>OY757904.1:19156822-19189322 GCA_963585895.1 Sepioteuthis lessoniana | reverse complement strand
CTGCATTATTAAGTAAGCATCAAGGGTAAAGTGGAGAAATCCAGGGAAGGAGCCGCACCCGCTCCAACAGCTTGGTGAAGTAGCTATTGAAAACGGAGCCTTCGGGTCACCCCCGACTAAGGTTGTTAACTTTACTTACTTTTTTTACTTTTGACACCCTGTTGCAAAAGCATATAAGGCCAAACTATTTAACTGTAATGACTTTCTCTTTAATCAGTCATTATTCTTGTAGTGTATGGTGTATATAATATTTCTTCGAAATTAGAATTACATCAGCTAATATGAAACTTACAAATCTTACACATTAGAGTTTATGCTCGTATGAATTCACAATCTATTAATAAATCTTGAAACTGTGCAGGTAAACAAAATACCCCCATTGTCAGACTGACTGTCCCCTGGGTACAATGATGTTCACGTTAGTGTTTACAGTCAGTGCATCAGGTATTGGTAACGATATCAGTATAATACTCATTTTTTTTATAGTTTTATAATCTTATATTAATATCTGTGTTAATCAAATAAACATGTACTCTAAATACGAGTTTAAGTTCGTCACATTTGTGACAGACTGCTGGAGTTACGGTATTAGGTATCCCATTCTTTACCACTCTCTATGAACAGTTTAGAATTTAGGTCCGTCAACTAAGTCACCCCTTAGTTTTGTAGAGATTTTTTCGGGCTTAAAAAGTCGACTACACTAATTGTATTTACCCGTCACATTCCTGTGGTTGCAAGCAATATTATCGAGGATAAAATGTAAAACTGAGGTTTCAAACATGCTGAAGGAATCTGCATGCCTCAATGGCAAACATGCACGACTGCGGCCTTGAAGTAAGCGAGATCAAACTCCTGTCACGTTAGTAGGTTAACTTTTGGACTAAAACCAGTGGGAAATATATGAAGCCTATTTTTCTTCTAGACATTCTGCTGTTCTTCTACAAGGGTGACTTTGTCATTGAATAACCCATGATTGCTTATATGCAATTAAAATAAAGAAATCAAACCAACTAATAAAACACGCGTCTTGCAAAATATTTTTCTACGTTACGTGGCAGAGCGATTTTCCTGACCAATATTTTCCTAAAATTTGGTAATTAGCCTCTCACCCCTGAGCATGTTTCTCCTCATAGAAATGTAGAGTATACTCTCATATTTAATCTAATTTTCTATCACGATCAAAAACTGAAAAGAAGAAATTATCCAATTTTATATACATTAAAGAAACATTCTTCAAAATAACGTTAGTGAAATCGGCTTGTTTTGTGGTAGAGGAGTCACTAAGATTATTGAAAACTTAGTCTCACAAAAGATCATTTGGATTTTTTGTTTCTTAACTTAAAAAGAAATAGATATTTCAGCTCATATTGGCATGAGGAAGTTGCACCTGAGATGACAGGCAACTCACATAAACAGAACATTTGTTGTCCCACATTTTGGATTTGGTGACATGAGTTCAAATCCCGGACGAGACTGATTGCATTTCACATAGTATTAATACCGTTGGGAAAGATATGAATCCAATTATTCTCCCTCCAGCTATGGGTAAATAGTAGGGCAGACTGATCTTCAGCCTTGGTGAGGCAACTAGTCTAGGAGAAGGAAAACTCTGAATTCAAACCTGTTAAACTCCGCTTAAAAAAACTGACCTTGTGTCATATCCTGAGGGGTTGGGTAAATACGGTTGTCCCACATTTTGTACAAATTTATACAACCCACTTACTATTGTGTGAATTCATTTTGAAGAGAATACAAATGGCAAATTGGAGGAGCCCGTGGTGTAATGGTTATCTTCGTAGGAAATGGAGACGGCTACGTGAGTTCAAATCTTAGACGAGACTGATTACATTTCATATATTACTAATACCCTTGTGAAAAGTATGAATCCAATTATTCTCCCTCCAGCTATGGGTAAATAGTAGGGCAGACTGTGTTCTTCAGCCTTGGTAAGGCAACAAGTCTAGGAGAAGGAAAACTCTGAATTCAAACCTGTTAAACTCCGCTTAAAAAATTGACCTTGTGTCATATCCTGCCCGAGGGGCGGGGTTGGGTAAATCAGGAATACAAGTGGCACCCTATCATCAGGGTTGCCGATAAGCATTGTAACTGACTGGTAAAAATCACTCATCTCACTTTTGGACCACTGAAAGCCTCTGGTGGTGTAATGGTTAGCCAGCGCGACTAGCAAACCTACACGAGTGAATTCGAGTCTCATTGGGTGCCCCTTTCATATGGCCTTGTGCCACATCTAAGCAAAAAGCTTAGTAAATTTCCATTGATAATGAGACCCATGGTTAGCGATTAGGTTCTCCAGGTTTACCGCTTAACTCTTATCTTGTCGGAGGACTCCGGTTTGTGAAGGGTAACTTTCTAAAGTAACTCTTTTCTCTGCATAAAATGCGGTATAGTGTGACAATATCATAGTTAGTGTTGTATTCCTTTTCAGGGAATATGTCATAAATTACATTATTTTACATATGACTCTTTACTTTTGTAACGTTATTGTGTCAGCTTGAATGTTCAAAATTCAAAAATAACAACTGGCGACTCTATTAATCAGATACAAAAAAAACGGCTTTTATTCAGACTGTCTCCAATCTAGCAGTCCGACAAAAACACGGAGAGAAAAAGACCTTGGAAGGGCCTATGAAAGAAACTGTCCGACCATTACAAAGAGGCACCCACAACCCCGTTTCTCAACGACCCACACCAAAACTCCACTCAACTTATCTCTGGGTTTCGAAATTCAACTGATTCAGTTTTCAAATCATCTATTTTTTTATATATTCTAAAATTAGCTATTTCATCATGGTTATCACACGTGTCTCTAACTTTCTTTATGTTTTTTTTAAAATTTCCATTAAATTTATAACACGACATGAATATATTTTATTTACATTTGTGTTTCCGGAGCCCACAACGTTATTTTAATAGGAACTGATATCTTGGTCCACACCTGGGCACGCATATGTCTTTTTCAAGTTCATTTACATTTCCTCTTAAAGATTTATAATCCTTCTACAATCTTACCAAATTAAATAATGAAATAATATAATTAACCATCAATAAAATAATCAATATGATAATCATTCTAATGATCTTACACTCAGCTGATCGGCCGGCACCCATCTCGACACTTCTTTTTGTTTCATTTCATCCTTCGTTTATCTTATACATCACATTATATCACCATCTTTGAGCTTGTTCGTTGTCTTCTATCGTCATATTGACGTTTGACAGACCCTTCAATCAAAGATTTATAAAACAGGGTGTTCCAGCTGTATAAGCAGAAAAACAGCGGAAGCAGTTCACGTGGGTTGATAGTCGGAAGAATAAGCGAAGCACATGGGAGGTTATGAAATTAGATATACACAGGTATCCTCAGACAGAACAGTCAGTGACGGTAAGTCAGTCTGAATCGGTAAGTCAGAAGAGGTCCGGGCAGTCAAGGGGTTTGGAGAGCGGTCGGCGAGTGGCCAAAGTGAGGGAGCAGGCAGTCCCTGGCGGACCCCATTTGAGAGCTTCTGGTTAAAGAAGCAACGACGAAAGGCCCTGAATATAGATTCACAACGTGGTTAAAATGTAGGTTACTATAGCAGTCCGCCGTTTGAGTTCTTAGTCTCTGTCTCTCTCTCAGATTTACAGCCAATTTCGACCTTTTGAGATGTGATAAAAAGAGAGTATTACATTTTTATAAGGAAAAGTGTTATATTCCTTCATTCTTTCATCATGCTATACAACGATATCTCGTTGTTTTAAGTTCTCTTTTGGGATGATAAATACCATCATGGCAACATTTTCATATGCACATGTTACTTAACTTTTTTTGATGACTTTTCGAATTACCATCCCTTGTCCGACAAAACATGGAGTTAGAGAGGTTAGAGTAGCGATGGAGCACGTCAATCACTCAGAACGAACGTTTAGCACTAACTACATTTCTCATCCTAGATGTAATTAGTTCACTTGATTCCACCCAAAGCCGTGGTCTCAGATTGACCTTATGTTCAATGGCTATCAATCATACATAATTTTGTCGTTGTGTTTTTCCATGGATTTACAGATCAGGACTTAGTTTGAATAGTTCACTATATGTCCATAAAAGATCTCTCTAAGCTATTATCTAGCAGTCGTAAGAAGTGATCATCCCAACAGTTGTCAGCCAACTAAACACACTTTGAATAAATACAAATAAACATGACCAATCGTATGAAACTTAAGGGCAATTCAACAGAAATATTCATTAAATGAAGGAAGTTCGGGGGATATAAAGTTTTATCGAGAGAATAATTTTAAAGGTGGCACAAAGCATTTTGAATTGCTGTGAGAACGGGAAATTTTCATTCTGTTCGACGAATACCATCACGATCGTGGAAATGTGTTAGAAACTTGAGGAGTCCCATCGGACACGATTGAAGTTTGATGGTGTGAATGATTGGTCATCTACTCATACAAAAGTAAGTGTACTTGGTGCTCGGCTGAGTGACCCACAAGGAGGAGTCAACAATGGAAACTCTCACTCCGGATTCAATAAATGTTCACCCGTGCGGATTTTTTTTTAAAAGAGTAAGACAGTGAGTTATTAATAGGCAGAGGATAAGGAACGACTTAAATTTCGGCTTTAAAGAAACCGCACCCCACATGTCGGAGGCTATGATTTAGCTCATTCGATGGGCTCGAAAATACCATTTCCCGACTTCCTGATTTGAGATCTGTCTAAAGGGAGATTGAAACATAGTACTCAAGAGAGTGATACATTTTCAAGGACTACATGTCTGAATGTTTCCTTCTTCCTGGTGTAAACTTGTCGTCACCTCTTCATCTCGTCTTTGTCTTTAGCAACTTTCTACAGGGCCTGGAAACACCACAACACTTGAAAATTAAAAAAAATACCCCTTCCATCACTATCTAGACATAATTCTATGAATTAGATCTAGGTCAGACTGAATATTCCTGTTCAGCAAGAAACTCTATCCTCCCCTGATATATGTTCTTGTAACTATTCACTGTTGAAAATCTAAATCCAGTGTCAAAGGATGAGAAAATACTATAATAAATGACGAACCAAATGAAGACAGTGTCAGTTAATGACTTCTCCAGTGGAAGTAGCGAGGACAGTGTCTCTTTCGGTGTGTGGTAATTCCTTCGAAGTGGGCAACAAAATTTGTAACTAAAGTAATTTACATTTCTTTATTAACAATCTTTCTCGTTACTTAACAAACCGACATCGCGTTATGTAGTTACGGTATGTGTAATATAGTAGCCTTACCAACCCGAGAGAAACTCGGATTATAAAAGGTCAGTCCCACGGCAAGCGTGAGAAACAATTATGTGGGAGTTAGGAATATTGAAAATTGTCAGCAGTCTGTTTGAAGCCAGCAGATGGCAAGTAAAACGTTTGAATTTCAGAGTGATCAAACAGATATCTTAATTGATCACCATCAATTAAGATATCTGTTTGATCACTCTGAAATTCAAACGTTACGATTTATGGAACAAGAGGATGTTTACTTCGTCAACTTTAAAACATTTCACGCCTTGTTAATTTGATGGTTTGGTTTGGTTTGGTTTCTTTGTTTAATGGTATATCAACCTGTGTATATTATTTAATGCCAAAGCCATTCTACCAGAACAGTAGTGGTACTATTTAACCCATGGCTGGGAGGATAAGGGGGTTCATACCTTTCACAAGGGTATTCGTCCGAAAGTGAACGTAATGGCGCGACTGGAGTACGAACTTACTTACTACGATTCCGTAGTGCATCGCTTTAACCATTACACCACGAGGACACTCCCCTTGTTGATTTGAGACCGGAGGGAAGCTTAAACATACTAATAAAGTGACAGAAAATTTTTCTAGGACTATGTTTCTTAATTTTTTTTTTTTTTTTTTTTGTGAACTTATCTCCTTGTTTCATCTTTGTCCCCGGCAACTTTCGTGAAGAAACAGCTAAACGATATTTGCCAGAGGGAGTAACATAACACAACTTTCAAAATGCAAATGTTATACAAGATCTCATTGGAAGAATAATAACTGAGGTTCCACTATACTTAATAGAATTCGTAAGCTTTTCTAAAAATTAGAGGGGAATTGTAATTTATTCTTCGTGAACATTGTGTAATTTTCTGCTAAAAGCTTTTAAAAGAAAGAAGAATTACTTGCTTTCTCAACTAGAATCTAGTTGTTTGCTTGCTTGGGTTAGAATGATTGATGGAATTTATCTATCTAGGTGTGTGACTGGTTTCTTTTATTGAGTTATTATCAAGGTTTGAAGCAAAGAATTATCAATCTACTCCGCATATATCCAAAACGTTTAGATTTTCCAATTTTTAAAGCTAGTTTGTTTTCTCCTTTGAGAATTAAAAGCACCATCCCCATCCCATGATTATATATATATATATATATATATATATAGTAGTTTAAAGATGGTTTCTAATTCAATAGTTTTACAATCAATTTAAATCCAAATATATCCCGTTTTGCCTTCATGAGAAGAAATATCCAAGAGAAAGCATATGCGTAATATTTCATGAAGGCATTGAGGCATAACATACGGAAAAGTTATAGTTAAAATTAAAATAATTGATTTAATACTTAAGGTGCTATTCCCTCTAATCCATTAAACATTTGGATCTACCTGGTGCCAGAAGTAGTTGTTCTCGGTCAAGATACAAATTCAAAGAAAATGCACGACATAAAATGCTGATTTTTAAGGTAGGCAAGTAATAACCACTTCAATGCTCTTACGTAATATTTCTATTTCGATATCTTCCGAGGTATGTTGAATTAGATTATTGAATATCCATTATATAAATTCTGTTCTTGTCATGAGATGATTCTGGCTAATAATCAATATAATGAAGATTTTAATTTTGAATGTATGTTACTGCCAGATTGGGGTATCGTAGCAGAAATTTTGCTCGCGGAATGTCGTAAAAACTATGTATCCTCTAAGTTCATTCTTTACTTAGAGGATACATCATTGTTTGCAATCTTAAAGAGTGTGATACGATGAACAGCCCTTTCAGAAGCTAGATAAGTAAATATATTAGTAAAGTAGAATGAAGTAGAATACATTCGAAAAAATAACTCAAATTCTCTAAAATAAAGAACATAATTATTTCAAAATTCTTTCGGTAGTTGGCATTTACTAGTTTGCACTTCATTTAAAAGTATAGACATCAGGGTAGATGTCTAGACATCAGCAAATTATAAGTTGCTTCTCTGTGTCATCATTTAAATTCCATCTTCCAAAATTAGAACATTTAAAATTTAGTGTTGCTATTTTTAATATCGGCTTGGTTTTGTTTAATCGTGTAAACTTTTCTCCTGTATTCTTTGTTTTTTTCTTGAGGTATTCATAAAAAAAATGCACTTTCACAAATGTCTATAGACATAATGAAAGAAAATACTCTAACACAAAAATTGTCAAAAAGGAGAAGATATTCTACAATAACTTTCTGAATGCTGACTACGCAGGTCATCTAGCGTTTTTCGAAAATAGACTCGCACAAGTCGAATCGTTGCAGCCTAGAACAAGTAGCAAGAGGCATTTGCCTCTACATGAATTCCGATAACCAGAGTTCATGTGTTTGGAACATGATGGAACCATCCCCACATTAAATGACAAGGTTTTGAAGATTTTAGACCATTTCACATACCTCGACAGCAATATCTTATCTACAGAAAGCAATATGCCATTTACATATGGAAACCTGACCTCTATGATGAAATAAAACGTGAATTCCTTCAAGTTGTATACTATTTTATGGTTCCACTTCCTGTACTCAAACGAAATGATGACAGGAAAAAAGCTGAAAAAAAGATCGCTGCATGATGTTTTATACTAATCCTGTAAGCAGACAGCTTCAAAATATCAACTGTACAGCAACTTTCCTTTCATCTCGCAAATCATCTGAGAAAAGTGAGAAAGACATGCTGTTGCCCAGTCGGCTGGGGCTGTAGAATACACCGACTGCTTCTCTGCAGAGGGACAAGACCCCCCCTAACGAGTGTCCAGGAGATGACACTAAACAATCTGATGGTGAGGTTCCAGCAGTGCTGGAGCTTTGGGGAATGCAGAGTACCCCTTCATTGCCATCGCTCCCAGGTCCACTCTGGCCCGGAGTGGTAGCACCTGATAGGGCCCTATCTATGGGTTAAATAGAACTAACAACATACTTATGCTAAACTGAATTGTTTGAGTAAACTGAATAGCTTGAAATAGAAATGCTTTTGACAATTAAACTGTACGGCGTGCTTATGCTTAACTGAATTATTTGAAATAGAACTGTTTTTCGACATTAAACTCTATTTATCCTTAACTGAATCGGTATATAGAACTGCTTGAATAGTTTGAAATAGAAATGTTTTTGACAATTAAACTGTGTAGTCATGCTAAACTGAATTGTTTTCAATATAACAGATTACTTACATAAAAATGGATTTGGCGTTGAATAACCTACAAAGGTTGATATGCCATAAAACCCAACAAACCAAACCAAACCAAAACATGCTGGGCACTGCTTAAACTGGGAAGAGCTCATAAGGATTGTTCTACTGCGGACTCTTACACATGTGCCGGCTGACTAGCGAAGACTTACCTACTTCAGTTCGGTGCAAACACTGTACACAGTCTAGAGGACGGACTTAGAGTAATGCTGAATAACGACAGACTAAAGTTAAAATGAATCTGTGACATTATTTATGTTTCAAAAATAATGTGATAGGTGTGTTGCCTACGTGGTGCTAACTAGTTTAATATATATATATATATATATATATATATATATATATATATATATATATATAGCACTAATGGACTAATTTGCGCCAGGGAGTTAACATATCACAATGAACACACATACCTGGCTCTGTCTAATGTTATATATATATACATATACTTTAAGAAAAACACCAAACCGGTCACATTAGGATTATAAATTTATTTCCATCCTGTTACGCGTTTTTGAAAAATTCAAAAACACGAAGAAAATTTAACAGGACTACTCCAGATCCTATGGATAAAACAAATCAGAATAGACACAGAAAAAAAGGTGGGAGCGGATAGAAGAGGGGGGAAGAGTTATCTCCTCATTTAGCCCACTTCCATTTTTATTTTAATTTCGGTTAGAATTGTAGTAAATTTATTTATTTATTTTCTTAAATTTTTATTTTAATTGTTAAATTCTGATTACATTTTGACTTAAACTACAGATTTAATATTACAATAGATTTTTAACTTTATTCAATAACTTTACGTAATGAGACAATATATATATATATATATATAACACTAGTTATATAAAATTGTGATATATATATATATACATATATTTGAAAGAAATAAGTGGTAAGTTGGATATATCAAGCACTTAACTCTTATCTAGATACGTAATATTTCGTTCTTTTTATTCCAAAGAAGTTTTACAAATTGAAACTGTTTTCTATTAATAAGCAAATGGGGAAATATATAAGATTATGGAGAGATATAGGTGTAGCAGGAAGAAGGGAAAGGACTTAAAGTCAAACGTATCAGGTTTCATTCAAATTTTTTGTTGTGAAAGTGGAGATTTTAGCGAGCTGGTGGGAAAGAAGAAGAAAATGGTTTAAAGTCAAATATTTCAGGTTTTATTAAAGAGATTTGTTTTTTTCTGAAAATAAAAATAGTTTTAGTGAGCTAATGGGAAAGAAATAGGGAAAGTGTGGAGGGGACAGCTTTTGGCATATCTTGTTTCGTCGAAAGATATTGACTATAATGCGATATCGTAGAACTTTGTCTATAATGTGATGTCTAGGTGGCTAGGAGTGTAAATATGGGAAAGTGAAAGTGATAAGGAAAGAATTCTCATAAGTATGGTGGCACAGAGTGGGGAAATGTCTTTTTTGTCCGTTTTATATTTTGATATTCTTTTCATGTAGTATGATGTTCGCCATATGGTGAGATCTGATAAAATCCTAAATGTTGTCTTACGTGGTTTGTTTGGAAATGACCTCCGATTCTAGCAGTCTGTGGGATTTTTTGAAATGTATGGGTTTAATTAGAGTGGCTTAGGAAAAATTGCATGTTTTTTAAGCGCTAACAATTGGGAGAAAACAGCGTTTCGATCGTCATTTGTTTTGATTGATCTTTGTGTTCGTAGCTACTTTTTTTTAGATTGCGTTGGGTTTCGCCGACGTGATGCTTGTTGCAATCTTTGTATGGGATGGAGTATATGCCTGCGTGAAAGGTGGTTTCTTTGGTGGTTCATTTTGAGATGTTGTGAGGTTTCTAATGGTTTGTGATGAGATTTGTATGATTAGTATTTTTAATTTGGTTAGGTAGTCATAGAGAGCTACGTTATGTGTATTAGTGGATAGAAAGCTTGGTTTATGGGTGATGGTAATAGTGTGGTTGTTCTTCCTTTTTTATTTAATGTGTGTATCTTAAGTTTTTTTCAAGCATTTGATATGAAACATTTTGGGTATTTTAGGCTTTTGTGGGAGTGTTCGATGTACTCAAATTCTTCGTGTAGATATCGTGGGCTACATATTTTAAGTGATCTTAGGTAAAAGCTGTCTGATACACCACAATCAATCATTTCAACATCATATATATATATATATATATATATATATATATATATATATATATATATATATTTATAAAACATTAGTTTCAACGAGGTAGGTTTATGATGTGTTAACTACATGGCGTAAACTAGTGTTATATATATAAAACTATTTGGCACCACGTAGATAACACATTCGTCACATTACTTTTGAGACATAATAATGTGACAGGTGTGTTATCTTTCAAAATAGCTCATTTACAAAGTCATTTCAAATAAATGAAGCCCCCAAACTACACACACACGCACACACACACATGAAGGAACAAATACACATACACAGGAGAAAAATTAACTATCAGTGGAATTCAAAACAACTTTAACAAAAAAAGCGGCCAATAATCTCTATAAAAAAATCAAATAAACACTCCCCTCCACAGACTGCAATCCAGAGTAGCGCAGCAAAGTAATTTATAACATATCAAATATCAAAGACTAACTGGGGTAATATACACATCAGGATAATAAGTGATGTACTCCTATAAACCCCCACATATGGCCGGGCAAAAGCAGGACGACCAGCTTGAACATACGTTCAGCAGCTATGTGAGGATACGGGATGTAGCCCTGAAAACCTACCAGAGCCGATAAACGATAGGGAGAAGTGGCGAGAGAGGATCAGGGATATCCGAGGTAGCGGCACGGCATGATGATGATGATGATGATGATGATACATCAGGACACATAAGTAGCCACACTTTGGCCAATCAATTCTGGTGTATTGACTTCCTTACTCCTCCCACACCTCTCATCATCCCTCACGGACTCCCTGCCTTCCTTGAATCTCTTATGCCACTCAAAAACTGATGCTCGATTCATGCAAGATGCTCCAAAAGCAGTCTGAAGTATTCAATACGTTTCTGTGGCCGTTTTTCTAAGTTTAAAACAGAATTTTATTGCATATCGTTCTTCTAAAGTGTTGTCACGTCCAGATATCATTTTTGAAATTCACCAGATGTGACAATCAGGCTTTAGTAGGGTGTATTCCAGTTGCTGCCGTAGCTGTTCATTGGAACCTGAAATCATAAAAATTGGTCAGTCATCTCAATAGTTGTATAGCAATAACATACTGAAATTTCAAAGGTCTCCGACCATTTCAAATACCTGTACAAAAAAGTCTGGAAACTTATTGAATACACCACGTAATTTAATATAACCCCATTAGGTATTTTCATGCCAGAGGTGACAATCTATTCTGCACTGACATATATATATATTTGACCTTGTAATTCAAGTCAAAATATAGAAGCAAACAAAAAATACATAGAACTTTTCCTCTACGCATTTAAGCCAGGCTTCGATATTTTTGAGAACATTCATATAGATCATTTAATTTTATTTTCAAATATTATTGAATTCCTGCGTTAGGAATATGAATTTTTGTTCAGAAATTTATTCTTTCAGATTTATTTACAAATTAATTTTAATGAAATATTTTCTTTCTGTGATAACACTGGATAAGGGAACCTGTTCTTGGTAATTCCGTCAATTGTAGGCTTATCATATACTCAACTACTAGTAATTTTGAATTAGCACAAGCAGAAAAGACTCCAGTTATATATTGCTTTTCAAACCTGTTCCGCCGTATTGATAAGTTTATATTCTTTTAAAACAATTTTTTCTCGAGTTATTGTTAATGAGGACAGACCGCTTGCTTATAAAGATTTAGTTTCGTTGGTGTCTAGATGGTGCATTCCTATAGTAGTATTAACACAGATATAATATGTCTTTTAGAATGTCTCTTGAAAAGTATCACATTTGTTTCTTACAGTTACTGTAGTATTTAACTCTTATATCATTATTGGTGGTTGTCCATCGGATCCGATAATGACATTTGCATTCTACAACTCATATATGAATACGGAGGTGGCTCTGCAGCCCCAGCCCAGAGGCACAGAGTCTTGAACAGTGGAGGCACTGAAAGTCAGTTATTGTGATCTCTGACGAGACTGTTCTGCTGTGTCTCTTACTGGCAGCAGGGAGTTTTTGGCATCGAGCCTCTTCAACGTTGGCAGCAGCTCTGTCCATGGCATATCCCTCCAGGTCTCTCGGATTGATGTGTCACCACTGGAGATTGGCTTTGACCGTGTCTTTATACCTGAGTTTTGGTCTACCTTGATTTTTTGGCCGGCCTGAAGTTCCCTGTACATCAGGCGTCTCAGCATCCGACACTCCTCCACTCGAATCACGAGTCCAACCCATCGAAGTTGGGCCTTGATGATGGTGGCCACTATACTGGTGGACTTAGCTTGATCGAGGACCTCAAGATTGGTGATGTGGTCCAGCCACCTGATCCCCAGGATTGAGTGGAGAGCTCGCACGTGGAAGAGCTCCAGGTTCTTGATATGCCTGCAATACAATGTCAACGTCTCACAAACATAGAGGAGGGAGGGAAGAACCACGGCATTGTAGACCTTCAGTTTTGTAGATAGACTGATGTTGTGTTGGCTGAGCACTCGATTTCGGAGACTGCCCAGCGCCGGACTTGCCTAGCTGTTTCTAGTGTCAATTTCTCTGTCCAAAGAGCCATCAAAAGATATGGTGCTCCCCAGATATTTGAAATGTTCTTCGTTGGCAAGTGGTTTGTCGTCAATGGTGATGGTGGGGGAGGGGAGGGGAATATGCTGCAGGTTGGTGAATCACCTCCGTCTTTCCGAGACTGTCAGGCCGAAGAGCTTAGATGCCTCGGGGAAGCGGTACAGCATCCGCTTTAGGTGAAGACTAATGGTAATAATACATTATGGTACATTTTTAGTGGCAGTTAGTTATTATATGCCAAAGCCACTCTTGTAGAAGACCAATTCTGCGAGGCCCACAAGTGCACAGTCGTCGGCAAAGAGAACCTCTTGGAGGAGAGTTTGCAGGCTTTCATCTTTGCTGTGAGTCGATGCAGGTCGAAGAGAGAGCCATCCAAGCGGTAACGAATGTAGACACCCTTCTCCAGATCTTGGACAGCATAGGACAGCATACAGGTGAAAAAGACATTGAGAGGACCGGGACTAGTACGCAACCCTGCTTCACGCCGTTGCTGATCACGAAAGCATCCGTCAGATTGCCATTGGAGGGGACCTGGCCAGTCATGCTGTCATGGAAGAGCCTAATCATCGACACCAATTTTGGGGGACACCCGATGCGTTCAAGGACTATCCAAAGTGTCTCCCTATTTACGGTATTAAAAGCTTTAGTCAGGTCAATGAATACTAAGTAGAGAGGCTTGTTCTGTTCGATGCACTTCTCTTGAGTTGTCTCACAGATAATATCATGTCTACAGTGCTCCTGCCCGGCCTGAAGCCGCACTGTGCCTCAGGGAGGGTCTACTCGGAGACTGTGATGAATCATTTAAAGATGACTCGCACAAAGATCTTTCCTGCAACTGAGAGGAGGGAAATGCCCTGTAGTTCCCGCAGTCCGACCTACTTCTCTTTTTCTTATAGAGAGAGACGATCAGGGCGTCGCGGAAGTCGTCCGGCATCATCTCCTCCTCTCAAACAGTAAACAGGAAATCGTGGAAGGCCAGAAGGGCATCGGGGCCTGCTGCCTTGTAGATTTCAGCAGGGATGCCATCCTTTCCCGGTGCTCTACTCGAGACTGTCCGTGGATTATCTTCTTGATCTCCCCGATGGTAGGGGGTTTTGCGAGCGAAACACGTACGGGCTGTTGGGGGATCTGATTCAGGGTGTCTGAGTCAACTGACGGGGGCCGATTCAGCAGAGTGCTGAAGTGATCCCGCCAGCGCTTGCTGAGACTCTCCTGGTCCTTATGAGCGTTTTCCCGTCTGACGACAGTAGTGGGGCGCTGCCGGAAGCAGAGGTGCCGAAAACGGTTTTCGGCAAGCTGAAAAATTTCTTGGCGTTGTGAGTGTCAGCGTAATGTTGGACTTCAACTGCTTTGTCCCGCCACCACTGGTCCTGCATTGCTTGAAGATCAGTCTGCTCTTTGGCCTGGAGGGCCTTAAACTTCTCGCTCTTGGAGACAGAGGACGGGTCATTCAGTCCCTCTATGTAAGACTTGTTGTTGGCATGTATGGCTTCTTTGATCTTTTCGTCATTCTCATCGAATCTGTCTTCATGGGTTCTGGTCTTCACTCCAAGGACTTCCTTTGCAGTCTTACAGACTATGTCTTTGAAAGAGGTCCATTTTTCAGTGCTGACTTCGGTAGTCACACAATCTTGGAGCTTGTTGTCTAGCACTTAATGGAATCGTTCCCTGTAGGATGGGTCCTTTAGCCTGGTGAAATTGTAGGCTACCCTGATAGTTTGGGACGGTTTCCGTGGAGCGGTACAACGTGCAGTGCCAGCGCAGCCCTGATTATTCTGTGGTCAGTCCAGCACTCAGCGCCCCTCATGGCACGTGTCACACGGACGTCCCTGATGTCTCGTTGACGGACGATGATGAAGTCTATCAAGTGCCAGTGTTTCGACCTCGGGTTCATCCAGGTGGTCTTGTACTTGTCTGCCATTCTGAACCAGGTGTTGGTGATGCAGAGGCTGTGCTCTGCACACTTGCTGAGGAGGAGCATGCTGTTGTCATTTATCTTGTCTACTCCATGTCTGCCCAGAACGTCTTCCCAGCTGCTGTAGTCCCTTCCCACCCTCGCATTAAAGTCTCCAAGGATGACTTGTTTGTCACTCAGTGGGGTAGACCTGATGACTTGGTCAAACTGTTGATAAAACTGTTCCTTGGCATCATTTGGGCTTGTAAGTGAAGGGGCGTAAGCGCTGATAATTGTGAGGTATATGATCCTGCTGGAGGGATGCGCAGTTTCATGAGGCGCTGTTTGATTCCAACTGGTAGCACAAGAATGTTCCTAAGCAAAGCTGTTCTGATAACAAACCCAACAGCGTGAATCTTGTATTCTACTTGCGGCTTTCCTTTCCAGAAGAAGGTGCAGTCACCTCCCTCTTCTCTCAGAGAACCTCGTCCGCAATCCGGGTCTCGCTGAGTGCGGATATATTTACCCGGTAACGCTGAAGTTCCCTTGCGACAAGCGCTGTTCCTCTTTCAGGTCTTGAAGATATAGTTCTACTCAGTAAGGTTCGGACGTTCCAAAACTGATCAGTGCGTGAGAGTTTTAGAGTGAAAAAACCGGCGCACAGGGGGCAATCCCTCTCTCTCTCTCGGCCTGTGAAGTCTTGAACCAGTGGCACGAAGAACCGTTACGACGGAAGATGCCATACTGCAGTGGATGACCACGACTTTTTGGCGTACCATGTCCTGCTCTAGGCGCTCCAACAACACTTTCTGCCACTGCCTTATCATCCGTTGGTTCTTTAGGTGAACTCTTCCGCTTGTTCCATCGGGATTCAGGTTTTGCATGCAGTAGGGCTGACACAGCCCAATCCAAACTCACCGAGGGTTTAGACCCACCGGCTACCCTCACCTGGTTTTGCAAGCTTGCCAAATCCAGTACCCAAGGTATGGCCGCTGTTGCATGCGACAGCTACGGGGAGCCACAGGTGAGAGCTGAGTGTCAGGGGAGGTCCAGAGGCAGACGAAGTGTTCTAAAAAGGACATGGCGAGCCCCTTTACCAAAGGTACTAAATACCCCATACACCCCTATATCATTATTAGTTAATAAGGAACAGTTACATCTTGAGATTTTTACTGTTTTTGATTATTTCTGCGTAAATTCTGTGATCAGAAGACTATTCTCTTCTGAAGGACTATGCATTATAGTTCAAAGCGCTATTAAACTACTTCTTGCTTGTGAGTATATTAGCTAGCTGTGCTTCAGAGTTATTTGAGTAGGGGTCAGTTTCTAGTTTCTCTCTCTTATTTGGAATTTAATTTTTTAGGCATGTTAGCCTATTTCTCGAATAAAAAATCTGCTCTATATTTACCATTTCTTTTTGGTGAGCTGTGTAAACAGAGTTTATAATTTTCTGTCTTTGCTTATTTGAACATTCAATCTCCACCGTTGATTTGAACGTTATTTAGGAATATGTCAGACGAGGGAAGATAACTCGTTGTAGAAGGTCATGATATCATGTTTATCACTGAAATTAGTGGAACTGTTGCATTAGTTGTTTGTTATGCAGGGTTGGTAATTAAATTTAGTACCTATAATTCTTAGTGAGATACTCTCCGTGGTATTTAGAAATGTTATCGCACAAGAATTGAGAAGTATTCCCACATCTCCTTGGGAGGCATAAGTGGAGTTTTTCTCAGAAAATGACGAGACATATGTCCATCCATTATCGATGTCTTTGTATTAAAGAGAGAGTGCGTGTAATTGACTGAGTTTAACAGTATGTCAACCCACTGCTTAAATATTAGAGAGATGTGTTTGTATTTATGTTTTTTGTATAATTTCATAAAAACCTTTTACATACGCTCATATACAATTAAATATTATAATACAAATAGTTTGCAAAGAGATCTGTTTAACCAATTGATCGGATCCTAACAGGTAAAATAACTCCGAGACATAGTGGACTTGGGAGTAATGTTAATAAAAGGATATTCCACACTTAAAATTTTCAAAACTGGAGCTTACTCACCAGATGTAGTTTTTGTGATATACCTCGGATTCTTTTTTGTGATGGAAGTATTACTCCTCTACAGCCAGTATATTTTAAGCTGGGTAATTGTCGATAAAGAATATACTGAAGAGAGAAAACTATTCAAAATCAAACGAAATATTAATTAGAGCAAATAGTATACACTATATTTTTTATGTACTATAAACAAGTTTCAAAACTGAATCAGTCAACACACAAACTTTTATTTAAATGTGTACTATAAAAGAACACCTCATACTTCTTTATGGAAAGAAAGAGAAAAAACCTGAAATCCTTGTTAAATTATTTATAAGGTTTGCTTAGCTCTAATTAAATAGAATCAAACACTTCATCAATAAATGACATCAAAAATAACATCGGCAATTCATTTTCTTCGTCAAAGTTAATTTGATTCTTGAAAGAGAAAATGTGTAGCTATTTACTAAACTCAGTTTCAACAGGTCGTCGCAAAAAAAAAAAAAAAATATTGCAGAAAGATTACTTTTGTTGCAGGTTCTCCGAGTAGGACAAGTGCGTTGGTTTTAGTTATTTAGGAAGCTTAACAATAAACAAGGGCTGAAATAAGAGGTCCCTTGTAAAAATCGATTTCACCAACAATGGTTTGCTAATCTAACTTTTTAACATCATACCAAGTGAGGTGTTCGTTTTTATAATTGGTATTCCGTATCTACCGTTACAAGTCTCTACCACTAACTAATGATGCTCATAGTTATATTTACGGAAGAGTCGACTATTCTTAATGCATTAAGAATGCATTTCACTTGGTGTCACTAACTGAAAAATGATTGGATAACCGTTGATCCCAAGAGAGGTTAATCAATTATTTAACACCTCTTTAAATACACAATTAAATGCTTTGTGTAACATAGTAAACAAATTGTACGGGGGCAAGACTAAATAAGTTATCAGAAATACAGAGTTTATAAAGTTCAACATTTCGTCCAGTGGGCAAGATGTATAAAGAGATGCTTAGTCTAGCTTACCAGACTGAGTTTTGCCGAGGTCACCAGCGATGGCCATCTAAATAGTGACAGGGACTGGGCGAACGATGTCTTTCACCCAAGGAAGGGATGAGAGTGGTGTGTTCTGTGAAAGCCAATATAAGACGACAGATTTTGTTATTCTGCCACCATGGTTTGTAGAGATCTAACAGACTAATGTGCACGTGAGCGGAAAAGGAAGAAAGAGATTAAAGATACGAGAAGAAACGATTACTAGAAGAACGGTGATGCCAGAATAAAATAACGATGGTCCTAACGCAAAAGTCGATGGCCCAGTCAGCTGGGGCCGTAGAATGATTGCATCTTTACAGATGGGTAAGACTCCTCCTGTGCGTGTTCTGGTATATGATACTAAACAATATGTTTCTGAGGTCCAGTAATGCTGGAGCTTGGGTAATAGGGAAAACCCAGCTTCATTGCCATCGCCCTTAGGTCAACTTACGACAGGAGTGGTAGAACCAGTAAGGTTTTTATCTATGAGTCAAATTGAACTATTTGACATCAAAACTGTATGCTGACAAATGAGGTATGCTAAATTGAATTTTGAGAAAGATCTCTTTGATCCTTTAACTGTTTTGTTTGGTTTCTTTGTTTAATGGCATATCAACCTTTGTAGGTTATCCAATGCCAATGCCATTCTCTTAGGAGAACAGTAGTGGTACAATTTAACCCATAGCTGGAAGGATACGGGGATTCATACCTTTCCTAAGGGGTTTTGTCCAAAAGTGAACGTAATAGCGCGACTTGGAGTACGAACTCGCTTACCATGATTCCGCAGTCATCGCTTTGACCATTGCACCACGAGGACAACCCAGTTTTAACTGTGTCTATCTACAAAATGTGTTTAAGAATAATCTTATATATATATATATGTGTGTGTGAAAGCATGGATTTGGCATTAAATAACCAACCATGGTTATGATGCCATAAAACCAAAAAGTAGAGTTATGCTTTAATGTTGTTCCTTCCGTATCCAACAATTGTTCCTGTATGTGAAAGCTTTAAGTCAGATTTTTCTTTCCCCTAGAAAATTTGCCCTTAACAAACAAGAGGCAAATTATCAATTAATAACGCAATTTTAGGAGAAGAGTTTAAATCTTTTTAAAAGCATCTGTGGTGGAGCACAGTCTCTTCTAGAATTCGATCTCGGTTCCCCGAGTAAAGTTCCTCTGACTATAATTAATACACCACCGCTACCTCAAAGGTTTCATAAGATCATATATAATAATGAATCCACTCGTAGCCAGGCACAGAACCAAATGCGGACTGTCAGAAACCTGGTGATCAAATTCTGAATCACAGCGCCTAATGTAATCAGTCTTAACCGGGGTCGTTTTTCTACTCTTTTTCAGCCGGCGTTTCCTAAATTCTCTCTTAAGCTTGTATTTTGCTCATTTAGAACCTGCAGAAGTATTTGCCTTGAAGTGCACTGCCTGACACTGAACGCAGCACAGTCACAAAACAGTTGAATAGAGAGCACGACTTCAACTAGCACATGTAACAGCCACTGAAAGTTGTTGCCATTATTGTCAGTCTTTATTGGGACTAGAAATATATGCATGAATTTGTATGTGTTCTTTCTTCTAAGTGTTGTCGAGTAAGTCTAATGACATCAAATGTTTTTTCTTAGAAACCAATGTCTCTTATTTCATGAGTATACATAATTTCTCGAACCTTTGAAGGTTTTAGCATTGATAATCGCATTCTGTCTCTGAAAAATACTTGGAAATATACTAAAACCAATTCAACAAATATGCAATAAAGAAAAACTAAACGTACTCATGTTTCAACCCATTTCTAAAACTTTTAAACGCTGATCTCTATCTGTACACTTAAAATAAATCCAGAATTGTAAATCTTTAATGTAAAAAATTCTATTATATACCTTTTACTCGCAGTATTAGTGAAAATTATACTGAACACCTGCATTATAATTGTAAAGATTTAAATCATGAATAAACCTCTAATATAAGTCTTTGTTGGTTTCTGTTCTTATTTTAAAATTTGTCGACTTAATAATAACACGTATATAAAAAATAAATAGGATATAAGCTTAAAACAAGAAGAATTGAATAAAAGAGTTCTGAAATAAATAGCTGATTGTTAGCGGTATATATGTTCACTTAATTTAGAAAGAATACTTTTCGATTTGATGTTCCCTTTGAAATAAGGATAACTTGGCTGATTCACGAAATAGTTATGGTGAATAACAACATAAATCCGGCCTAATATAATCATAAAAGCAACCAATGTAATAATAAAAATCCTACAGACAAACAAAAAAGAGGTTAGTTAACATAATTGATAACGAATAATAAAACAAAACCACTTACTTTCAATCTGATTTTTTATCTTCCATTTTATATTGTAATTGCCAATTTTTTTCCTTTCTAATTACCTTTTTTGTTTTATGTTTGAATTAGTGATTCCCAAAGTAAGACATGAGAGATAATCAAATCTCATTTTAAGAAATATACATTTTATCAGTTTATATGGGAATTTGCTCAAAACCTTGTATCCGGCAAGAAATTTCGCTTTTGCCTAAGCCATACTAAGAACAGCCTGCCTTTAGGAGGGAGTATTACCCAAGAACCGCCTGCCCTCTAATCTAAAAGAACAAAGATAAGGCCGATTGCATGAGGTACCCTCCTAAAGCTAGAAATACCGAAGGAGATTAAGCCATTTTTACCACTAGCCAGGGAGTCCGTGTAGCGTCGTGGCTAATGTGCTGGACTGGAGCCTCGAAATAAGTTCGTGCTCTACTCACGTAACTACGATCACTTTTGGACTAATATCCTTGGAAAAGGTATAAATTTCTCAACCCGCAGCTATGGATGAAATAGTATCACTATTGGTCTTCTACAAGAGTTGCTTTGGCATATAATAACTAACTGCCACTAAAAATGTACCATAATGTATTATTACCACTCGTCTTCACTGTTCAAACGTTCACATAGGACCTGTCACCCAAATATTGATGAAGACGTTTAAGCCGAGATAAAAGGTTTTTTTTATCATAGTAATGAAAGTAGAACCCAAAACACGGTCTAATAGATCAAATTTATTAATAGATACTATAAGAGATGACAGAACTGGAAAAAAAAAACAAACAAAAGGATCCCCTCAACGAAAACTGCTATTTCACATCGAATATTTCTGATAGCATAAATTATAAGACCAGTTCATGTTAATATTACACTTAAATGCTTGGAGTAAAAAAAACTGCAGCAGGAAAACAAAAGACATAATAAATTAAAAATAATAAACTCAACGTTTGACTTCAAAGATATACTTAAAAATAATCGCAAAACAGTTTCTATTTAAAAGAAGCAATTAATTCAAATAAAATAAAATTGCAATTTTGTAAGATAAAAAAACGTGAATGCACAAATTCTTTTTAGGCAAAAATCAAAAGAAAAATGAACCAAGTATTTTGATTAAAAAGAAATAGGCAAAATTTCAAAAGGTGAAATGAAAATAAATAATTAAGTGGGTAAAGAACGCAAAGAATAATCTTTCTTAATTGATGAAGCGATTAAAACTTAATGCACAAGAAAAATCTTTTACTCTGAAGAAAAAAAAAAAAGAGTTTTTTATTTCTTAGAATGACAATGATTTAACTTTGAAGAATTAAACTTTTATAATCTTGCCCAATGATATTTGTGATGCAATGGTTAGTATCACGAAAACAAAATCACGCCCGGTCTACTGAGGCTGTAGAATATGCCGACTAAACCTCTGTAGGTAGGTAACTCACTCCCTAATGTGTGATATAAGCATGATACTAAACAATCAGATGGTGAGGCTCTTCTTCTGGATCTATGGGGAATGTGGAGTACCCTTTCATTGCCATTATCCCCGTATATTCTATAACCTGGAGTGGTCATATTTGCTCGGTCTATATATAGAAATGCTTTAGTTGAAACCATTTAGCAGTAAGCAAAAAATGATTAATATTAAATAAAATCATAAATATAAAATACTCGAAAAATTATTCGTGTCAGATTATAATACTTGAAATCAAACAGCTTTCTGCAAATAGAATTATTTGTGTTTGATATCAATACTTGAAATCATTTAGTTTTGTTTAAACAAATGATTAATATCAAACAGAATCAACGGTGTTAGACAGCAATACATGTCAAC
This sequence comes from Sepioteuthis lessoniana, assembly GCA_963585895.1. Taxonomy (NCBI): domain Eukaryota; kingdom Metazoa; phylum Mollusca; class Cephalopoda; order Myopsida; family Loliginidae; genus Sepioteuthis; species Sepioteuthis lessoniana. The sequence goes on along the minus strand of OY757904.1, from coordinate 19,167,043 downwards.
CCGTCTAGATTTATTTCCTGCCAAGAGATTAGGGAGGAGCCAGTAGTGTATGTGTATTAATCAATTTCAATGGCATCTCAACTCGTTTAAGATTATTTTATGCCTAGAGGTTTGGGAATCGCGTACATTGTACGTTCATATTTTCATTTTTTGCGTACCTGGTTCTTAAGAGATTTTTTGATACACTCCAATCGAATTGGAATATTTTTTAAACAGATCGATTTTAGGAATAGATTGGACTCTAATAGGTACTATCACTCCGGGATAGAGTCTACCTAAGAGTCATGACAATAAAATGGTACTCCACATACTAATGAGGTTCGAAACTGGAACTTTATCTTCAGATACGCTTTAGTTTCGTATCTAGTACAACTCATCAGCTTTTCTTTGGAGGAGGAGTTATCCCTCTGTCAGGAATACATTAAGGGTATGCAAAACCCTGACGACAAGGCGTCCAAGACCTTGGGACTTAGGAGACCCAGGAAGAAATGAACACTGATTCGGAAGACAGTAAAAAATGAAAGAGATGATAAAGTTCCAAAAGAAAATTTCAAACTGACAATTCTACGTTTTTCCCCGAAAGAAATTAACATTAAATGATTTTGTTAAAGATTGTTGTGGCTCCTGATTAACTTCCTCCACTAGAAAATCACCCCAGGTTTTATTTACTTTTCTCAACGGCCGAACTCTCCCAGTAATCAGCCCTTTAATCTCTTGTACGCTACGTAAAAAATCTAAGACCTTAATAGAAAATACTTTCAAATATTAACTGAATGATTAAACAAATAAATCTCCTTAGAGAACGACGCAGGTGTAAGGATTTAATCTTTTCGTGAAATAACAAGTGAATATATATAAAATAAATATGTTGCTGTTAAATCTTAGGATGGTAAATAAATCCACTAATCTTTAATTCGTTAGGCCTATGAATATGGTCAATAATAGAATGCATATTTTATTTATTTCTAGCAATGAAGGATTTATTTAATCGATATTTATCAATCTCAGCATGGTACTAAAAGCAACGAGACTTAATGCTGGAAGGGTGATTCTGCTTTCAAAAAATTACATGTGTAAATAACAACAAAATAGAAAACAAAAAGGTACCATTCAGAATTTAAGTAAGTTTGAACATAGAACAATGGCTTGGAATAGAAACTTTTATCCAGTCATCAAAAGACAGTTTGAATGAATAAAATAAATACTCCGAAAGAAAAGACTCTTTCCACAAAACCAACAACAAATGATTTCTCCGAAAAAAACAGTAAGTACAATTATACTTTTATATAGGGCAAGTTTTCACCAACGCAACGCTCATCACCCTTAATTATAAATTTTTATCGGTTATAAGATGGTCGTTCCGAAATGAATACCCCGCTATTTAATCATTATCTATGGAATCAGATTTCAGACTTGTGGATAGAAGTTCACTAGAAATCGTGAAACTTTGGGTTGCGAGTGAATTTAAGTTGTTTTATTTTATTAATGAAATATCATAATAATTCTCGGTATTCCTTCGCTTAGACCATCGTATTTTACAGATCCAGACAATTGTAGAGGTAAATTTCATAAATAATATATATATATCTATATATATATATTTGTTCCCGTGGCTTAATCCCTAACGTGCTTAAATGTCACATCGTAGCTACCGAGTTTGGATTCAAGTCGAGTTATTACATTCACTTTGGGAGTGGATTAGATATAAACCTCCTTATCCCCCCCGGCTATAGCACCAGTTCCGCCTATCTGCAAGAATGACTTTTAAAATATTTCAATATGCAATCAAACAAAGAAACCAAATGGTATATATATATATATATATATATATATATATATATATATATATATATATATATATATATAGACGTGGCCTTGGAGATGACAGTGTTCTCTGTACCTACAAGACACATCTGGTTATGTGATTGTGCATTTACCATGACCGGTTAATTTGGTATCACTTCGTGTGATGTGAACCGGTGGTTAGTGGTAGAATTTCGGCTCTAGATTCTGTTGTCGTTGGTTCGGTTGTTGCTCGGTGGTAGAGATCGCGGTATACGCTGCAGATGAGACCTAATAGGTCAAAATAGCTGTCCAGTGTTCCGTATGTCACATGGAGTGCTTGCGATTTTCTCTATTCATGGTAATTCAATTTATAATATATACCTAATATTCAATTTATAATATATATATATATATATATATATATATATATATATATATATATATATATATATATATATATATGAATATTTGTGTGTGGAGAGTTCATAGTATTAACAGTAATCAGGATTTCAATTCAAAATGAACTGTTGGGAAGGTATTTTAAAATAATTCCAGATTAATTTTTTATGATATCCAGACTATATATATATATATATATATATAAGTGTAACTGGAAGAAAACTCAACCACAATTAAAGTGCCATTGTAAATTTATTTCGACTAAGAAATATCATCTTCGCCTCGTCCGCTGACAAAGCACACTTTGCTTCGAAATAAATTGATAATGGAACTTTAAACATGGTTGATTTTTCTTCGAATTCCATTTTATACTCTCTGTATATGAGGGTTTTTTTTTATATATAAACACTGAAAGTCATAAAAAATAAATGCCATATATCGAACGCTCTCACAAATTTATATGAAATCCCTCATATAGACGAATATTCCACATCCATAGTTTTTTAACTCCTACTGCATATATATATATATATATATATATATATATATATATGTGTGTGTGTGTGTGTGTGTGTGTGTATATATATATATATATATATATATATAAACAGTTGCTTTTAAAATACTGTAAACTATACTGTGAGCGCCTTCTATCACCAGTTAGCCTGGTGTTTGGCTGTGTGGCTGATAGCAAGAGCTCAATCAATGGAGCCCTCGCTGTCGGATAACTTTGAAAAGGTAAGTAAGTTTGTAACTTGCTGAGCGACAAGGAAAGATTGAAATTGGCTTAGGCTACGATTTGTAAAACAACAAATCTTCCCTCATTAATTTGGGAATACCATTTCACGTCTCTCTGATTCTCAGACTTGTACAGAAGGGGGATGCCGCACCGATAATAAAGTGATTTGTTATTTTTGAGACCACGAGTCTGATTTGTTCACGATGTAAACTAGTTGCCATCACTTCATATCACTTTTGCTCCGAGTACTTTCTTCAGGACTCAGTAACGCCACGAAAAAAAAAATGAAAGAAAGCATGAAACTGTGACCGAAATAGCTAAATACATATCAATCTGCCTATATAACAATTTCTCTGAATGCTCTATCAGCAGGAAGTAGAAAAGTCCGAGGGATAAGACTCCACAAAAATGGGGTGTCCTGAGTATGATATTGAAAGGCATCAAATGTTGAAGCTTCAGTTCTGAACATCTTTGATTGCAATTACTCCCAGGTTGACTCTGACACAGAGTGGTAATATCCCATCAATGGATTAAATAGATTTGTTTGAAGTTTTTAGATTTAGACAGAAATACTGGATATCATATATACATGAAAAAAGTTCAAGAAACTTTACAAAACATATGAACATACATGTATAATGTAGGCAATTCCTTACCATCAAGACCTAAGGTAACTCTAGACTCGTTAACATGCCGTTAAAATCTATCTACATATGTAATTCTGTATCTATATGTCTCTGTCTCTCTTTCTTTCCTAAACACGATGTGTGTGTTTGTGTGTGTGTGGTTCCTCCCTTAGCTCGAGCTAAATGTAGTTTTACATACTAACTTTGAGTAAAAAGGTAATGTTAGGGTATTCATTCCCTAGGCCTCTGACTTCTCTCATGTTAGTAATAACTATGGCAATGAGATTGTATGGAAAATATGACTTAGGCCTGTGTTTCCATTGAAAAGGAAGCAAAATCCGATGAAATAGGGTCTTCTCAAATAACGATAATATTTGTTAATCTCTGCAAATGGAACCGTTCATCTTTCTGAAGTGATGATATGTTTAGCTTGTATACAAATATAAACAAATGGATTCTGCACATGACTGCGATTACTTGTTTGCCATTTGTGGGACTGCTAACTGATTTTCTTTGATTTTTACGGGCGCAAAGTTTAAATTGTTTGTCAATGTTTAATCTGTTACTTGTTGGTTTCACATATGACAGAATCCTATTAAGAAAGATGCCTACATCATAACACTATATCTCACCTTGCATACTGACATCCCCCGCCAATTATACAGACTTTATCGACTAAATACCATTTGATATCCCGGGAGAATTTCTAGAAGTGTTTGTTAAGACATAAAAATGCATCTGGTGGTGCAGTTTTGGAGTACTGAAGTGTGCGGAAAAGCTTTTATTGACATTGTTCACAGATTCAATCTGAATCCTATTGACTACTACACCTGGATGCACTAGTGCTGGCTCACCAGCAAACATTTACATCATGTGTGATGACACTGGAGGCTTTCAACAAGACTTTCCACGAGCGATTACTGAGAGTGACGGAGACGAGAGACCATGTAATCCGTGGTATCAGCACGCCTCGATGATTATAAATCAAATGTTTCTGTATAAATGAGACTAGTCTTTTCTTCTGTTTATTCAGTGTTAGTATATCATGGATATACAAATGATTATATTATTTCTTGACGATGCAAATACATATCATACCTTACGTATGCATTTTAAATGATCTTACTTAAAACGTTCTGAGTAGCTAAAATATCAAGGTCACTTTTTTCCCGTGAACATTTTTGTTCCCAGGGATAAAAAAGAAAAGGTATCTGGTATGTTTTTAATTGTTTTACTAGTGTAAGTAATGTTATTTCCACTTAAACTGTTTTTTTTAATAAAGAGAGGACAGTGTACTTTTTTGCATGTAATGTACTCCAAATGCCTTTAAAACGCTCCAGAGACTTTTAGCGTAAAAGAAGAAACAAGAAGTAAGAAAGTTCGACAAAATTACCGATCAGTTAGCATATTTTAAAGTTTTCCAGCCTCAAAAAAGAAAAAAAGGAACAAAGAAACAAAGAAATATGTGTAAAATTAACGCATAAAGAAATAAAAAGAAAAAAAAAGCATAAAAAGACATATAACTAAAACCATCCAAAAATCAACTCTATATATTCACTTTTTTTATTTTGAGACACCTCGTTGGCTGAAAGGAGGAAACGGAAAAACTTATTTTGGTCTGAACCCAAATATAACAGCTATTCACTACCTCAAGAGAGAATGTGCCCATCTAAATAACAGCTCTGATAGATCGTGATATGTGTGTACAAAAAAGAGAATGCTTCAACAAAAAGAACCAGGAAGATGATTAGCATATGCTATCTGGGTTTAATAAGTTTAAATGTCGCTATTTGTTTCATTCTCATTTACCAAGCAGTCGAAAGAAATATTCAGGATTTTTCTTAATAAGAATGTAATTTGAAATTCAGTATGGTGGTTACATAAGTACACCACGGCCTTTTATCAACACTGTTGGCGGGGGTTAAAATGCGCTGACTTTATATCTTGAAGAGGGATAAGAACCCCAAATTCCCCACAAATGGGCACGTTGTGTATGTAACTAAATTACATGTAGTGATAAAACTCTAGTTTTCAAGATCTTGGAGATTGTGGAGCAGCTCCTCATTGCCATTCAACTAGTTAACTTGAGTCGGAGTTGTAGTATCTGTAAGAATCCCGTCTATGGATCAAACAGATCTGTTTAAATAGGATTCATAGTCGATAAGAATACTTAATGTCATATACCTTTAAATTATGCATAGATATTTGAAACTGTTATTGTTTACTATAAATTATTTTAGTTTCTTAAAACTATGATGGTCTGCAAACAAACTTCCATGATTAAATCGAAATAACTATTTGAAACCATATAGATATTAGTGTTAGTTAGTAATATTTTGAGTAGATTATTTTTTATAAGATAAGAAATTTGAAATATTATTGTTGATGGAAATCTGCATGGTGTAATGGCGACTCTCGTTTTGGTTTTGATTTGTTTGGCTTCTTTGTTTAATGGCATATCAACTTTCGTGGGTTATTCAATGTTAAAGTCATGCTTGTTGAAGAACAGCAATGATAGCATTTAATCTAAAGCTTGGAGATTTAAAGACGTAGGTATCTTTTCTAAGGATATTAGCCATTGGTCATTTTTATTATTAATTGGTCATTTATATTATTTTATTATTGGCCATTGCACCATGAGGCTCCTTTGGTGAGTGTCATAGGGAATTGAAATTGTGACCCGAGTTCGAAATGGAAGACGTTGTTTACATTTAACATAGTACTCAGACTCTCTAACTATGGGTAAATAGTAGGACAGACTGGGTTTTTAACCTTAGCATAGCAACTAGTGTCGGAAGAAGTAAGCTTTGAATTGTAACCTGTAAAACTCAGCTGAAAAACATTTTTGTGTTGCATCAAACTCGTGCGGGAGGGGTTATATATATATATATATATATATATATATATATATATATATATATGTATACATACACACACACATATATATATATATATATATACCTTAAGATGAATTGGTGAACAACATAATATTTTTAGGTTATTTATTCTTCTCCAACACGTGTTTCTGACGTTTTACATCATCTTCATGAAGAAAATGGCTTACTTTCAGTATTCCCTTTGGTTTTTATAGGAGTGACTGTTTTGTTATGGTTTAATTCGAGGATTTTGTTATGTTTAATTCGAGGATTTATATTTGTCCAGTTTGACTTAATTGTCTGTGACAAACTTTCATATGTGTCAATGTTGTTTCTTTCTTTCTCTTTTTTCTCTTCTTCTTATTCTTCGTTCAAGAGTGTATTCTATGTGTTTGTGTGTATGCATGGGTGTCCGAGTCCATGTATGTGTATATATTTTCGTTTGCATTTTGTTTTTCTTCTTTAATGCACTTTCCCCCCTTAAATAATCTATGATATCCCATAAAGTTCAACTGACCTCTATTCTCCCTTCGAAAATGATTAATGTGCGCTTGAATTTATGCATTCATTTTTTCTTTTATTTTATGTGTAGTCGTTAATTTGGTATACTGGCATTATTTTGAACATTCCATTACAGCATTTGTAAATGTGTTGTAAAAGACAGAGTTTACTACTTTCTGGAAACTTAATACTACTTTTGTGTAATGATATCCTATATATATATATATATATATATATATCATTAAGGAATTTTTTTTTATATTAATATTTTTCGTTAATTACATTTTATCATTCAGTTTAGTTGGGCTTTGAAATATTCGGGTTAAGAGTTCAGGTGCATAGTCATTGGGTACAGTTTTACGCTCGTGTGCAAAGCATATAAAAATCACCATTGTCATAAGAAACCCCCAGACAGGAAATGGAATTTGAGGATTTTGGGAAAGAGTCACATGAGAGTTGGACTTTGACTATTGAAGATGTAGTTGGGTTTTCGGATCTCTATCGACAGAGATCGTAAACATCGCAAGATGCATCGCGCGTTGGTGGGGTCAGATAGTGTGGTCAGCATTGTAAGAATTGTGTCTCTCTCCTCGTGTCGAAGAACGAAAGAGAGAAGTTAATAAAACTGTTCGTACCTTGAGCAACAGAGTCCTCCTGTGAATATGTATTTGACTGTATATGAATATGTATGTGTACCGTTGGATTGAGATCATTGTGATTATATATATATATATATATATATAATTGTATATTAATTGTATTAAGAATAGTTGCTTTTCTTACTAAGTATTATTGTAATTTTTAAACGATATAACCGTGTTCAAACAAATAGCAATAATTGAACAGGAATAATTACTTGAAGCCATATAGTTATTACTATTAGATAGGAATACTTGAAACCTTGCAACTTTTTGCAAATTGTATTAGATAGGGATTCTTGATATAATAGAACTGCAGAAACTATTAATAATAATGCGCAAAATAATGCTACGCAAAGAGACCAGTTAAACTTGAGTGGTGTGCTACTGGTTATGTCGAAAGTTGTAACACACACAAATACAAAGCGAATTTTTTTGATACAAAAAATGATACCTCTACTGTTTTTACAGTTGTCATCACGAACTGAGAAAGATAGGTAAAAGAATTACTTGCGTCTATCAGACAGACAGGAAGTTTTACCAGGGGCAAACGAAACGACAACCACAGACTTCATGTCTTCTTCAGCCTGACCAAGCCTCATTCCAAGGGGATGCTCGTCTCAACTGCTCAACTTTGACTGCCTCTGTCTCTGATTGGAACTCGAACTGACCGACCGACCGACTGACAATGATTGTCGTGATTGGTTCATGTGTAACTTTCGGAGTATTTCTGAGAAAATTCTCGAACTGTTGTTTCTATAGTTGTATTCGTTCTTTTTGGCTGGTAGCTTTTAGTTTAGCTTCCACAGTGCTCTTCCTTCTGTTCGCTTGATTGACCGTTTGCCATGCTATTCTAGATTGTCTATCCTCAACCGAGTCTCTAATCTTATTGATCTGATTTTGTATGTATTCTTTTTGTTCTAGTAGGTATATATTAGCTAATTCATTTTGTGCATTTTTAAGTTTCAGGGCATTGGTATTGGTTGGGTTCCACCTATTGCATTTAGAAGCAGTTTTAGGGTCTGTGCGCTTTGTTCTAACCACTTATGTCTATCATGTGACTCTAGGTTTAACTCTTTATTTAGTTGGTATGCGTTCTGCTGTGTTTCTAGATGGGCATTTACGAAATTCTCCTATTCGTCATTCGGTGTATGTGTTTCTCACTTCTCCTGTAGCGCATCGAATTTGTTTCTTAGTGTTAACGTATATTTATCTCGAATATCCCTGTTATCAAGCAGGGACCAGTCATAGTGTACGGTTGTGTTTGTTCGGGCCGGATTCCTTTGTAGGCTCAGTTGTATTTTTGCTGTGACAATTCGGTGATCGGAGGAGACACCCTCGAAAGAGGAATATGCCTCGCAATTCAATACGCTATTATTCAATTTCTTATCTATAAAGACGTAGTCTATCTGTGCTTTAGTATTATTTGCGTAGGTGTTAGTTCATAGTTTTCCCTCCCTTTTCTGAAATTTTGTATTGAGGCATGTTAATCTTTTTCTAGCGTGAAATCTGTTAGATATTCCCCATTTCGGTTTGACAAGTTGTGTTAGCTGACTTTGTGGTTTACGTTTTTTCCAATTTGGGTATTCATGTCTCTAGCAATGACGATGACTGTGTGTTTTGGGATACTACGAACAAGGGAGGATAGCTCGTTATAGAATGCGATGAGGTCAGTTTCTTCATTAACATTGGTAGGGCTTTAGCAGGAGATGATTGTTGCGCTGGGGTTGCTTTTAAAAGTAGCCACATCATCCTTGGTTTTGTTTTCCCGAAGTTATTTAGTGATTTTAGGGCCCATGGTCAGTAAGCATACCTTCGCCTCCTATCGAGGCAATAAAGGAGTTTTTTCCATGCAGATGCAGTGGCTAATGTACATCCGTTGCCAGTATTGTGATATCTAATATCCTCGCTATGAGTGTACCTGTGTTCTTGTAATCATATTATGTCTATGTCATGATCTATCGTCGATGCAGTCAGCTCCGGTTGTTGTCCTATTCTATTTAAGATTCTAACGTTGAATGTCTCTTTTGTATTGCGTGTTTGCATTTCAGAAACTTTTGTTTTAGAGCTCTGTAGCTGATTTTCCGAATACTGAGGCCAGGGCTCCGACCTCAGCAGGACGCGCCCCTTTTTTTACCGGCGCAAAGAGCGATGCAGTTTGAACAGGTGGTTTGAGTGTGGGTCATGTTTCGATAAGCCACACATATAGATGAGCAGGAGTAGTTCCCCGATCAAACTATTTGATCCTGGCCGTTAAACCGCTGGCTTCATACACCCAAGGCCATGTCCGCTAGCCTTTACGTCCACCATGCTTCTTCTCATGGCTTTCGATAATTTGAAGGCAGACGACGAGTGAGTTTGTTTGCGGTCCGTTGTTAAAAGTGCTGTCCAAATAAATTATTAGTGCTTCTGTGTAGTATAAGCTAAAAAAGCATTTCATTGTCATCACCCTGATGTCGAGATTTTGGAGGCTGTACCTGACCTCCCAAGAATAACATTCATTTGGAAAGTTGACAGTAAATTGCATTTACTCGCAGAGATTTTTAAGTGTATTTTTTCAATTATGATTGCGCAATTTTTCTTGTTATAGTCATATAAATAGATAAGAATATCATGAACATTTTTCAAAAATATAGGTTAAACTGGATATTAAAATG
>OY757904.1:19031822-19154322 GCA_963585895.1 Sepioteuthis lessoniana | reverse complement strand
ATATATATATATATATATACTAATTTAAGATTTAAAGAAAAGAAAAATTGGACAAATATCTGTATCATGTCAGAGACATGAAAGTTTTTGAACAAGGATGTAAGGATTTACCCATTTCGCACTATTGTCCCTAGGAAATGCATGAATTAACCTGGTCCCCTTTAATCTATGGAAAATAGTGAAGCAGACTGGGTTCTTTAGCCTTGGTTAATGGGGTCATGGGGAAGGAAAATTCAGACGAGTTTCACTAAATAAAATTACCTTTTCTCACATCCTGCATGTGGCGGATGGAGAGTAAATACATATATCTACCAAGCACGTCGTCTAAAACGTGAATAAGTGGTTATTTTTACGACATAATCGTCCGTAGAACTCGGAACCATATTACCAAACAAACACTGCAGTTTTATAGATAGATTAAGATTCTGTCGCTTTCGCGTTCTTGTGAAACGGATTTTGGGCCCTAAAAAATCTATGTCACTCAATTGATGTTTGTAGATCTTGTAGTATCACCTCCCTTACTAAGGTCAGTAAATGGGCAGTCAATACTAACTCAACAGAAATCTTGGTCCTTACTTCCACCTCGGCCAAGGAATGCTATCCCAGAATCCATCGCCTCTCTTCTCTCTTCCCTTCTCTCTCCTTTTCTCTCTCGCTTTTCCTCTCCCTCTGGCCAATCAGCGGAGATAGTAGCAGTTGCCGAAGACGACCCAAGACAGAAGAGGAAGCAGTTGCTGAAGAGATTCCAAACACTAAACACACGTGTTGACCGCCGGACATTTTCTAGCCAACACGTGGCGTTGTATACGAAGAATAAAATTCCTATTTTAAAGTTAATATTTGTACTTCTCATATATTATCTCAAATAACATTACCCAAGTACATATATTACAATCTTATTTTTCTTCGGGTCTATTTTTCCATTATACAAATTGTGTCAAATCTGATAAGCTGTAGTTTGTTATGTTGAGTAAATCTCTAAACAACTCCTTCCTGCAAGTTTTATTCTTATTAGCTTCAAATAGTGATGTCTGCATGACGTGCCTATCCCGACACGTCTCAAGTGTAAAATTCGTCAACCAGACGGCGTCGACTGACCCCTCCATTAACCTCCACTTACAGGCCTGCAAAAAGTAACTTCTAGTGATCTCTCACGAACTCACTGCAGTGACCCGATGTGAACTATCACGACCAATGTACGACGAGTACAAGCGAACAAAAAACGACGTTAACATTTAGAAAGCAATGATAAACTTATTCTACTAACTCCAAATACATTTAACCATATTATTACAAATTGATGACATAGAAAAAAACGGAAAGTAAATTTAACTGAATCATCTTTTCCTCTTTTTAATCTTATCTTCCTTTTTTCCTTATTAACTTTAGTTGCTCTTATTTCCTGCTTATACTGTACATCGGATTTCTTCAACTTCCTCTTTCATTTTTACTTAGCCAAGTCGGCTGGGGTTTAAAAAAACATGCCGCTTGCATTCTCTGCAAAGGAATGAGACACTCCATCAATACGAGGGTCCTAGATATGAGACTAAACCATCTGATGATGAAGCTCCAGTCCTGGAACTTCGGGGAATGTAGAGTATCCCTTTATTTCCATTACTCCCAGGTCCACTCTCATCCTGATTGGTAGTACTTATTAGGGGTTCATCTTTGGGTCAAATAGAACTGTGCAACTATTTTCTGTATAAGAAACCTTTTAACTGTGTGTAAACAAATGATTAATGTTAAAATGAATTACTATTGGATACCAATGATTGAAACCATTTAACTGTGTGCAAACCATTCCAAGAAACTATTTTTCTCCTCGTCAACAGAACTTGTAATAAACGGCAATAATTGCAGACATTTAATTGTTTGCAAATACAATTACCATGAACTATTCACTAAAAATTTAATCTATAATATATATGTATAATGAGAATTTGGCATTAAATTAGCATCAAAGATTGATATGCCAATAAATCAAATAACCCAACCAAAATTTTCTGGGGGTGTCCTCGTGGTGTAATGGTTAAATCGGTGGACTCTGGAATCTTTGTAAGCGAGTTCGAAGTCCAGTCGTGCTATGACGTTCACTTTCGGACAATTGCCCTTGGGAAATGTATGAATCTCCTCATCCCCCCCGCAATGGGTTAAATAGTGCAATAGTTGTACATCTTGAAGGATGGATTTGGCATTAATTAACCTACAAAGGTTGATATTTCATAAACCAAAGCAAAACTTTGTTGCAGTTCTTAATTCCCTCTAATGGAATTCTTTCAATTGTTTACCATCCTCCTCGAGATGTTCCTGAAGCATAGTGGCCAAATTCCTGCACTGCGATATTGTAGTAAGCGAATTCGATCCCAAGTCACGCCAGTATGTTCTCATTTGAACTAATACAAATGGTAAATGTTTGAACACACTTATCTTCCAGCAGTAGGTTAATGGTACTATTCCTTTTTTTTTTGCAATAAGAATGGCTTTGGAATTAATTAAACCAAAACATTTTTATTTCATACTATTCAGTTTATTCAAGCGGTTATATATAACAATTCAATCTTGTGTAAGTAGAGTTTCGATGACAAAACAGTTCAATTTCAAATAATTCACTTTAGCATAAGCACAAAGTATAAATGTAAGTACAGTTTCATTGTGAAAAACATTCCTATTTCTAGCTATTCAGTTAAATCAAACAATTCAGTTTCGCATAAGTATGCAATTAGTTCTATTGAACCAATGGATAGGGCCCTATCAGGTGCTATCAAGCCGGGCAAGAGTAGACCTGAAACCAATAGCAATGAAGGGGTGCTCCGTATTCCAAAAAGCCCCAGCACTACTGGGACCTCATCATCAAATTGTTTAGTGTAATATCCTGGAAACTCATGGGGGGTGCTTGACCCTCTGCAAAGGTGCAGTCAGTGATTTCTACGGCCCCAGCTGACTGGGCAATACACAGAGTTGAATGTCAAAACAGTTTTATTTCAGATAATTCAGTTTAGCATAAGTACACAGTTTAAATGCAAAAACCAGTATTGTGAAGGAAGCATGGTTTAGTTCTATTTAACCCGTTCATAGGACCCTTATCAGGTGCTACCACTCCGGGCAAGAGTGGACCTGGGATCGATGGCAATAAAGGGGTACTCTGCGTTTCCTATAGCTCCAGCATTACTGGAACCTCACCATCAGATTGTTTTGTGTCGTAACCAGAACACTCGTTGGAGTTTATATATATATATATATATATATATATATATATATATATATATATATATATGTCCAACCTTTCCGCTTCGGTCTGCATGTGAGACATGGTCAATTTTAAATGGACTAAGGTGGTTTGAATTTATTGGTAATTACTAAAGAAGTCATTTCATTAAATTATTTACTTATTGCTCCTGTTGGTTAATTTTTTTAATTTTACGGCGTATCAAACCTTTTCGGGTCATTGACGCCAAATTTAGTCATTTCGATAAAAAATTTCAAACAGTTAAATTTAGTATAAGTATAGTTTTGGTTTCCAGACAGTTAAATGTCAAAACAGTTCTAACAATTCAGTTTACCATAAGTACACAGTGTAAATGTCATAAACAGTTCTATTTTAAATAATTCAGTTTAGTATTAACATAAAATTTTGTTTAACAATGTTAAATGTGATACAGTTAATTTCAAACAATTCACTTTGGCGCAATTACACTGTTTACTTCTAGTTAGGACCCTGTCAGGGGCTACCACATCGGGTCAGGTTGGACCTGGCAGCGAAGGCAATGAAGGGGTACTCCGCATTCCCCCAAGCTTTAGCATTACTGAAGCCCCACCATCATATTTTTAGTTTCATATCCAGGACAACACTCAATGAATGAATCTTACCCCTCTAGTGAATTCAACAGTACCAGGTAACTTGGCCACTCATAGCAGTGGGAAGAACATATGATTTCGTTGTTTCCTAAGGGTATTAACGTGAAATGAAATACAAACTCCCTCGTCTTGGACTTGAAACTGGGTCACTGATTCCATTCCTTATGACGGTAACCGTTACGTTAATAAGTTTAAACCAATCATTTTTTCATTTTGTGGAAAGCCTGTGAATTCTCAATTAAGAGTTCAAAACATGATGCACGGATTCATATCTGGCGTGAAAGGAGTGTACTGCCCTTGCCCAGCCTTGTGTTTCATCAAAAATTGCTAATCGGAAAATAACGAGATTATTTTCTCAAATTTTTTGGCTGAGGTATTTTAGTTAAATAGTTTTGTATAGTCAGTCATTTAAATTTGTAATCATTAAATTAAAAAAAAAAATGAAGGTGGAGCTCAATTAGTGATGTTTTTTCAATTACTCTACGTACATTTTCCTTTGAAGCACCACTTCAAATATAAGAATTGAATTTTCTATTCATTTTCCAATATTTTAATACCATTTGTTTTTTAAAGCTTAAATGTATGGAATATCATACATAGCTAGGTGTCATCGTGGTGTAATGGTTAAAGCGATAGACTGCGGAATCGTAGTACGCGAGTTCATACTCCAGTCGCGTTATTACGTTCACTTTGTGGCAAATACCCTTGGGAAAGGTATGAACCTACTTATCCTCCCATCTATGAGTTAAATAGTACCACTACTGTTCTTCTAAGAGAATGGATTTGGCATTAAATAACCTACAAAGGTTGATATGCCAAGAAACCAAAGCATTCATAGCTACATACATTACGTTGTGCCAATATGTGAAGAGCAACTATTCTGACTACCATAAAAAATCAGCTTTAGAAAAATTATCCTTTTATCTTGGCTCCGATATTTAACATAATCCAGATATAAATTAAACTCTTTCTCAATTACCAAGCTAAAATATCTGGCTTGTATATCAGAAGATTTGAGAATAATGTGTTTTTTGGGAAAAACATATATCGGACAAATGACAAAGAAAACGATTTTAAAATTTCTAGAATCTCATGATACTATTCTGATTGGATAGTATTTAGGTGTGTTACTAACTTGAAAAATATTTTAAGTCATTTTTTGTATTGTAAATTCATTGTGTAATGTTTTAAAGAAGTTACTGATTACTTCATAATTTTTAATTGCTATAATATTATTACAAGTACCTCTCCAAAAGTAAATCTTTCTGCCTCTTTTTACGGAAAATAATATGGATCTTTAGAAAACAGTAACCTCATTGAGCATATTTACTGCTACAAAACGCTGGTTTATGCATCGCTCCCACCGGCGGCAATGTGCGTTTTTTTTCTTCTCCAGCAATGAACAAGAGCTTGAACGCTACATTCGTAAGAATATCGTTTAGAAAGTGTTGACTCATTTTATGATTTTGTCTTACACTATCAGATACGACCAGTGGTAGTATGACAGAAGAGATTGAAACTTTCTGCTAATAATCTTAAAAGAATTAGCCAAAGATCAAAGTGAAGGTCTTTCAAAATGGTTTCTGACCTGAAAGTAGAAGGAAAAAAAGTTCTTGTGGAAAAAAATCTTACTGTTGATATTCCTCGACGTTTGGTGAATGTTTACAGCAAACAATGTGTTTGAGTACAGACTGGTGATACGGAATGAGTTTTAGTTGTAATATCAAGAATATGAATGACACATCAATTTCAAAATGACGTGACCAACTTATTAGAGTTAATTGATCATAGACCACACAAAAAACATTTTCCTGACAACGGTGCAATGTTGCTTAAGTTGGTTTCAGATCTTGCATACCTAACGGTGGCCACTATGAGTAAAAATAGAGTTGTATAGCTGAAAACTTTATCTATGAACGGGGGTTATTGTGATCCAAGAAATTGTTTTAGTTTTCGTGGCATTGAATGGCACTAATTTGCGAGATTTCTTCTAACGAGTCTAACGTAGAAATTCTTGTTCATTGTCCGAAAAATTTATAATCATTAATCGCGATAAAATTTGCTCATACAATTTGTTTCGGTCTGTGATTGTTTAGTTATCGTTGTAATAAAAAGGATTTGATTTGGTTTGATTTTGTTTCATGGCATATCAACCATTGTTGGTTATTTATTGCCAAATCCTGTTTTTACATTTATATTAAATATATATGGTTTATAAACTCAGTTGACCTAGGAGCAATGACAAAGAAGGGGTAATCTACATGCCCTAAAGCTCTAAAATTACTGGAGTCTCACCATCTGATTGTTTAGGGTCATATACAGGACACTCGTCAGGGCAGTCTTGCACCTCGGCAGAGATGAAGTCAGTGTATTCTGTTGCCCCAGCCAACAGGGTTGTAAAAAATAAGGGGGCAACCCTGTTTCTGGGGCTTACAATACTCTGACTATATCTCCTGCAAAAGGGGTGAGACTATACAAAAAAGGGGGTTGTCTCCTGTATGAAACTAAACGACATCTGGTTGTAACTCTATACGGAGACTGAGAAATATGGAGTACCACTTCATTGCCATGACTCCCAGTTTCACTGTCTCAGAGAGGTTATACCGGTAAGGATCTCATGCATCAATCATGTCAAATATATCTATTAGTAAATAATTTGTATTAAATATGTTTGTTTTGGCTATGTTTCGTTGTTTAATGGCATAATAACTTTCGTGGGTTATTTAATGCCTCGTGAGTCATTGTAGAAGAGCAGTGATACTATTTAACCCATAGCTGACGGGATAAACGAGTTTATACCTTTTCTAGTAAATCCAAAAGTGAAAGAATAAGAACGGCTGAAGTTCGAAATCATGTTGTTGAAATCCAGCAGTTTAGCCACTGCGCCACAAATTAGATGGGGATACTTGAAATCATATAAACATAGACAGAAGTTCTAAAGAGACTACTAAAAATGTACATGTAAAGGTACAATGAACGGGATTTCCTCACTTGTGTTGTTTAGCAGAATGAGGAAAAGACCATAACACTTAAGTATAAAAATATAATATTTTTGTTTCTTACCTAAGGTACAGAATTAGTTTCGTGAAGAGAGAGAGAGAGAGAGAGAGAGAGAGAGAGAGAGAGAGAGAGTCGAGAACGCCTAAGATATACACTGAGGCTCACTGAGGGTCGCTGTCCACAATGGCCTCTGGTTTAGCATCCTCGGTTGAGAAGCAGAAGAAGTACAAAGTTGGATCTTGAAAATAACACAGCGTACTATATTTAATAGAATAAGTTTCGGGTCAATATTAAAATCTGTCTATATTTTTAAAGAAGTGTTGTCCTTCATCCGTCAACTGCTACATAACATGGGTACCCGTGAATATGTGATTTCAAAACGCTCACGCATTTTTTCCGGGCTGTGATTCACTTGATCTGCTTCAGGCTGTCAACCTCACCTAGCTGTCCTCTTGTTTACACAGCTTGAAAATGCTCTTTAGAGATCCCTACTTGAAGGGTCTGTCTATGGTGAAAATGCAAGATTAACAGGGTATTAAATCTGTGCAAAAATTCTGTTTTTTAGGCTGATACAAGAAGAGAGAAAAACTGTTGTATGCCTAAGAAGGCAGAACAAAATCTAGAAACGCAGATAAGACATCTAGGACAACAAGCAAAAATAACAAGTCAGAGGAAGAACGCTTGAATATTTCGGGACGAAAAGAATATAGGAACAAAAGTATAACAAACAATACAACTCAAGGAAATAAACCACAAGGCTATAGAGAAAAGAAGATGACTAAAAAGATAATGAGACTGTAGTAAACAATACAGACAAAACAGTACATTCCAAAACAACAAAACAATTCTACCAGTAAGTAAGGGGAGAATGCATGAAGCCATACGAACAACCGGATGACAAGGAAACAAAATTTTGAGCAAAATATGGGATTGAAGAAAACATAACAGGAAAGCCAAATAGATAGGCAAGGGAAAAGAGCTACAAGAACTGGAATATTGACCTAAGGTGATAATACAAATGGATTAACTTAGAGCAACACTCAAAAAGTGTACGACTACGTGTCTCAAATAGAAGGTTTCATGTATTGACCAACCCTTCTACTCTGCTAGGATGGGACACAAGGTCAGTTTTTTAAGCATATTTTAACAGGTTAGAATTCAGAGTTTTCCTTCTTTTAGATCGGTTGCCTAACCAAGGCTAAAAACCTAGTCTGTTCTAAAATTTCCCATAGCTAGCGGGAGAATAATTGGATAATTACCTTTCCCTAGGTTATTAGTGCAATGGAAAATAAAAATAGCCTCCTACAGGATTTGAACTCATGTCTCTGTGTCTATTTGTTACGACGATAAACATGACATTACAACTTCCGTTGTACTGCTACTGCACTGAATAGAACGTTGTACTGTTGCACACCAAAAGGACCCTTGTAAAATTGCACGGCAGAAATAGATGCTTGCAACGCTAACGTATTCAAATTGAAGTTCGTGCTGGTGTGGTCCCAATAAACATTTGTATGACTACAACGACGCATAGCCCTTTGTATCAACCTGTTGCGTGGAGGTTTATGCGTGTGACGCTACGTCTTACATGGGAATTGGACCCTGTTGTATGCTCACCGTGTGAAAAGGTTGGTTGGTTGGTTGGTGGGTTTATGGCATATCAACCTTTGTAGGTTATTTAACGCCAAATCCCTTTTTATGTAAATAATCTGTTTTATTTAAAACAATTCAGTTTAGCATAAGTACACAGTTTAATTGTTAAAAACATTTTTATATTAAACTATACAAGCAGTTATATGTATGTAACAATTCAGTTAAGTGTAAATACAGTTTTAATGTCGAAAAGCAGTTCTACTTCAAAAAATTCAGTTAAGCATAAGCACGCAGTTTAAATGTAAGTACGGTTTAATTGTCAAAAACATTTATTTCAAGCTGTTTAGTTTACGCAAATAATTCAGTTTAGAATAACTATGTTGTTAGTTCTATTAAACCCATAGATAGGGCCCAATCAGGTGCTACCTCTCCGGACTAGAGTGGACCTAGGAACGATGGTAATGAATGGGTACTCTGCATTTCCCAAAGCTCCAGCACTGCTGGAACCTCAATATCAGATTGTTTAGTGTCATATCCAGGACACTCGTTGGGGTCTTACCCCTCTGCAGAGGTGCACTCAGTGTATTCTAAAGCCCCAGCCGACTGGGCAATACACAGAGTTAAATGTCAAACAGTTTTATTTCAGATAATTCAGTTCAGCATAAGTACACAGTTTAGACATCAAAACAGTTCTATTTTGAGCAGTTCAGTTCAGCACTAGTACGCTGTTCCAAAGTCAAAACAGTTCTATTTTAAACAATTCAGTTTAGCATAAATACGCAGTTTAAATGCAAAAATCAGTATAATGAAAGAAGCATGGTTTAGTTCTATTTGACCCATTGATAGGACGCTTATCAGGTGCTATCAGTCCGGGACAGAGTGGACCTGGGAGCGATGACTCAGAAAGGATCAGAAAGGATGCTGCAAAAGGATCAGAGGAACGTGAATGCTACTATACATTGATTAACATATCCTCAAGGAAAGTTAAATGAGACGAAATAATTCAGCTTTTGGGTAGATTAACTACAAAAGGGCATATGATATAGTCCCTCAAAGCTGAATAATAGACTTTCTTAAGATGTGCAAGATATCAGCAAAGTCATAAAGTCTATTAAGAATACAATGGAAAACTGGAGAGTTGAAATGACAGTCTGAGGAAAAGGCTTAACTGAGGTGAAAATCCATAGAGGGATCTTCTAGGGCGATGCGCTATCACAATTACTGTTTGTAATAGCGACGATGCCACTCAATTACAATCTTATGAAATGCATCGGCGGATACAAACTTCATCTATCGCAAGAGTGTACATCGAACGTCTTAGAAAAAAAGAATTAGAAACCCTAATATAGGCAGTGAGGGTATACAGTGACAATATAGGGGTGATATTTGGCATAGAAAAAAGTACCGTCTTAATAATGAAAAGCAGAAAACGACAAACCATGGAAAGAATAGAACTACCAACTCAAAGAAAAATTAGAATGTTTAGAGAAAAGGATACTTGCAAATACTTGTGAATACTGGAAGTGAACACCATGAATCAAGTAGAGATAAAAACGAGAAGACTACTCGAAATCAAACTATATAGCAGGAATCTCATCCAAAAGATAAACACCTAGGCTGTACCTCTCGTAAGATAGCTTCTTGATGCGGATGAAAGAATAACGTGAACAAATGGACCAAAGAACAAGAAAACTCATGAGGATGTATAAGGCCTTAAATTCCAGATGGTTTCGTTTGGTTTCGTTTGGTTTAATGGCATATCAACCTTTGTAGGTTATTTAATGCCAAAGCTATTCTCCCAGAAAAACAGTAGTGGTACTATTTAACCCATATCTGGGAGTATGAGGGGGTTCATACCTTTCCCAAATGTATTTGCCCGAAAGTGAACGTAATAGCCCGACTGGAGTACGAACTCGCTTACTACGATTCCGCAGTCCATCACTTTTATCATTTCACCACGAGGACTCCTCCTTAAATTCCACAGACAACATAGACAGACAGTAAGTGTCAAGAAAAGAAGGAAGAAGAGGACTTACTTGCTTTGAAGATAGTGTCAGTGCATCGATACAACGACTAGAAGACTATATAAAAAGCCCGGAAGAAGAAGGATTATTGTGACCAGACATAATACAGAAAAGACAGACATCACAAAAAAAAAAGATGAAGAAAATAAAATGTATGGTTATTTCAAGTAACAAGCAAACGAAATTTCAGTCGAGAAAACATAGACGTGGCTGAGAAAAGGAAACATTAAAAGAGAAAGTGATTCTCTTCTGATATTAGCAGAAAACAACTCAATAAGGACTGTCAAGACAAGAATAGACAAGCTACAACAAAATAGCGGATGTAGATAGAATGGATATAGAGAAAAATGCAGTAAATTTGGGAAGAAAGAGTATAAGACTAGACACAACTGTTTGTGGAAGGTGATCCATTGGGAAATGTTCAAGAAGTTTAAATTTGGCCATACGAACACATGGTATATGCACAACCCAGAATCCGTCCTAGAAAATGAGACTCACAAAATTCTCTGGCATTTTAGATACAAACGGATCACCTAACTTCGGCTAGACGATCAAACTTGGTGATAGTCAACAACAACAAAAAAGAGAACCTGCAGGAAAGCAAAAAGAAAGATAAGTACCTGGACCTTGCTAGAGAACTGAAAAAAATATTGGACATAAAAATGACAGTGACACCAAATATGATTACTGCACTTGGTAGGGTCATCAAAGGATTGATGCAGGGACTGGAAGGCTTGGAAATGAGAGGACAAGTGGATCATCCAACAGCATCGTTGAGATCGGCTAGAATACAATGAAGACTCTAGGAGACCTGAGCAGACTTGCTGTCACTCTGACTCTAGTGGAAACAATCTGCCGTGAAAAACTCTAAAAAGTGTAAGATAATAATAATAATTGGAGCAGACATCTAAGCCTTTTCATCATACCATAAACTTTATTTAAATCTATCATAATCTTAGTTAAAAGAAAGTTTAAATTATCATTATTTTTATTTTTTATGGGATCTTCCAACGCCCAAAATACAGTCTGATAAAATAGCACCAGGATGAAAATAGACTTATAGATTTCTGTAACATATGACCAGCGAGTTGTGCTTTAAAGAAAGAAGTCTGCAGAAAAAGAAATACTCAAACTCGAAGGTAAGGGAAGGAAATATAGCAGTCGTTTATTATTCACTTAGGGCTATGATCGTTGCAACTCGAAAAGTTCATTTTAGTTACGTTCTTGTTCTCCCTTCCTCTTGGTGTTAACGGGGGTGTGGGTGAGAGATGACTGTTGACATACGCCAGACAGATAGGTCGTAGCAGACTGGTTAGGACGGGTCGGGGCCAGGAACCTTTGACGCGCATGTTTTCAAAGCTGCCTTCAACTCTCCCAAAATCTCCTGACTTGTTTTCTTATATAGAGATTTTGGGGAACAAATCGAAGATCCCCGAATGTTGGATGTCACCCGTGAAACTGTCGTCAAACACGTGATAATTCATCAGTGATTATTTTAAAATCACGTCTCACTTTGCAGGTCATTCAGCCCGCACGCGCTAGTCTCGTGACACCTTCACTGATTGACGACAGCGCCCGTCCGTAATATTACATTTGAATAATTACATTTTTTTCATTAAAATTATCAAAAAAGACAAACAGAACTATAATAATGTTTATATAAAATGTTATTATTAAAGTTCATCATGTTTACTAAAAAAAGAGAAAAGAAAACTGAGTGTGGGGAGCCTCTTGGCCTATTGGTTAACGTGCTGGACTATGACATTGTAGAAAGCGAGTTCGAACTCCAGCCGCGCTATTACGTTCAGTTTAGGGCTTATAACGTTAGGAACTTTGGCTAAATAGTACAACATCAGTTCTTCAATAAGAATGGTAGTTGTATTACATATCCCACGAATGTCGATATGCCATTAAACAAAGAAACCAAACTACAAAGATATCTTAGTAAGCAACAGATAAATCTCGAACACAATAAGCAGTTTTTTGTTGAATTAGTTTCCCATGAGAATGCCTTGCCAATATATGAAAAAATGTCATATAGCTGAAAGCTTACTTTATCCAATGATGTTATTAGGCAATATTTATGTTTTAGATATTGTGGGACTGAATATAAAGCATTTCGTTCACTCGATCATTCGTAGTTTATCGTGTGACAAGCGTCTACTCATTTTTTAATGGCTTGCAATAACATTTTCAAACATATCTAAAGGAAGTCTCATCGTAAAATGTTTAAATTGGCGCCGATTCCAAATACAGAAAATCGTCGGCATCAAACAAGAATAGAAAATACACATATTTTCATAAATCTTTCATTTTTCATCGACTGAACAACCATTATATATATAGCCATCTATGACCCGACAACTATCACTCAAAATGGACATTGAAAATACAAGCATCAGTCGTACAGGTTACATGAATTTAAAACTCTTCTCCGTCTTCTTTCATAATAGGGGAACGCAGTACTTAAAGAAAGTTAAAAGTTTTCATTTTTTTTTTTTTTCCCCTGAAATATTGGCGTGTTTATTAATAACAATGCAAAGATGGTTTGGGTCATTCAGAATCTTAATTTACTATATACCTTTTCAAAATCATGAAAAAGTTTTTACAAGATAATATAATATAAATGTCTTAAACTATGGTATAAAACACGATTATCAATAAGGATATGAAAAAGATTTTTACCATTTATTAGCAATTTTAGACCAAAAAAGTTTATTTCTGAATACTTATTAAAATTTAGATTAATGCCTATAAAAAGTTTTCTGTTTAAATTTATAATACAAGGCATTTAAATTTAAAGTAATATCGGTATCTATTCACGATCTATTGAATATACGCTCCCCCATAGGGGTTGAGCACTTTGGCGAAGGAATTTTCGGCTACCGCTTGCATAATGCAATGTTCTTCGAACGAATTGAGCACTCTGGTATCCGGTAAGGTAGAAAATGTAAACAAACGATCGCTGCTGCTGCTGTTGCTACATAATACCTTATAATTCCTTAACCAACGTGGTACGCTTGTTGGCCGAGCGGTCTGATATTAAGTCTAACGTAAAGTTGGGCAGGTTTTTATCCCAGCTTAATGCATCCTACGTATATAGCCACACTGAAGCGTTGTGATACAACGAAACTGTCTGTTTATGACAATATATATATATATATATATAAACCCAACGACTTTTGAATCATTTGAACGCAACACAAGGTCTATTTCTGGCTGGGTTTTAAAAGGTTTGAATTCAGGGGTTTCTTTCTTCTAGACCAGTAGGCAAACCTAGGTTAAAGATGTTCGTCGGCCGTACTACTTACCTCCAGCTGGTGGGAGACTAGTTGGATTCAACTCTTTTCCAAGAGTATTAGCGTTATATGAAATACAAGCAGTCTCGTCAAGGATTTGAACTCGAGTTATCTTGTCCATTTTCAACGACGGCAACCATTACAACATGAGCGTCTTTACATATTATATTTTCTTTTAGTTTTGAATAACCCTAAGGGATCCTTGAAGCCGGTAAATTCACGTAATGATAACGATCCATCATCATGTATATATTACACAGTAGACATCAGTGATACCAAAAATTGAATGCTTAGAAAATGACGTGCTACAGTAGAGCTGGTCCCACAAAATTGAGGGGCAATTGCAAATTGAACAACTATTGCCTTTTGATTTATCTTAATTGCATCGTGTACCACTGTGGAACTAAAGAAACTCTAGACCCCATTTTGACCCCTCTGTGAAAACAAGTTGACTAGTGAGAAAACCTGCTAAACCAAGGTTTATTTATAACAAAATTGAAGTAATCGCCGGGAGAAAAAAAAATAGGTGTATAGAAGCATGAGACGGTTCATGCCTTTGAGTTTAGTTAGGCTGAGAACCTTTCGGCTCAGCACATGGGTTAGTTAGGTGCAACATTGACGCAGGTGTTAACGCGGGCACGCGCGGGCGGATAGAGGTGTCACTCAGATGCCATAATAGTCCGAGATGAAATGCGGTGACAGGGTGCGGGTGACGCCACGCACCGGAAGCGCGTGGAGGTTTGTGTGAGATTTGAAGAAAGTGAGAGTCGGGTACTAGACGCCAAACGAGAAGGATCGAATTTTGGAGCTCGCAGGCGCGAGGCGAACTTGCGCCCTATGGGGGGCCGCACGAGCTGGGGGCCAAATGAAT
This sequence comes from Sepioteuthis lessoniana, assembly GCA_963585895.1. Taxonomy (NCBI): domain Eukaryota; kingdom Metazoa; phylum Mollusca; class Cephalopoda; order Myopsida; family Loliginidae; genus Sepioteuthis; species Sepioteuthis lessoniana. The sequence continues at coordinate 19,139,680 of OY757904.1, read as the reverse complement.
AAGACAGCATAGAAGATTGTGTCTCTCCTCCTTACGTTGAAAAATTTAACTCAAATTTAATAAAAAGGTTTCGTACCTGAACAAGAAGTCGTTACGTGTTTTCGAATTCCGAGATTCCTATGTTCTTTCTAAATCTATTGTTTTGAACATTATATGTCTATTTCGCACATGGCCATATTCGTGTATATGGCTATGTAACACTTGTCTGTTTGGACAAATACCCTCTTTAGGGTGCACCAGAATATAGCGCTCGTAAACCTTTTTCTCCTTACATATTCGAGTTTAGTTTTCTACTGACGTTTTACCTTATAGCATTCTGCTGTGAACCCCCGAAAGGACAAAATTTGTCTCCTCACTTCCTCCTGACGTGGCGGGAGAAAAAACATCAGTTTTCTCTTCCGCTGCGCATGCTCATACGATTTCAAACCCCCTGTTTTCTTTAGTCATTTTCTGCCTTGTTAATCAGCGACCACTGTCTGGTTTATCAATTTATTTATTTTTATATCTATTTATTCATTCAATTTCCTATGAGCCGTCAATTACGTTACAATAGTACTAAAGATTGTGTATACACAGAGTCAATTGTACTTGTTGAAAGTCAATTTCTCGCAGAAGTGATCATCATACCACTTTTTCTAAATTACCTCTATATATGCTCTGTCACTCGTATGAAGCATTCTTTATATATATTTACATATTTTTGTATATATATATATATATATATTTGTATTCATATATATATATACATATTTGTGTGTGTGTTTGTGTGCATAACCGGTCCATTGGCCTAATGAAGAGAGTGTTAGCAAATAGCCTGGGAGACCGGGGTTCAAACTCAGGTCGAGTCATACTAAAGAAAAAATTGTACTTGATGCCTCCTTGCTGAACACTCGGCATTATCAGGTACGGATCAAGGGTAAAGTGGAAAAATCAGGAGAAAAGTGTAGCGCCTTTCCATACGATTCGGTGTAGTAGCGAATGAAAAGGGAGCATTCGGATCGCCGACTTTATTGACATTCATCTAGATTTATGTACGCATATATACACACACACATATACTCTCTTTTTCACTCATCCCCCCCATATATATATATATATATATATATATATATATATATATATATATCGAGAGAGAGGGAGAAAATAGAGAGAGAGAACATGAGAAAGAACATCAATATTATATATACATATATATATATATATATATTAAAATAAATAGATCCGGAAATGAATTTGAATGTAGTACTTTGGATTTGAATTTCATATCATTATGCTTCATACATGTTTCAGTCTTTGGGGTTCTTTTCACGAGTCTGATCATATCTAAGTTTGGCTCTACTCCTAGCTTTTACAGTGAATATTATTTTACAATAAAGAACGTTTTAAAAGGAGTGTATAAGCCTCAATGGGGACGCAGAAAAATCTTCACACATGTTCTTTAATCAAAGTGATGATATCTCCACACTAAATGATGGCTCTTTGACACTTGTGAACAAGTTCTCCTACCTCGCAAGCAGCGTCTCATAGACGCAAAATGACATCAACACGCGACTAGCAAACGCATGGGCAGCTATCACATGGATGCTCACAAAGCGTATTGAAAAACAGCTCGACGGCAATTGCACAAGAATGTCTTTGCTATATTGAACAAATGTTGGAAGCAACATCCAATACAACAGCAGCTGTACTGCCACCTACTTCCCATCCCTCAAACAATTCAAGTCACACGAACAAGACACGCGGTACACTACTGGAGAAGTAAGGACGAACTCATAAGCGACGTTCTCCTATGGACCCCTTCACACGGAAGAGCAAGTGTTGGACGACCAGCTGGAACTTTTTTGCTACAGCTCTGGACGGATATAGGATGTAGTCTAGAAGACTTCCTTGAACAGGGACAAATGGCGAAAAAAAGTTCGGGATATCCGTGCTAGCCGCAGAGCATGATGATGAAGATGTATTAAAAAATATCTAATTTGTGTATTTTTGTGGGCACTTCTGGTGGTGTAATGTTTAGCAAGCGAGGTGAACAAAACTTCACAAGTGAGTTTAATTCTCATTAGGTGCCCTTTTTATACGGTCTTGTGCCACATATTAGCAAACGACTTAGTAAATAACTTCTTTCTGTATATTTGTTTGAGTACATTCGCTTACATGCAAGCACATCCGGTTGCTGCCTCTTCTTTTTTCTTTCTTCCTCTTAGAGTTGAATGTGTGTGGGAACGTGTAAAAACTTATTGATTTTTGTTATGTATATCAATACGTCTTCATTTTATATATATATATATATATATATATATATATATATATATATATATGTATTGTTTCTTGGTTTTGTTTGGTTTCTTTGTTTAATGGCATATAAGCGTTTGTAGGTTATTTAATGCCAAAGCTGATCTCCTAGATGAACAGTAGTGGTACTATTTAACCCATAGCTGGGAGGATAAGGGGGTTCATACCTTTCCCAAGGGCATTTGCCCTATAGTGAACATAATAGCGCGACTAGACTACGATTCCACAGTCCATTGCTTTAACCATTACACCACGAGGACACCCCATGTATTCTTTCTTGTACATTAGATTATCAATGGGAAAATCTATAAAGCCGAGTTTAAAATTACAGAGAAATAAAGAAAACCAAAAATTTATCTCCGAACTTGATAGTGTCCAAATATATGATCAATATCGCGAGATCACAAATGCTTGGATAAGATTTACTTTCATTTGACCTGGACATGCGTTCTCTTTTAACCAAAAGTTAAAGAAACCTCTGTAATCAATAAAGAAATCACACACACACACACACACACACACACACACACACACACACACACACACACACACAAAAACACGCGCACACACACATATATATATATATATGATATGTAAAATATTGAAGAAATTCAGGCGCGAAATGCCTTTCTTAAAGAACGAAAAAAAATGATGAAAATTTCTCAATTTCATGATGGAATGATTTTGACAGGTGTCTGAAATTTGAGACAGAACATAGTAAAAACTCATTAAGTAAACCAGATAAAGCAATTGATTCACCTGTTCAACTTTTGAAAACAACTACTGAAGAGCAACAACTACAATATACACAGTGTGTGGGGGTGAGAGAGAGAGAGAGAGAGAGAGAGAGAGAGAGAGAGAGAGAGAGAGCGTGTGTTAGAAACTGTGAAATATTCGTAGCTAAAGTATATATATAACTGATTTTATATAACAAAATGTGCTCTAAAATATTTGAGTCAGGTTTATCTAGTATATATATATATATATATATAAATGAAACAAAAAAATATGTATTAGGGTTATTCAAAACAACACCTATGTATATTTTTCATTCGCTTCCTTTTTCTACGTATATTATATCTGATTAATTTCATTCCTTCTCACAAACACACACGCGCGCGCGTGCGCGCATATATATATATATATATATATATAGAAGTGGTGGATTTTGTCAATCCAACGAGATGAAGAAACATAAACACTAATTCACTTTTCCATTTATGTTTATTCATATATATATATATATATGTCTGTGTCTCCATCCGATGAGCGAACTTTTAGTTTCGTGTTTTTATATAGCAGCATTATGGCTGCGCCAGTTTCTTTGTAGAGACCGTAGGTAAGAAGTATTTGTTCCATCATTCCTCTGTGTATGGCGTCAAATGCCTTGGAGAAATCAACAAATAATAGTGTTACCTTGAGTTTTTGCCACGAACACCTTCCAATATTTGACGGATAGTCAACATTTGTGATGTTGTGGATCCATCGGTTTCTCTGAAAGCCGTTTTGATTCTTTTGGGGAATTTTCTCAATTTCAGGTTCAATGAGGTTGAATAGCAGAGCATTGTATATCTTGGCCGCTATGGAATTAAGGGTTATAAATCGGTAGTTCTTGGCTATTCCAAGGTTTACCTTCTTGGGGTGAGGGTGGATGCAACCCTTTGTCCATTTATCTATTGTGTTATGGTTATATACGGCGTTGAAGTATCGAAGCAGTATATTATTAATTTTCCTTGTTTTCCATATTCCTGGGGGTATTTCATCAAGCCCTGGAGCTTTCCTATTTTTGAATTTTCTTTGTACCACGTTGAATTCTTTTTGCGTAAACTATCGTAGTTTGATGTTTAGTCTATGGCTAATGGTTTTCGTGATAGATTCCTCTGTAACTTTGGGGGATTTCCAAAGCAAAGCAGATTCTTCAAATGTTTATACAGGTGTAGTCGTTCTTCTTAGCTAGCAGCTTTTAGTTTGGCTCTCGTGGAGCGCTTCCTTCTACTCACCTCATTTACTACCTGCCATCTTATCCTAGATTGTCTATCTTCAACCGAGTCTCTAATCTTATTGATCTGATCTTGAATGTATTGTATTTGCTCTTTTAGTTATTAATTATTTAGTTCGCTTTGTGCTTTCTTAAGTTTCTGCGCGTTGGCGTTAGTTGGGTTTTTCCTATTGCAAATGGATACACCTTTCTCGTCATCACGTTATTTCTTACCTGCTAATGTCTCCCAGGGAACAGTATGTTTGCTCTTGGTTTGGTTGGTATGCATTCAGCTATCGCTTCCATGTGGGCATTGATTCGACATTCAGAGTGTCACGGGTGTGCTGTAAGGAGACAAATTAGCCCCGTACCTATTCATTATTTTCCTAGACTACGCGCTGTAAACATCGGTAGATTTAATGAAAGAAAATGATTTTAATTAGGTAAAGGAAAGAAGCAGAAGATACTCAACGTGAACGATTACGGACGTGGACTACGCTGATGACATAGCGCTTTTGACAAATACACCTACCCAGGTTGAATCCTTGCTGCATAGTGTGTAACGGTTACCATGTGGCATAGGCATCCATGCCAATGCAGAAAAACGGAGTCTATGTGCTTTAATCAAAGAGGTGACATCTTCACACTAAATGGAAGATCTCTGAAACTTGTGGACAAGTTCCCCTACCTTGGAAGTAGCGTCTCATCTACTGAAAATTATATCAATACGCGAAGAGCAAAGGTATTGACAGCTATCGATAATCTATCGGTCATATGGACGTCAGATATATTAGAAAAATAAAACGCAGTTTTTTTCCAAGCAATGATCATATCAATTCTGCTGTATGGATGCACCACATGAATACTGATCTCGTGTATGGAGAAAAAATCTTGACGACAATTGCACATGAATGCTACAAACTTTATTGAACAAAACCTGCAGGCACCATACCACAAAACAGCTACTCTACGGCTACCTACCACACATCTCGAAAACCATCTAAATTAGACGAACAAGATATGCGGGTGACTACTGGAGAAGTAAGGACGAACTTATAAGTAATTTATTTCTTTGAACCTCTTAATACAGATAAACAAGGGTGTGCGATCAGCAAGAACGTATCTGCAACATCTCTGAACTGATACAGGATGTAGTACGGAAGAGTGGCCGGGAGCGATGGGCGATAGAAAGGAGTGGCGAAAGAGGGTTTAAGGAAATCCGTGCTCGTAGAACGACATGATGGTGATAGTGACATACATACATACATACACACGCACGCACAAACACACACATACACATCCAATTAGACTGAATGTTAGGAGTTTATGTTTAAAGGCATTAAATTCCTTTATCTCTTGATAGTGTGTTAGATTTTCCATTTTCATGACTCATTTTACTTGCCAAGAGCTCAGACTGTGGAATTATTCTTTTAGAATTTTAGGTTATATATATATATATATATATATATATATATATATATATATAAATAATTTAAAGTGATATATATATATATATATATATATTTATGAATAATTCAACGTAGCATATATATATATATGTATAGGAATTTATATATATATTGGAATTTCTGACGTAATGGTTACAGTCGTAAAGAAAATTGTTTCAACATGCGAAGTTGAAATGCTAGACAAATTAGTTTGTATTTCAACTTCAACAAATACCTTTGAGAAAACTGTGAATCCATTTCTTCTGTCCCAAGTAATAGTGGAAATAGTAGATCAGAGTGATCTCTTATGTCTTTGCAAAGCAACCGGTCTAGGAGTAGATAAATATTTTCTTTAAAAAAATATGAAAGTGAAGACTAAAACTGGCTCTATTCTCTATACGCGTAGGAATAGGCAATTAATTTTTGATGGTCACACACCCCAAAATTTACCTAGGGCATAAATTTTCCTGATCTCGATCCTCAGGTAGTTGAGAAAATGAATGGAATTACTCAGGAAGTGATTATCGTTTCTGTTTAAATATTTTTCCGCTAAAAATGTTACTCACGTGTCGTTCACTGGGAAGGTGGTTCCAGCAATACACTTTCCTTGGTAGAGTTAAAAAATATTTGTTACCTGTTAGTATTATTCTCCCATGACCTGAACAAATGTGACAAAAACATTTTTCTCCATAGATTTAAAAATCATCTGATATGAATTCGTTAGAAGGCAATTTGGGAGGAAAAAACTTAGACATAGCAAATCTAAGCATGTGTTTTGCAATCAGTTTTGTTCAAGAAATACTATTAAGGTTATTATTCTTCTAAAAATGAATTACATATTTTTGAGCTCTCATTACTTGTGTTTTTAACATTATTTTCTCATCAATTGGGTTTTATAAATGGATATTCTCGATTAAATGTTATCGAATACGTTAAATACAAAATGGTCACCAATTTAAATCCTGTATAATTTTATCGCTGCTTCAGTCCAGAATTCTGAGTTTAAGTGATATTTTCAGAGTGTCTTGTCTGTATATCTTCGTTTCATTAAAGTTTGGCGATTCTTGAATTTTATTAACTATGTGTCATCAAGTAATTACTTTTTAATACATACACACACACACACACACACACAAACATATATATATATATATATGTGTGTGTGTGTGTGTGTGTGTGTGTGTGTGTGTGTATTACAATATGTGAAATGAGATTTTAAAAATATTTTTCACTAGAGTGACTCTTTAGTACTATACACAACTAAACATCTTATTTTAAATTATTTTTCCCGCTTTGCATTTGTCAGTTTCAAATCTTGTGTGTGCGCGCGTGTGTATGGGTGTTACAAAAACATTTCAAAAAACAATTAAAAAATGTATTCGAGACTTTGTGAATGGAAAAATATACAATTATTTTTAAATGTTAAAAATGACAAAAAATGTCCTACAACTTAAATTTTACAAACCTTAAATTATCGGCAGCCATGATGCTGATTAATCTGTCAGCTTAAATATTTTAATACTTAAAAGTATGTGTCATATATCCTTTACTATTATGGCGACAAATTGGAAAGGATAAATCTGGTTTCGTGTTTGCATCTCCCTACAACCTTGAAGCGTTTGTTTGGACATTCGTTATAGTAAAAGAATCCCAACAGGCACAATTTTCTCTTTAAATAATTTCTGCACAATTTTGATTCCTAATTCTATGCAAGCGCCGATTTTACATTTTTCCGGCTGATTTAAGATTTTTGTATTACCCTTTTTTATTTTCCATATAAACGTTGACAGCGCAGTGATATATATATATATATATATGTGTGTGTGTGTGTGTGTGTGTATGTGTGTGTGTATGCATAAAAACAATATTTTGTATTGAAGACTGCTGAAAATGCTTTATTTTCTTCTCACGTATTCTCTTTCCATTGATAAGAAATTATCATTTTTGAAAAAAAAAGTTATCTGATGTCTGCATTAGATAACATTGATGCATGCATTCAGCATAGATGAAAATAAGTTTATCTCAAAACAAATTTAATCACCATTACTCATTATATTTCAACAGTGATTTTCCAAAACATTTTTCAATCAAAAACCCTACACAATGATGTACCTATTTGTTATGTATCTTGTTTAAGATTTTGTCTCTTGATACAAATTCATTTTAATAAAGGAACTTTAGTGCTATTCACAAAAGAAACGACTTCAAAGGCTTTACTATACACTATTCTGGTGAAAAATATTGAAAAAAATACTAATAGCTTTTTAGCTAATAAAGGGAAAAAACAGTAAACAATTAAAACAATTTTGGATTTTAATTGTGTACCGTGCCCGTTCTAAAAGGAATTACATACCGAATTGATCGAAATACTGATCTACTATAGCAGCAGCAAAATCAAACGGTTGTGTGCCTTATGAATGGAGTAGTGTCGGGTGGATAACTGCTTCGGAGTGCTATAGTGGGAAAGAATATTTTGGAGGATGGTTCTTGTATCATAGAAAACACAGCTGGGCCCTTTATCTGCCTTTTCTACTTTTGTGTAGCCACGCAGAAGGAAAATACTATCTCTCTCTCTCTCTCTCTCTCTCTCTCTTGATTGCTATGAATGGGTCGAATAGCAGTGAGAGAGTCAGAGAGACTGAGGGCTCGGACTGCTAGCTTTGATATCACGTTGGAGATCCATATTCGGGGCCTTACTTTTATACTTCTTTCACAGGAAGTTTTCGGCCGGGAGCTGCTTGTCCCCGCCAACTCAGGGCATTCACTGAGGGCTCTCCGAATTTGACCAATTCTCTATCTGCGAAACTCTTGTCATGATACAATATTCCCAACGCCCACGCGTTTTCTTCTGGTTCTCAATTCACGTGATTAATTTCTGCTGTCGCCTTGAATACACAGGTGTGTATTCTGTTTCGAAATCCATAACTAACATGCTATCAAAGGTCAATCAATATACAATACTATATCGAGTAATCGAATTCTCGCCTTTTTCTTTGGTTTCCTGAGATGCAAGCAGGTTCTCAACTTCTTATTGGATGCAAGATATTTCTGTTTTCACGTTAATAATTATCGATACAAAGAGAAGTTTTACTTTTATGATTTGTCTGTTGATTATTAGTCAAATTACAATTGATTTTTTAAGCAAGAGAGAGGAAGAGATAGAAAAAGAAACATATATAAATACAGAGAGAGAAAGAGAGAGGTTGACAATGAGGTATACTTTGTTGCTCGCTTCTGATACCAACTAGACTCTTCCATTTGGGAAATAAATCTTTTCTGGCCGCGTGGTTGGTTGTAGAATCCACTCTACTTTGATGAAACACACCCTGGTTGTTTACCTCCTCTGACGGTTCAATCCTCTCGGACCTCCTTCATACACACAATATGCTGGTTGTCTACCCTCTCTGACGGTGTGAAGACCCTCTGATATCTCGAACGAGAGATATACCTTTACTACAAAAAAAACATTCGACTTAATATTCAAATCGTCCAGCCTGAACATCAAAATATAGCCGCTACGCTATTTGCTATTCGTTATTTATTTGGTCAGTGTGTGCGGTCAAACCGGACCAATGATTTAATTTATTCATTTAAAACGAAAAGTACCATTCACCCAGCTGGCTTAATATAACAATTGAATTTTTACGATTAATATCGTAAATGTAAAATCAGTTCATGTCAACCGTAATATCCCAGATAGGATTTATTAAATGAATTACTAAACCACAAAATGACCACTCTGTCAATAGAGCTTGAAATATGTTCCCTGCATCTTTACGGAGGCGAAGACAACTCAAAGAAGGGGTGTCAAGGATATGACACTCAAATGCATCTGATGGTGAGGTTCCAGTACTATAGATATGAGGAGCGTGCAGTACCCCGTCATTGCAATTACTTCTAGACACACTCTTACACAGTTTAGTCGTAACTGCAAGAGCCAAATCTATGATTCAAATATACCTGTTTAAGAATTATTTATATTCGATAGGACCGTGTTCAAAAAGAAAAAAAAACAAAAGTAAAGTATCATACATGTTAATATGAATGTGCAATGTAGGCGATTCCCTAACACGCAGGCATAAAATTAGGCTAGACAGGTTGAGATGCTGTTAAAAGCAATCAATCAAACTTCAGTAAAATGATTACATATGAAATTGGTCTAGAAAATAATGGATAGACCGTGTAAATTTCACGGTCCACCGTTGATCAGTTGGCAACATTTTCGATCTCTGTCGTATCGAATAAAAGCTTCAAGCCATATAATATCAAAAGTAGAAGATACCATGGCTTGTTTTGGTGATTTGAATCATGAGGATAGACGACTCAGAAATCAGCATATGTGTACTCTAACGGTACCAAATAGATATTGCACCATGACACACCAAATGTACTGTTGTAACCTTACCGAGAGAAAAGTGACGAACTCACAAAAACCTGTCTGAGTTCACTAACACAGTTTATTCGTATCCACACTTTAAAAGTTGTTGTCAGGAAGGGAAAAACAGAGTATGAAAACTGAGTCGACCGCGTTAGTTCGGAAAAGAGAAATAACATGTTATGGGGAGAGAAAGCGAAGGCAGGCACAGACCTTGAATTTTCTTTCTGGTTTTTCATGGCAGCTCTAACGCATTAGTTTGCTAATTTCGTCTCCACCGCGGTGCGTGAGACCCCTTTTCTGAGTTCCTCCCAAAATGGGGGGGCGCAATTTTCGTCAATCTTGACATCTTCGAGGCAGGTGTTCAACTCTCATTTTAACCTTGTCGTGTCTAGCAGTCAACTAACTTTCAAACCGAAGCTTTCCCCTATTTCTGCCTACTGTTGGAGGTTGGAATATGTTTCTACTTTTCAACACCTGGGTAGAAGATTTGGGACCTCCTGTTTTTTTTTCTCGTCCTTTTTAATTACCGTAGCCATTCACCCGTGACTGGCTGATCTACAATGAGTGCTTTGGCCTGACTCCTCAGAAATTCAGCTGACAATACCGTAGATTCTCTGTCTGCTTTTTCTTCTTATCATTTTTCTTCTTTCTCCTCCCTCAAGAACTAGCCTCCCATTCTCTTTATAACTAGGACCTACCATTCCACTTTACATATGACTATAAAGCTTGATTTTCTGAAGTCGGTGATTCATGAAATCCATTCACGAGAAATTCTATTGACAAAAGAAACTTACCAGAAGTGATATTATAGTACTAGAAAAGTACGCAAAGAAAGTACACTCTCATACTTGTAGAAATTACGGAGAAATGAACAAAGACATAAGCCGAAATGACCATATTGTTCATTTATATAGATAGATTGATAGGCAGGTAGTTCAAATAACGAATAGTTATGTAGCATGATTATCAAAAATGGGGAATTCTACGTGATGTCGGTAAAGACAGATCAGAAATAGAAAAAAAAAATCAATTATAAGGAAAGACAGCCTAAAGTTCCTGATGAAGGAATATAGCATTTATAATGAGAGTCGAACAGGAAAAATATAATGAAGATCGCTAATGTTTGTTGCGCCTTGAGATGATTACTTGGATGGAAGTAATACGTTGAAAAAGACGCAGGTGTCACAGCTGAGCTGAAAATAACTAGACTTTTCACAGAGGCTAATAATACGCAGCTGTGAATTATTATTTTGGAGAAGGGCAAGCCAAAAGTGAATTCCTAATTCTTTCGAATGGCTACCGTCAGACCTTTTCTTGATGTTTTCACAGGATTATTAAGGAATATATTTTATATTTGCTGGAGAAGTATGCATTAAGGATTACATGAATTGAATTTATAGATAATTTAAAACATTAGCTAGAAAGAAAAATAGTTGAATTTGGATCAAGTTTTCCCGGGAGAAATAAATTTGTGCTTTTTTTAATCTATGAAACTATCCAATAAATAGTTGTCAATTTCTATTTTAAAATTCCGTAAATTAATAAAAAAAATGCAAATATTTCACCAAAATATATTAGATAAGTTTAAAAAAATAAAAATAAAAAACTTTTAGAGAAAAATTGAAAATACTCCTTTGTGAAGTAAGAGGCTCATTTTTGTAGGTAAATATGTTCATCTTATTTTGATTGATTGATTTTTCCGGCATATCAATTCGTATAGGGTTATTTTATACCTAATCATTAGGCTGTCTCATTGGGTGCCCCATTAATTTGGCCTTGTGCTAAATCGAAGTAAAGACCTTCGTAAATTACTACCTAATCATTAGGCTGGAGTTTAGAATACGCTGACTGTATCCTATAGAAAGTTTGTACAGAATACTAAACAGTAACTGAGGGTGAGGCTCCAGTTCTGGAGCTCTGAAGAGGGTGGAGTTCCTCTACAATATCATCACTCCCAAGACCACTCTAGATCGGAGTGGTAGTGCATATTAAAGTACCATTCATGGATCAAATGGATCTGTTTGAAAGTTGAAATTAAATCATCCACACCCCATCATTAGTAAAATCGAATTGGATATTTAGATTCGGTTTCTTTAATTAATGGCATATCAACCTTCATTGATTATTCAATGTCCAAGCCATCTTTTTAAAAGAACACAAGAAGTAAGATTAAACCAATTGTTGTGTAGAAAGGTTCTGGAGACAACTGAAGAATAAAGTGTTTGTTTTAATTACATTTTAGATTTAATTCAAATTGATTTATTTTCTCTTTTGAATAATTTTAACAACATTTTCTTGTCTGAATCTGATATAAGTAATTATCATAATTATTCCTTGATATAATCGAACTGAAGTTCTTATCTTGAACTGAAACTTCAATTCAAACCACTGTACAGCTTGAATTCAATCCACCGTCTGTGCTTCATGTCTTGCTCATATTGATAATACCATGAACCTGGGCGCCTCAGGTGGTGTAATAGTTAGCAGGCTAGACTTGCAAACCTTTGCAAGTGAGTGAGAGATTTATTGGATACTCGATTCATACGGCCTTCTGTCACATCTAAACAAATAAGGCTTTGTAAATTACTAATACTGTGAACGTCGGACTGAGATTGTAATTCTATTGAGGACATCAGTGACTAATAAAAGTTTATTCTATCTACTTGTGCGAGAGGAATTTTTTTGCGTTTATTTGGTATTTGCGATTTTGCAGCGCATGTATTATGTGACCAAAGCAGTTCAAGCCGTGAGAGGTATCAAGTCGCGATCTCATAGACCAGTGAGATTCGTAACCATTGTAACATTGGCAAAATTATCCAGAGTCGTCGAATTGTGACCCACATAATCAGAATAATGCAAAACTTTCGATTTACATTAGCGTTAATTTTTTTTATATATATGTGTATTTGTAATATAATGGCGGAGGGATTTCGTTTTATATATCTTTTTATATATCTTTTATATATCTTTAGTTAGGACGAGAACCTTTTGCTCAGTGCATGGGATAGTTAGGTGCAAACATGAGCGCAGGTGTTCACACGCACGCGGGAAGGATGCGTCATTCACAGATGTCAAAATAAAACCCCAGATAGGAAAATGAGACCAGGAGGTGTGAGTGACGTCATGCACCGGAAACGTGAGCTGAGATTTGAGAAAAAGCAGTTAGTTGAGTTCCTGCGTCCGAACGGAAAAGTTGAGATTGAGACCTGGGCGAGACCAGACGACTTTGTGCGCTACGGGCGCCGCGCGTTGGTTGGGTTGAGAGCTGACGATGTAAAAGCAGTCAGCATAGAAGGATTGCGTCTCTTCTCTCCTCTTGTCGAAAAACCTTTTAAACTCAAAAAGGTGAATAAAAGTTTCGTACCTGAACTAAGAAGTCGTAACTGTTTTTGTGTTTCGGGATTCCTATGTGCGTTATAAACATTCTGTGTCTATTTCCCATATTCATGTATGGCTATGTAATATATTTACAAGTCACTATTTTCTTAATTTTCTCACATAAACTACAGTGTGAGTAACACTATACACTGAAATCTCTTTCACTTGTTGAAAACAACTCAACCCGTTAACACATGTTCGACCAAAAAGATTATGAGTGTAGTCGTAGCTGTAGAGTTGTGTCAGCAATTAGAAGGGAGTAGAATTTCATAACGTTTCATATTGAACAATTTGTAGAGTTGGAAAGATACTTAACTTTATCTTTTAGGTGCAAATTGCTCAAGAATCTAACACGGGCAATTGTACAAAGGACATACAAAAGGGATGTATTTACCCAATGCCTCTTCCTCGGGATGGATGTGACACAAGGTTGATTGTTTCTTTAAAGAACCCATCATCATCATCATCATCATGTCGTGCCGTCAGCACGGATATCCCTGACCCTCTCTTTCCACTTCTCCCTATCGTTCATCGCCTCTGGTAGGTCTTCAGGGCTACATTCCGTATCATCACATAGCTGCTGTATGTATGTTCGAGCTGGTCGTCCTGCTTTTGCTTGGCCATATGCGGGGGTCCACAGGAGTACATCACTTATGAGCTCGTCTTTTCTTCTCCAGCAGTGTCCAGCATGTCTGGTTCATCTAACTTGGATAGTTTTCGTGATGGGAGGCAGGTGGCCGTTCAGTTAGTGCCTTGTGGGGTGTTGCCGCCAGGACTTCGGTGTGCCCTAATATTTACACATAAGTAGATGGGGTAGAGAAAAGATAGATACTTGTCACTCCCAAGGGCATTAGCACACAAACAACGTCATCCTGAATCTGAAGTCGATTTGTTGGTTAGATAATCCTTAATGTTAATAACGTCCTTAGTAAAAAGATTCAAATGATAATATATGTCATTTAAAATGTTCATATATGTTGTACAGTGTTAATAAAATACAAGCTGAAGTTGCTGGTTTCTATCTTTGAATAATAAGGGATATATATTTACTCAACCCTTCGATCACTGATAGACTGTGGCAAAAGTTCAATTTTTAACTTGAGTTAGGCTTGTTTAATTCAGAATTTTTTTCTCAAAATGAAGTTTTCCGCCCGTTGGACTGGTTGCCAAACTGTTGTATGTTAACCTCCGACCCGGCCAAATATGCCATTCTAAAGACGGCGAACTTGCATATTCCATTGGCGTGGGCGAGCTTGGCTGACAATATGGGACAGGGTTAAAATTCCACGGTACAGTCACAAACTGATGCACCGGAAGAGAGTGACATGTGAACTGCATGACAGTTTTTTCCGCTCGATGACGATCAAACATGCCATTCCAAAGACGGCGGAAGAGCATATTCCGATGGCCAGTTATGGGAAGAGATTGAGTAGACGTTGAACTATTATATAACTCAGTGCACAGGAAATTCAATGAGCAGTTTGGGGATCAGAAGAGTTGGATAAATGATGCTGTAGAGAAAACAGCACGCAGCAGAGAGCTGCCCTCCCGGGCCTCTGGTTGAGCAACCCTGGAGAACTAGAAAGACACACGGCTATGTTCGGAGGAGCTGGGGAGGTCAATATGTTGCAGTCTTTGTTCGGTCTCCAACTCCCTCTCACACAACCCTTTCAAATAAAGTGAGAGGTATATCTTTCTAAAGAACTGTGTTGCTCTTCTTTATTGTGTCGTCGTCATGATTTTGCATGCATCTGCATGTATATCTGTATAGTTGCATATGTATTATGTAGCTATAAAATAAAACTAAAGCTAATTGTCCAACTATTTACCAATAAACGGGAATTGAAATAACAGACAGATTTATCTACCAAAAGGAGAGCACGAAGTGAAAAGCAAACAGGTTCGTCCACGATTTGAACTAAAGTCACCAAATCCATTTCCTATGAAATTGGCCATTTCATTTGGAGTGACTTCTTTCTTAACACGTGTTTACTTTTTAAGAATAATCAAATTTCATAAGATAAAAAAGAACAGCCGTCTGTTACACTTCTAAAACTACAAAAAAGATTTCACTTAAAGGGTTAAGACATGGTGACGTGTAATTGCCTGGGATAAGTTTTGCAAAGAAGTCACTAAGAGAGCTGATGTGCTAAGAATTATTAACATGATCTATTTCGTTTGTTGCCACCTGTAGTGAAAAATATTCGTACATTGGATGTGGGTATGTGGATTTAAGGCAAACAGCGTCGATTCTTTTTGTTTTGATGACGCATATTAAATTTCAAGAACGAAGGTAGGTAGGTAGGTATTTAGAAAAGTGTTAATATATAAAGCTAAGGCTTGGCGGTGACTACACAAGAATGCTGCAAGCAATATTGAACTAGTCCTATACAGCCACCTACCACCCATCACGGAAACTCTCAAATTTAGACGAACCAAACATTCGGGACACTGCTGGAGAAGTAGGGACCAGCTCATAAGTGATGTACTTCTATGGACCCCATCACATGGCCGAGCAAAAGCCGGGCGACCAAGTCGAACCTACATGCTGCAGCTCTGTGTGGATACGTAGTGTAGCCCTGAAGACCTGTCAGAAGCGATTAACGATAGGGAGAGTTGGCTGATGGCACGACAAGATGATGATGAAGAATTGTAACTTAATTTTATAACAATGCAGAATTTACAGCTTATTTTTCTGTTTATGGCTTCATTTTCGAAAAGTAATGTAATTCACTAAAGAAAAAACAGTTGTTTACTTACATTCGATTGCAGGCGGCGCCTTCCTTTAATAAAAGACAACTTATATCGATTTTTATTCTTCGAAATAAAAACAGTGTTCTGGCCCTCTTTTAGATATTGATATAGCGTGACCCCTAGGATGCGATTTTTGCCTTGATTTTTTCATCTTTAATTAGAAGAAAGAAGAAAGATGAAAGACAAAAACATATTTACACAAGCATTTTTTCGGCTTAGAAATTTTACTATGAATCAAGTTCATAAAATACCTTCAAATACCTAGAAAGATTTTGTTACATATTAGTTTACATCACGCATATCACACGACCAAAGTACCGCAAGATGAGGACTGTGCTCACTGTGGTTAGTAGTATCGTGGTACTTGGTGGGCTTACATGTTGTGCATTGCTTTATTTTTTAAAAATTGAGACAATCTAGTATTACCTGTGATATGGCATATAGGATGTTATATGGTACTGTCACTATATCTATGTTCGACAATGTGAAAGTTATGGATTTTTCTTGAAAAAATGAATTTACCATACTTTTCAATCATACCACATGTGATATCAAAGAAAAGCACTTTAATTTCGCCACACGTTTTTTGTCTGATTAAAATGATGTGAATAAATGTAAGTGATTTTAGTAGAAAGTATTTTTGTCATTACTAAGATAGGGGTAAGCCTACTGACAGTCATTACACACGCTAACTACGTACCATGCACCACAAGTTTACATTTTATACGTGACTTATAAGAAAAACCCCAATTTTGGGGAGTACTTTTTAAAGTTAAAAAGCCGTCTTATCCAATTCGGGGTTGTGGCAAGTTTGTTTCAGCTCTCCGATCTCTCTTTCCCCTTCTTTCTTAAGTTATATACAACGCGCATGCGTAGGAAATTCAGCCTTTCGTTTATGGATACAAAAAATATTTTGCCCACATTTACTTTGCAGAACTATTTTTTTTATTATATAATCATCTTTTTTGTTCATACAGCGATGTATATTAATTATATAAAGTTAATTTGAAACTTTCATGTTTCTTTGCATTACTCCGTATTAGACGGTGGGATTATTAATCCAGCCACATAGATATTATGCTTGTCTTAATGAATGAATATTCAGGTGGAGATTTCGTATCTATTTCAAGCCCAATAAAAATTAATGAAATAAAAAAATCTATCAAAAATAGATGAAAAAAAAAATCAATTTTACACTTGAGTAAACACAGAAAAATAAGAGACGAACGCCATAGATAATATATTTAATAAAAATCCGATTGTGATAAAAAAAAAAAGATTTTTAATTATACAGGATAACATTATACGGCGTATCGAGATTGATTTCAAATATTCAGGTCAGCTAATCATCGAAATATATTCTCCACCCATGCAACTTTTTTATCGTGATTCATGGTTAAATTATTACCTGTCCAATCAGAACACAGGCTGTTCACTTAGCTTCGTTTGTAATACCAGATTATATTCTTTCTAAGTTTGTAAAGACCATCCAAGATATTGAAACTTTTTGGAATATTTTATTTTTGTTTTCAATTTCTGGTTTAGGGACTCTTATGTCTAATAATTATTTGTTAGAGAATTGATATCTGATTAAAATTCCGTGAATACACAAAAATGCTGCGAGCAATATTGAACAAGTCCTAGCGGCAATACCCCTCAAGGTACCAACTATACGGCCACCTGCCTCCCATCACGAAAACAATCCAAGTTAGACGAACCAGACATGCAGGGCACTGCTGTAGAAGCAGGGACGAGCTCATAAGTGATGTACTCCTATGGAGCCCCACATATGACCGGGCAAAAGCAGGACGACCAGCTCCAACATACATTCAGCAGCTATGTGAGGATACAGGATGTAGCCCTGAAGACCTGCCAGAGGCGATGAACGATCGGGAGAAGTGGTGAGAGAGGGTCAGGGATATCCGTGCTAGAGGCACGACATGATGATGATGACGATTATAAATGCATTAAAATGAATCAGATAATGTTTGCTCTTCCATCATGAATAAATACGTCAAGAGATTTCTTTCAAGCTGTGGCTGTATGAGTATTTTTTCTGGTTGCACCACATGATGAAACGCTTGGAGAAAAAGCTATATGGAAACTAAAGAATGATATTAGCTGTTCTGAATAAATCCTGGGAGCTGCACCAGACAAAATAGCCACCGTACGACTATTTATCTCCCCTTACAAACCATCTAAATCAGAAGATTATTCAAGTTAGATGGGCAAGACATGCGGGGCACTGCCTGTTAAGAAAGAACGAAGCCCTTTGAGGGATTTTCTCTCGTATTGACACACTAATGTTGACAAACCAGAAAATACTCATATGATTCAGCTCAGTGTGGACATTGACTTTAGTCTAGAGAACTTACTTAGAGCGATGGAAAATAGGGACCGATGGTGAGAGGGAGAGAGAGAAAGAGAGAGTGACAGATAGCGTGAGAGAGAAAGTGAGTGAGAGAGGGAGAGAGAGTATTTAAAAAATATGTGCTATTAGCTCGACTTAATGATATATAAGAATTCAACACACAGTTAAAGGGTCAAAGAATTCTATTTCGAATAATTCAATTTAGCATATGTCACTTGTTTGCAGACAAAGTAAATGTCAAATAGTTCTATTTAACGCATACATAGGACTATCGGGTGCTAACCCTCAAGGTAAGTAGACCCTGAAATAATGGTAATGAAATCTACACAAGACTCCTCAAAGCTCCAGGACTGGAGCCTCATTATTAGGTAGTTTAGTATCATATCCGGGACACTCGTTAGGGAAGGGCAACCTCTCTGCAGAGATGTAGTCGGTGTATTCTACAGACCCATCAGACTGGGCTTTTGTTTAATAGCATATCAATCTTCATGGGTTATTTAATGTCAAAGCTATCCTTGAAGAAGAACAGTAGTAGTACTGATTAGCCTATAGTTGGAGGGAAACGAGAGTTCATGACTTTCTTAAGGCTATCAGCCTGAAAGTGAACGTAATAGTGTAACTGGAAGTCGAATTTGCTTATTACCATGTCGCAGTATAACAAGGGGGCTTCCTTCGTAGGTCTAGAGAACGGATACAAAACAATGATAAATCCAATCATTGCAAGATAGCAAGTTCAAGTAGTGTAGTGTGGCATTACATTAAGTAAGTTAGGAGGTGCCTGTGGTGTAATGGTTATCGTCGTAGGATATGGACACGGCGACAAGAGTTCAAATCCTGGACCTGACTGATTGCATTTCACATAGCACTAATACCCTTGGGAAAGGTATGAATCCAATTATTCTCCCTCCAGCTATGGGTAAATAGTAGGGCAGACTAGGTTCTTCAGCCTTGGTGAAGCAACTAGTCTAGGAGAAGGAAAACTCTGAATTCAAACCTGTTAAATCCCGCTTAAAAAATTGACCTTGTGTCATATCCAGCCCGAGCGGAGCGATTGGTAAATATGATTAAGTAAGTTAGGAATTGCAATCTTTAAAACCAACGCATCAATACTTATAAAGTACGTATTTAGCCATCCCTCCACCTAGGGCAGAATTAGATATAAGGGTAAAGTTTGAGTGGAATAGAGCTGTTTTGAAATCAAACTTTTCCTTCTCTTAATCTAGTTGCCCGACCAAGTGTAATAACCCCAGTATTAGCAATTCTTTATTCCTAGCTGCAGAGGAAAAGATATAT
The DNA here is from genome assembly GCA_963585895.1 of Sepioteuthis lessoniana. Taxonomy (NCBI): domain Eukaryota; kingdom Metazoa; phylum Mollusca; class Cephalopoda; order Myopsida; family Loliginidae; genus Sepioteuthis; species Sepioteuthis lessoniana. The sequence goes on along the minus strand of OY757904.1, from coordinate 19,119,788 downwards.
TGATGCATTTCTCAAAGGTATAAAACAATCTCAGACAGGTTGACAAACCTTTAAAATCACAAATCAATCGATCATACTCCTGACGATACTGAAGATAGATCATCATTATCATCATCATTATCTCACCAAATATTATTAGGAGTGGTAATGATGATGATAATGATGGAACTTTTTGTCTTGACTGGATAACATAATAGCCTGTACCATCCACATACCATAAAGAGAGTCTCTATATCCGTACAATGTTTTTCTTTTATTTTCATTTCTGGCTCGCTCTCACCGATCGACCATACAACAATATCCCAGCAAGAAACCTCATCAAAATATTTCTTTTCTTACTGTCTAATATTTCTTACGTATGGCTGGCTGTAGGTATAGTCAATAGGAATTTCTTAAGAGTTAGATGTCTAAGAGTTTTGTAAATTTCTTACATGAATTCTTGTGAGAAGAGCTAGGTATTTTTTATATCCTAGAATAGTTTGAAAGACACTAATGCGGTTTAACACTTACCATATTTAGCGTTTAATGTATTTATAAGGATAAATAATAGACAGCACTCCCGTAAGGTGTTCAACCGAAGAAGCGTTCAATAAAATATTGATCGATACTGCGTCTCGATTCAATCATAAAGAAGGTTTCATTGATTAGCACCAAGAATTTGGCTTCATTCCAAGACTTTCACACAGTTTTGCTTGTGATTCTTCGTGAAATATAAAGTTTTCTTCAAGTCTACTAATGGTGTAATCTGGAGTCGGAACCGGAAAAAATGGCAATCATATCAATGCCCGAAAAGTTGATTTAATAGATTCTCCATTGAGAATTCAAACTCATAAATAATTTAAGAGGTAATATTTCAGATGTGTTCAAAATCACTTTGAATAATGTTTTAAAGATTTAAAAAAAAGCACAACAAAATAGATAGATAGATAGATAGATAGAACATTTGAGCACGTGGTACATTGCTTATTGTGCGGGTAAATGTTCTGATGCTATATCAATGTTCTCAATAAGAAAAATAAACATTTACAAGCTGTAGCTATATCAATTCTATTGTATGTCCGTGGGATTCTCCTTGCATAGGTAATGTTTTTAGTATCACATCATAGAAAGGTTTGGCACGAGATCTTTTTAACATAGGGGCCGGCCACAAGGTCACTGCCCAGACAAGCCAAGCGGTTTAAAAAGTGCCTCGGGAATCTTCGGCATTCCCTTAAAAAGGGGCACCTCAGGTCCCAGGCAATAAACCAAGCTCTGCCGTAGCAAGTGAGAGCATGGGGACACGGCCCTATGATAGCCGCTTGACACGAATACTGAGCTTCCTCGGCATCCATGTTAGGCAGCCTCGACCGACTGCCACCAAAGCCAAGACACACCAGGTCTGATCATGTGTACCAGGGAACACAGCTGCCCAAATTCTCATTGTATAAGATGTACGTAAAATCGTCATTTCTATTTATGAACTAGCACTTCCGTAAAAAATCAGCCAATGAGAGACGTGGACTGAATGCATTTAAGGTCATTTACAACTCTCCTTAAATGCAATTGTTTGTTGAATTTCTGCCAGCCAGACTTATCTTTTAAATTAACACCTGAGGACACCTAGGGACTAGGATTACCAATACTGGATTCTGTGAACAACAGAAGATCTGAACTCCTACAATGACGACAACGATTCTAACAATGCTGAACTCAAACCAAACATTTAATGGGAACTAAACAAGAGTGCCGTCAGCTATTTTGAAAAATAATCCCGGAAGTATTGTTATGTCCCCGGATAAGGGCATAAAATAAGTAAGACAAACGTGTATTAAGAGAGAAGAAAAGAGGTTATATATTACAGTAAAACAAGTAATACAATGTCACCCGTGTTGCTCCTGCTACCTATTTCCTGAGGGGATTACAGTGAAATATTATATACTTATTGAAAGGGTCTATTGTGTATCGAAAATAAGGATGGTACCACAACAGGTAGCGTCTCGAAAAACACCTGTTGAACGATTATACACATCTCATCAAACAAACCGTTTAAGTAAGATGAGTAAGACATGCAGGACATTGGTTGTGATATAAAGACGAACTCGTAAGTGACTTTCTTCAATGGACTGTTATCCATAAATACGCAAATGTTGGCAGGCCTACAAAAAAATTACATATCTAAACATAGTCCTGACAACGGATTCCTTTAGGAGGTGCTGCCAACAGCGATTACAGTTAGGGACAGATGGCAAGAAAGTATCTGTGCAGTCCATGTGCCTTGTTTTCCATGATAGTATTTTGGAGCTGTAGGCACAACTCCAATTTACATAAAGTATCAGACATATAAATATTCATTAACTGATTTTAAAAGCATGAAAACTCATTGTTGTTCATATTAACACTTGTGTAGGTATAGCTTTAGAGATATATTTTGCTCACAGAGAATAACTTTTAAACTGATCTATTTAATTCATAGATTAAAACCTAATACATCATCATCATCATGTCGCGCCGTCTGCGCGGATATCCCTGACCGTCTCTCGCCATTTCTCCCTATCACTCATCGCCTCCGGCAGGTCTTCAGGATTACAACCCGTGTCCTCACATAGCTGCTGTATGTAAGTTCGTGCTGGTCGTCCCACACTTGCACATCCATGAGTGGGGGTCCACAGGAGTACATCGCTTATGAGCTCGTCCTTGCTTCTCCAGCAGTGTCCCGCGTGTCTGGTTCGTCGAACTTGTATAGTTTTTGTGATGGGGGGCAAGTGTCCGTATAGTTGGAGTCTCGTGGGGTGTTGTCGCCAGGACTTGTTTAATACTGCTCTCAACATTCTTGTGTAATTTCCGTCCAGCCTCCTCTCCAGCCGCTTCGTAAGCGTCCATGTGGTGCATCCATATAGCAGTATCGACACAACCGCTGCCTGGAAGAAACTGCGTTTCATTTTATCTGTTAGGTCCGACTTCCATATGATCGAGAGCCTATCGATAGCTGTCCATGCCTTCGTCAGTCGTGTGTCGATGTCCTTCTCGGTTGATGAGACGCTGCTTCCTAGGTAGGTGAATTTGTCGACTAGTTTCAGAGAGGCTCCGTCTAGTGTGGCAATGTTGCCTGTTTGGTTGTAACACATATATTCGGTTTTGTTTGCATTGACATGTAGGCCAATGCCGGCTGCAGCTCGTTCCAGACTATGTAGTAGTGTCTCTGCTTGATTAGGCGTATTCGCTAGTAACGCCAAGTCATCAGCGTAGTCGGCGTCCGTGATTGTTTTTGCGGGGTACCTCTTGCTTCTTCTCTTAGTCAGCTCAAAGCCATTTTCTCTGATTTTGTCGATCGAAGTCCTAAGCACATAGTCTAGACAGATGATAAAGAGGTACGGGGCTAGTGTGTCTCCTTGTAGTACTCCTGCAACAATGTCGAAGTATTCCGTGTCTCCATCTGGTGAACGTACTTTTACTTTGGTGTTTCTGTAGAGAATCATTATCGCTGCTACGGTTTCTTTTGGTAGGCCGTAAGCTAGTAGGATTTGCTCCATCTTCCCTCTGTGTATGGAATCGAAGGCCTTGGTAAAGTCGACAAATAGTAATGTCGCCTGTAAGTTTTTTGCCCGAACGCCTTCCAGGATTCTACGGATGGTCAGTATTTGTGAGGTTGTGGATCTATTTCTCCGGAAGCCATTTTGGTTTTTCCTAAGGATGTTTTCCATTTTGGGTTCTATGCGGTTTCGTAGTAGGGCATTGTAGATTTTGGCTGCTATGGATGTAAGTGTTATCCCTCGGTAGTTCTTGGCTAGTCCGAGGTCGCCTTTTTTAGGGAATGGAAGGATGCATCCCTTCGTCCATCGTTCTATCCTATTTTGACTATAGACTGCGTTGCATTGCCGGAGCAGTATATCGTCGAATTGTCTCGTCTTCCACACTTCTGGGGGGATCTCGTCTAGCCCCGCCGCTTTCCTATTTTTAATTCTTCTGAGAACCGTGTCGAGTTCTTCTTTGGTGAAAGGACCTAGTTTTACGTCTAATTGCTTACTAATAATTCTGGTGATCGGTTCATCCGTTATTTCCGGTGGGTTTCCTAGTAGATTTTTGAAATGCTGTTCCCACAGTTTTATTCTTTCTTGTTGGCTTGCAGCTTTCAATTTTGCTTTGGCTGTGCTCTTTCTTCCACTTACTTCGTTTATTGTTTGCCAGGCTATCCTGGATTGCCTATCTTCCACCGAGTCTCTAATCTTATCTATCTGATTTTGTACGTATTCTGCCTGTTCTTTTAGGTATATTCCTGTTAATTGATGTTGCGCCTTTTCTAGTTCTCGTGCATTTGTATTTGTTGGGTTCTGTTGATAGTTTTTGGAGGCAGTCTTCACAAGTGCACGTTTTTCTCTAGCCGCTAGCGTTTCCCAAGGGACTCTATATTTAGTTCTAGGTTTTGTTGGAATACACTTTTCTGCCGCCTCCAGGTGCGCTTCTACAAAATTTTCATATTCGTCATTTGGGGTGCCTATTTCTACCTTCTCTTGTAGTGCTTCGAATCTGTTTCTTAATTCTAATGCATATTTGTCTCTAATATCTCTGTTGTTGAGTAGGGCCCAGTCATAGTGCTTGGTCGTGGCTTTACGTGTGGCGTTTTTTCTTAGGCTTAGTCGTACTTTGGCCGTAACTATTCGATGATCGGAGGACACACCCTCGAAGGTGGAGTATGCCTCGCAATTCATCGCACTGTTTCTCCATTTCCTGTTTATAAGGACGTAGTCTATCTGTGCTTTACTCTTATTTGCGTATGTGTAGGTCCATAATTTCCCCTCCCTTTTTTGAAAGTTTGTATTGAGGCAGGTTAATCTATTTTCTATCATGAAATCTATTAAATGCTGTCCATTCCTGTTAGACGTGTAGTGTAGGCTGTATTTGTTGTGTCTGTTTTTCCCGATTTGTGCATTCATATCTCCGCCAATGACTAGCAGGTTGTGTTTCGGAATGCTACGTACTAGGGAGGATAGATCTTCGTAGAAGGTGGCTATTTCGTTTTCTTCGCTAACATTGGTAGGGCTGTAGCAGGAGATAATTGTTGCTTTGGGGTTGCCATTAAACGTTGCGGCCATCATCCTAGGTTGTATTCTCTCAATGCTGTTCAGTGTTTTTAACGCTCTCGGTCCTAGAAGTATTCCCACCCCTCCTACCGATGCATTGACAGAGTTTTTCCATGCCGATACAGTCACCAGCATCCATCCATTTCCAGTTTCGTGATACTTGATATCTTCGGTGTGCGTGTATCGGTGCTCTTGTATGCAAATTATATCTATCTTATGTTCTACGGCTGATGCAGTTAGCTCTGCTAGTTGACCTATTCTATTTAGGGTTCTCACGTTAAATGTCGCTATCTGTATTGTTTGTTTGCATTTTAGTAGTTTATGTTTGTGTTTGAGCTCTGTAGCTGATTTTTCGAACACCGAGGCCAGGGCTCCAACCTCAGCAGGACGCGCCCCTTTTTTACCCGCGCGAAGAGCGATGCGGTTTATGGATCTGGTTTGAGTACTAGTCATGGTTATCTTTCGATGGCTGTTTTTGTTCTCATCTATAGAAGCCACTCTTATAGATGAGCAGCAGTAGTTCCCCGATCGAACTGGCAATCTTGAGCGTTAAGCCGCAAGACTCACACGTACAGCATGCTGCTTCCCATGTGTACGCGGTAGTAATAATAAAAAAAAAAAAAAAAAAAAAAAAAAAAAAAAAAAAAAAAAAATTATTTTTTTTATCTTAAGTTTTAACTTAGTTAAAGTCCAGGACTGCTGGATGTTAAAATTCAAAGAAATTTTGTGGTATATTTCATGGTTATCTAGTGGTGGACAGACAGAGAGAGAGAGAGAGAGACACAGAGAGAGAGAGAAAGAAAGAGAGAGGAGGAGTCAACTCTTTTATGGCTTTCGTCTTTAGCACGTGTTAGACTACATTTGAGGTGTTTTGGATTTTTTTTTTCTTTTTCCTTTCTTTTCAGGGGGGGGGGGCAATTTTGGGGGTTTTCGTTAGCAAATTTAGAAGTTCGCCTTCCAAAAGTAAAGTTTTCCTGAAAATTAAATCGCATAAGTCTTCATTCTTCATTTAAACACCACAATAATACAGCTGAGATTTAAGACATTACTATTTTAAATCAAATGTGCATTTTTAAATGAATAGTTTAGTAGAACAAATTTACTGACCTCTGTGAAAAAACTTCTGGAAACGGAATCACTTCCAAACGTATGCATACTATTTCAACAAATGAAGGTATTTCCGGGTCAGAGTGGACCCAGGAGTAATTACAATAAAAGGTTACTACACACTCCCCAGAGTTCTAATCACTAACGCTTCAATATGCAGTTTATTGTTATACGTAAGCCCTCTCTTTTTTTTTTTTTTTTTGGAGAGGAATTTTACAACTCTGCTGGAAATATTCATCGTATTCTACAGCCTCGCCAACACCGTGTAGGAATAGAAAAATACAAAAATAGTGCTCTATAAGCAGAAGAAAGAGATTAAAAACCTGATAATTACTTGATCTTTTATCTGTCCACACAGCTCGATGGTTTGGTTTGGTTTTATGGCATATCAACCATTGTCGGTTATTTAATGCCAAATCAGTTTATGCATATATTAAATATATATGATTTTGTTTGGTTTGGTTTTATGGCATATCAACCAATGTTGGTTATTTAATGCCAAATCCTGTTTATACTCACATATGAAATGTATATTTTGCAAACACATTTTATTGATAATCTATGTTAAATGATCAGCTTTATTTGTAACTATTAAATTTACCTTAAGTCAAAAGTTAAATGGTTCTAATTATTGCTATGTATCATTATTAATTCAATTTAACATCGGTTATTGCTTTTCACACTGTCAAATGATCAAACAGTTCTATTTTTAACAATTCAGTTTAGTAGAAGTCATTTGTTTTCACTCAGTTTAAATTTTAAACAGTTCTATTTGACATATAGAAAGTACCCTATCAAGTAATACTTGTCTGGGCCAGAGTGAACTTAGGAGCAATGGTAATGAACACATACTTGGTATTCTCCAAAGCTTGTGGTTAAATTGTTACCTGCCCAATCAGAACACAGGCTGTTCACTTAGCTTCGTTTGTAATACCAGATTATAATTGTTAGTTTGGTTTGGTTTCTTTGTTTAATAGCATATCAACCTTTGTAGGTTATTTAATGCCAAAGCCATTCCCCTAGAAGAACAGTTGTGGCACTATTTAACCCATAAGGGTGTTCATACCTTTCCCAAGGGTACTTGCCCGAAAGTGAACATAATAGCGCGACTGGAGTACGAAATCGCGTACTATGATTCCGCAATCCATCGCTTTAACCATTACACCACGAGGACACCCCCTATAATTGTTAGAAATAAAAATAGAATTGTTAGTAATAGAAATGTTTGATCATTTGACTGTGCAAACAAAAGATGGTTTAATTAAATTGTTAGTGATACATAACATTATTAAATAGCAATACTTGAAAGCATTTAACTGTGTGCCAAAAATGAGCCACGGTTTATGTAAAAATGCTCTAAAAAATGTATTTACAAATCTCATATATTTGATGCTGATTTTTCGAACACTGAGGTCAGGGCTCCAACCTCAGCAGGACACGCCCCTTTTTTACCCGCGCGAATCAAACAGGTGACATCTCCACACTAGACGGAACCCCTCTTAAACTTGTAGACAAATTCACTTACCTAGGAAGCAGCGTCTCATCAACCGAAAAGGACATCGACACGCGGTCAACTAAGGCATGGGCAGCCATCAATAGGCTATCGATCATATGGAAATCAGACCTAACCGATAAAATAAAACGCAGTTTCTTCCAGGCAGCTGTCGTATCGATACTGCGGTATGGATGCACTACATGAACGCTAACAAAACGGCTGGAGAAGAATCTAGACGGCAATTACACAAGAATGCTGCGAGCAATCTTGAACAAGTCCTGGCGGCAACACCCCACAAGACACCAACTATACGGCGATCTGCCTCTTATCACGAAAACTATCCAAGTTAAACAAACCAGACATGCAGGACACTGCTGGAGAAGCAGGGGCGAGCTCATAAGTGTTGTACTCTTATGGACCCCCACATATGGCCGGGCAAAAGCAGGACGACCAGCTCCAACATACATTCAGCAGCTATGTGAGGATACGGAATGTAGCCCTGATAACCTGCCAGAGGCAATGAACGATAGAGAAAAGTGGCGAGAGAGGGTCAGGGATATCCGTGCTAGTGGCACGATATGATGATGATGATATATTTGATATATATATATTAAGGGGATTTCGCAGTAAATAACCTACCATGGTTAATATGCTATAAAGCCAAACCAAACTAAACCAAGACTAAGATAAATAATTAACTGGTGCCTGCATAAAAGTAATAATATTAATCTTGTCTTGCTGATATATTGTAACAGGATTGGTTGCTCAAATATTTCAGCCTTGTGCCAAACTATTTTTTTTTTCTATTGATAAAAGTTGTGTATCTTCAAGACATTTTGTTTAAAAAAAAAACCTTCGAATAATCCGTCTGTCTTTTGCTCTGCCTATTATTTTCGAGGTTTACATGTGAGAGACAATTTGACATTTTAACCAAAATGACCTTTGTGCGTGGTTACCATAATTTTTAAAAACAGCGAAGTAGACGTACAAAAATCGATCTTGCTTTTATAAATACGCATGACATTGTCTTTTATTCAGACGTAAATATAAGTCCTATTTTACCAGCATAGATGTGAAAGCGTGCTCTATTTCATGAGCAGGTGAAGGTGCTATAGATTCCTGTAGTGGTCAAACCAATAAAGGCATTTACGTTTACTTGAAGTATAATGTCTATTGTTACATAGACACACAGAAACTATATGGATTATGTGCCGTTCTGTGTCAGACTAAGCTTATTAAATAGCACAAAATGGAGTGTAACATCTATCTATCTATCTATCTATCTTTTCTTAAGAAGTTATTTCTATTTTCTAAGCCTTGCTCAGTCTGGCACACCGACCACAGATTATCTGCAGCACCTGCTGTTATTAAGTGGTATCTGATCTAAACACTGTGCACTCCCAACGGTACTTAACCTCGGTGATCTATCAGGAACTTGTGCTTGATTACAACAAAATTACCAGAGAAAAATACCTTTCTGTTGATTAAAATATATTCATATCATATTATTACAAACTATAATAAATCATTGATTTATATAGAATATACATTAATACGGAAGATATGTATGTGATATATTATACGACCGATTATTACCTTTCAAAGCACGGGAAATCAGAATTATCCTTTGAAAGCATACGACTAAGGAGAATAAAGAAGCGAAGTAGAGTTGTATTACTGAGTGTCGACGAAAGTTGGCGGGGAAGAAGATAAGATAAAGTAATGGCGATGAATTCCCATCAGGACAAAGGAAAAAGTCAGAGATGCCTCACAGGAAAAAAAGCACCCATATACTATTTGGGGTTTTACTTTCTCTCTCGATTGATTTCAAATAAGAAACCCGTCAAGTCGTATTTTGGGGTTGACGATGGCTTAGCCCGCTTCAATTTAAGTCGTCCATTGTCGATATGCCGATTACTAACTGATATACTGCCCTTTTTTGTGCGACTGTTTCTCGCACCTACTACGAGTGTTATATATATATATATATATATATATATATATATATATATATATATATATATATTTACTTGACCCAGAGCCTGGAAAATTATTAAATAAGAGATGTGAATTAATAGCTAGGAGTAGACATAGAGCTACATTTAAACTATATAAAATTAACATAAATAATGTTTAAAAAAAAACAACATAGGATTAAATTGTAAATGAATAGAAATAGAATAAAATAAAATAAAAGATAAAAATATGTGGAAAAAAAAATCATATATACGTACTAATCATTAAAAGTGTAACTGATTTAATAGTTTCAATAATAAATTTGTTTTTTAATAAAAGTTAAATTTAATTAAATTTTGAAATTAATTTAATATAATTATTTCTGTATCATTACGTAAAGTTATTGAATAAAGTTAATTTTCTAATTTAGTATTAATTCTTTTGTTTTAAGTTGAAAAGTAATTAGAATTTTTTAAAAATAAATTATTTTAAAAAAATTTAATTTACTACAATTCTAACCGACAATAAAATTTAAAAAAAACGGAAGTGGGCTAAATGAGGAGATAACTCTTCACCCGTCTTCTATCCCCTCCCACCCTTCTTTCCAGTGTCTATTCTGATTTATTTTATCCATAAGATCTGAAGAAGCCCTGTTAATGTTTTTCGTGTTTTTATTTCATTTTATCAAAAACACATAACATTGAACCCAATAGAACATCTTTGGGGGATCCTCAAGCAGAAGATGGAGGTGTGCAAAATCTCAAATATCTGCCAGCTCCACGATGTCGTCATGGAAGAGTGGAAGAGCATTCGAGTGGCTACTTGTGAAGCTCTGGTAAACTCCATGCCCACGAGAGTAAAGACAGTTCTGGATAATGATGGTGGTCACACAAAATATTGACAATTGACATGGTGTAGGCTAATATTGACAACTTTCCCTAAGGGGTGTACTCACTTTTGTTGGCAGGGGTTTAGCTTTTAATTGTTATATTTTGAGTCATTTTGAGGAGAAAATAAATTAAGTTTGTTATATAAGCTGCACACAGACTACTTTTCATTGTGTCAAAGTGTCATTTTGTCAGTGTTGTCCCATGAAGAGATATACTTAAATATCTGCAGAAATGTGAGGGGTGTACTCACTTTTGTGATACATTGTATAACAATTATCTCATTCCCTAAGCCCCTGTGTTACTTTTCTATTAGGTTTCATACAAGAAGAAAATTTGATGACGAATGGAATTAGAAAAAATATATAATTATTTAAGAAACCCAAATATATTAAAATAAATACCATACAATAGACACAAAAGCAAACAATATAAGAAAAAATTATTCAATAGTTCAATTAAATACCATAAATAAGGATTTTACTTTAATATAATTAAGGGAAAGTCCTCGCGGTGTGGTAGCAAACATGTTAGTCTTGTGACATCACTGAACTCCAGTTGTGATATTTCATTCACTTTTGAACAAATAACCGTTCATCCTCCATTAATGAAATAAATTGTACCGTGATTGTTCTTCTACGAGGATGTCTTTGCCATTACATAACTCAAGGAGGCTAATAAACTGTAAAACAAACCAAACTAAATCTTAATATAATATTCAAGAAATGAAATTTACAAAAGCCCAAATGAAGGTCCTGTATGACTTAAACAATCTGCCGATGAGTTTGGGAAATATATAGTATCCCTTCATTGCCATTGCTCCCAGTTCCAATCTGACCTGTATGTGCACCAACATATCACTGAGGTTAAATTGTGACTGGTATATAGCAATACTTGAAAGTATTTAATTGTGTGCCAAAAATAGCTCAGGTTAATTTTAGAATGTTATCAATAAAATGTGTTTACAAATTATATATATATATATATATATATTTATTGTATATATAAATACATATATATATACAAATATACATATACATATATATATATATATATATATATATATATACAAGGGGCCTTCAAAAAGTTTTCAGACTTTTTTCGTATGGGCACTTTTATTGAGAGTACACACATGAAACTCTAGTCTCCTTTGAAGTGATCTCGCCCGGATTGAATTGCACTTGTTGTACCGTTCCAACAACTTCTGGAAGGCCCCATGGAAGTCCTCTTTTGTGAGCGTGTCAATGACTTTCGTCACAGCCTCTTTCAACTTCTCAACTGTCTCATAACGATAGCCTCTAAGTTTTTCCTTGAGCTTAGAGAATAACCTAAAGTCACTGGGAGCAAGGTCTAGACTATAGGGAGGCTGAGGAACTGTCTTGATGCCCATCTTGGTCAAATAGTCTGTGATAAGGATGGAGTCATGTACTGGTGCATTGTCCTGGTGGAAATGTCTCTGATCCAATTTGAAGAGTGCTGGCCTCTTCAGATGGAATCTCTTTATGAACTCCCTTAAAACCTCAGCAGAGTATTCCTTGTTGACTTTCTGTCCAATGGGAGCCTAATGGATGTAGATCATGGCAGTGCTGTCAAAAAAAGGGATCATCTAAAGTTTGTGGGTGGATTTGCTCTGTCTGGCTTTCTTGGATCTGGGAGAGCCAGCATGCTTCCACTGGGAACTCTGTCTCCTCGTCTCTGGGTCATAGCAGCAGATCCGGCTTTCATCGCAGGTCACCAGAGCATCAAGAATTGCGGGATCTGAATTGATCAGCTCGACCATCTCCCCGCTGTCATGACAACGTCTTTCTTTCTGATCTTCTCTAGCACCCTTGGGACAAACTTCACGTAAATCTTCCGCATCTTCTGTTCCTCGCGAATAATTGTGTGTACAGTTCCCACACTGACATCAAACTGTGCACTTATTGTCTCTATAGACACACAACGGTCCTTATCCAGGTAATTCTTTATTTGGCCAATCAACTCTGGTGTCCTGACTTCCTTACTTCTCCCACAGCTTTCATCATCCCTCACAGACGCCATGCCTTCCTTGAATCTCTTACGCCCCTCAAAAACTGATGCTCGATTCGTGCAAGATGGTTGAACAGCGGTCTGAAGCATTCCATAGGTTTCTGTGGAATTTTTCCAAGTTTAAAACAGAATGTTATTGCATATCGTTCTTCTAAAGTGTCCCCACGTCCAGATTGCATTTTTGAAATTCACCAGCTGTGACTATCAGACTTTAGTAGGGTGTATTCTAATTGCTGATGTAGCTGCTCCTTTGAACCTGAAATCATAAAAATTTTGTCTGTCATCTCATAAGATGCATAGCAATAACATAGTGAATTTACAACAGAGTTCGACAAGTTTAAATGACTGTACAGAAAAAGTCTGGATATTTATTGAAGGCACCTTGTATATATAAACAGGATTTTGGCGTAAAACAAACAACAACAGTTGATATGCCATGAACTCAAATCAACCCAAACTATACCAAACTGAAATTCAAAAAAGATTATTTCAAATAAAACGCCTGGTACTGTTAGACAAATGATATCATTCTCATCATTATCTTGTCGTGCAATCAACACGGATATCCCTGACCCTTCTTGCCACCCGTCCCTATCGTTTATAGCTTCCGGCTGGTCCTCAGGGCAACACCCCGTATCCTCACAGAGTTGCTGTATGTCGGTTCGCGCTGGTTGCCCTGCTTTTACTCGGCCATGTGAAGGAGTCCATAGAAATACATCACTTATGAGCTCGTCCATACTTCTCCAGCAGTGTCCTGAATGTCTGGTTCGTTTAACTTTGATAGTTTTCGTGATGGGTAGTAAGTGGCCATATAGCTGCTGCTTTGTGGGGTGTTGCTTCCAGGTCTTGTTCAATAATGCTCGCAGCATTCTTGTGTGGTTGCCGTCAAGCTTTTTCTCCATCCGTTTAATTAGCGTCCATGTAGTGCACCCATATAGCAATATCGACACGACCGCTGCTTGGAAGAAACCGTGTTTCATTTTATCGGTCAGGTTTGACTTCCATATGACCGATAGCCTATTGATTGCTGTCCATGTCTTTGCTAGTCAAGTGTCTATGTCTGTCTCGGTTGATGAGATACTGCATAATATAAATAAACTAAATAAATAAAAATTTGACAATAGATAGCTAAATTACTATGTACAAAATCACGAGAAACAAAACCACATGTATACGCGCATACAGACACTGATTTGAACTGATTTTGGACTCCACAACAAGCACATCAGTAGATGTACGGCCACTAATCTGCTATATCATAAACTATGGAAGTTAGACAAATGAGACATACGGGGTACTAGTAGTGAAGTAAGTGAAAAGTCAAAATGCGATGTTCTCTGATAAATGACGTGTGTTTATTGGCCAGCAAAGCTTTAAATACCTCACCTCCATGCGGACACTAGAGGTATTATATGTCATCTGAAGAGACAAAGATTATATTCTTTCCGAAATAAATTTATAATGACAATTTAACTATAGTTTAGTTTTCTTCCAATTACATGATTGCATATATATATATATATATATATATATATATATATATATATATATATTTATCATTGTGATACAATAGCTCTATCTTAGATATTGAACATTCTCCATATTATATTACACTTGGTTCGCCACAAACCCACAAATTGATTTAGGGAAAGCCAACACTGTTACACTGTTATAATATATATATATATATATATATATATATTATGGTCTGTTCAGCTTCAATTTTGCATTTAAATAAAAATCTGACTCCTATCTATTTTGATTTTGTGACCCCCAGACTCTTATATATATATATATATATATATATATATATATGGGGGGAAGGGGGTGTTTAAGTATTCTTGTTTATGCGTATTTCTCTTTGTTAAGAGATGATACGAAAGCAGTGGATTTTTTACTACAACTACTACTACTATTACTACTGTAAGTAATATCCTAATAGTTAAGTGGTATATTCAATTACACACCCACCAACCCTATTTCTCGGCAAACAATTTAGAATGGCAATCAGGAGAAATTTTTACCTAGAAACCTCGCAAAGTGACAGAGCTCTTGAAAAAGTGGCTTCATGCTCGACCTAAGAGCATTAGTGCTAAGTGAACATTTTTCAGCTGAAATTTTCGGACATTCTTTAGGAAACCATTGCTTCGATCCTCTCTTTATTCTTACACACACACACACACACACACACACACACACACACACACACACACACACACATGCGCGCGCACACACACACACAAAGACACATATATGTATATATATAGACGTATAAGTGAGTTTAAAGTGAAAATAACTGCTTTCCTGAAAGAAAAATATAGAATGAACTTTCGTGGACTAGTGTGAAGCCAGCCACGGAATACACACACACATACACGCACACACATACACACCCAGCCACCCACACATTAACACATATTACAAGTACATTGATCAATCTATTATAATTTATAAAATGCTCATATTACAAATCTTGCAGGAGAAAGAAATCCCAGAATTCCTTTTAAATTTCAGCAAAGTTGTAAGGTGAGGAGTCTTCGATGATCTAACCCATAAAGTTATCAACCATCTCCGTTCGTTATTTTGTTTTATCATATTTACCAACCCCTCCGCTCGGGCAGGATATGACACAAGGTCAACTTTTAAGGTTTGAATTCAGAGTTTTCCTTCTCCTAGACTAGTTGCCTCACTAAGGCTCAAGAACCCAGTCTTTCCTACTATTTTACCCATAGCTGGCGGGACAATACTTGGATTCATACCTTTCCCAAGGGTATTAGTGCTATGTGAAATGCAATCAGTCTTGTCCAGGTTTTGAACTCGTGTCGCTGTGTCCATTTCCTACGACGATAACCATTACAGCATTTTGTTTTATGGAATATCAAACTTTGTTGGTTATTTAATGTCCAAGCCATCCTCATAAAATGACAGTGGTGTTTCTGTTTAAACTGTTGCTAGATAGATAAGTGAGTTCAAACCTTTCCCAAGGATATTAGTCCGAAAGTGAACGTAATAACGCGACTGAAGTTCGAACTCGCTTGTTACAATGTTCTAGTCTAGCCCTTTAACCACAACACCACTTTGATTCTTCCCTCTCCGCTTCGTTAACAAACCTTGATAGATTCGTATAAAAACGATGGTAAAGATGAGGCACTCGAAATGATAGAGGCAGTGGAATGTGTACCACGTTCATATCAGTTGCAAAGTACCTAGTAAATATACTGCCGATGCCTACGTACCAGGATCATTAAATAAGTTTCCAGATTTTTCCTTATGGGCACTTTTATTAATAGTACACACATGAAACTCGAGTCCCTTTTGAAGTAATCTCCTCTGGCTGCAATGCACTTGTACCGTTCCAACAACTTCAGGATCCCCCAGTTGAAGTCCTCTTGTTTGAGCGTGTCAATGACCTTCGTCCCGCTTCTTTCATCTCCTCAGCTTCTAAGCTTAGGGAATAAGCAAAAATCACAGGGAGCAAGGTCTAGACTATTGCGAATGTGAGAAACTGTCTTGGTGCCCATATTGGTCAAATAGTCTGTGACAAGGATGGAGTTGTGGACTGGTGTATTGTCCTGGTGGAAATACCACTGACCCGATTTGAAGAGTGCTGGCCTCTTCCGACGGAATGTCTCCCTGAACTCCCTTAAAACCTCAACATAGTAACCCAAACCCTAACCCTTTGGCCAATCAACTCTGGTGTATTGACTTCCTTTCTCCTCCAACACCTCTCATCATCTCTTACAGACTCCCTCCCTTCCTTAAATCTCTTATGCCACTTAAAAACTGATGCTCGATTCATGCAAGATAGTCGAAAAAGCAGTTTGAAGCATTCCATACGTTTCTGTTGCATTTTTTCCAAGTTTAAAACAGAATTTTATTGCATATCGTTCTTCTTAAGTATCTTCACGTTCAGATTGCACTTTTGAAATTCACCAGCTGTGACAATCGGGCTTTAGTAGGGTGTATTCCATTTGCTGCTGTAACTGTTCATTTGAACGTGAAATCATAAAAATTGGTCAGTCATCTCATAAGATGTATAGCTATAACAAAGTGATTTTTCAAAAGTCTACGGCAATTTTGAATGCCTGTACAAAATGTCTTGAACGTTCTTGAAGGCAACACGTACGCTTTTATTTTATATAGGTTATATATTTTATTTATATATTCACTCTATGTACATCCCTCCCATGGTTAGGTGTGGTACAAAGTCAGAAGTATGCAGCAATCGAACTAATAATGAGTTTCAAATCAAGCTTATTTTTTATCTTAATTTCATCATCATCATCATCATCATGTCGTGCTCGTAGCACGGATATCCCTGACCCTCTCTCGCCACTTTTCTCTATCGTTCATCGCCTCTGGCAGGTTATCAGGGCTACATTCCGTATCCTCACATAGCTGCTGAATGTATGTTCGTGCTGGTCGTCCTGCTTTTGGCCGGCCATATGTGGGCGTCCATAAGAGTACAACACTTATGAGCTCGTCCCTGCTTCTCCAGCAGTGTCCTGCATGCCTGGTTCGTCTAACTTGCATAGTTTTCGTGATAGGAGGCATGCGGTCGTACAGTTGGTGTCTTGTGGGGTGTTGCCGCCTGGACTTAATCAAGATTGTTCGCAGCATTCTTGTGTAATTGCCGTCTAGCTTCTTCTCCAGCCGTTTTGTTAGCGTCCATGTAGTGTATCCATATAGCAGTGTCGATGCGACCGCTGCCTGGAAGAAACTGCGTTTCATTTTATCGGTTAGGTCTGATTTCCATATAATCGATAGCCTATTAATAGCTGTCTATGCCTTCGTTAACCTCGTATCGATGTCCTTTTCGGTTGATGAGACGCTTCTTCCTAGGTAAGGAGTTTTCTTCAAGTTTAAGAGGGGTTCCGTCTAGAGTGGAGATGTCACCCGTTTTATTATAGTACATATATTCCGTTTTGTGTGCATTGATATAGAGGCCTATGCCTGCGGCTGCTCGTTCCAAACTATGCAGTAGTGTTTCGGCTAGGTTGGGTGTATTTGCCACTATCGCTATGTCATCGGCGTAGTCGGCGTCGGTAATTGTTTTTACGGGGTACCTTCTGCTTCTTTTCTTTGTCAGCTCGAAGCCGTTCTCTCTGATTTTATCAATCGATGTTCTAAATACGTAGTCTAGACAAATGATAAAGAGGTATGGAGCTAGCGTGTCCCCTTGTAGTTATGGGTATTGATATGTTAACAGTTCAGTTTTCGTTGCTTCGCCTATAGTATATCAACCCTGCAAAAGCTATTTGGAATGCCAACTTTCTCGAATAATCTATATATATATATATATATATATATATTTCAAGATTTCTTTATTAGGGTATGGAGCAGTCACTTTTGTCCTTAATTGTTTCATCTAATAAAAGGAAGTCTGTTATGGTAAAAGAGCTTTTCCTTTTAACCAGATCATTATTTTTTAACTGTTGAGGAAGAGCACTTAGCCCATCAATTAGGAGTACAGAAAATGGATTCGGCAAGCCGATTTAAAATTCCGCTAGTTTCGGTTTTTTTCGTTAATACCCTTGACAAATCAATGGATCAATCTCATCTTACCCAGGGATGGGTAAAATCACTTTCTGACATTGCTCTATTTGCAGTCAGTCAAGTTAGAGGAAAGCTTTTAACGCCAAACAAATTCATAAAACATTCTTTATATGAAAACTATACTGTAGCTATCAGGTAACAAACATGGAATTCAATAATTATTTCTTTCTGGAGGTGCCCGTGGTGTAATGCTTATCGTCGTAGGAAATGGACACGGTGACACAAGTTCAAATCCTGGACGAGTCTGATTGCATTTTACATAGCAGTAATACCCTTGGGAAAAGTATGGATCCAATTATTCTCCCTCCAGCTATGGGTAAATTGTAGGACAGACTGGGTTCTTCAGCCTTGGTGAGGCAACTAGTCTAGGAGAAGGAATACTCTGAATTCACACCTGTTAAACTCTGCTTAAAAATTAACCTTGTGTCATATCCTGCCCGAGCGGAGGGGTTGGTAAATAGGATAATTGTTTCTTTCTGGATACTTTCTGAACACACCACACATATCTACCAAAAACGGAATGAGTGATATTTTTCCATTTAAGTGTTATAGTTATTATTCCGGATACGACTTAAAGTTTACTCTCAAGAATAATCAGAAAGGGATATTTTTGTCCATTTTCATTAATTTCAGACCATTTGAGCACATTGTTGCTTTTCATGGTTGCAATTTGTTGCAGTGCTTGTTCAAGTCAATCGAATAATTCTCCAGAAGGCTCTTTCATAAAATAAAAATGAAAACGACTCTCTTTAAATAAAACTAAATACATATAAATGGTTATTGTCCCGGAATTTATAACATTATCTTATTTGATTTTCGTACCACCTTGGTCACCTCAATGTTTTAGAATATTCTCACATCAATCTTTTAAAAGAATACTGGGGAGCGTCCTCGTGGTGTAATGGTTAAAGCGATAGACTGCGGAATCGTAGTACGCGAATTCGTACCCCAGTCGCGCTATTACGTTCACTTTCGGGCAAATACCCTTGCGAAAAGTATGAACCCTCTTATGCTCCCAGCTATGGGTTAAATAGTACCACTACTGTTCTTGGAGAATAGCATTGGCATTAAATAACCTACACAAGTTGATATGCCATTAAACAAAGAAACCAAACCAAAAAGAATAATTGCACAGAATATATACACTATTTATACAATATCTGTATACATAGGAAATTCTGTTAAGTAAGTCATCCAACATTTCACAAAAATTCATTCTTCATTTTTTTTTCTTAATACTTTTTCTGGAATCATCAGATTTAATCTTAAAATTTTCTACACTATTGCTGTTTTTCCATCTGATTAGGCAATTTGTTCCAAAAATGTATTACTGTATTAGAAAAGAAAAGCAATTGGTTAGTACACTTAGTTTTTAAAATCTGTCATGACATTAAATACCTTGTTAAACGAGTATTATTGAAAAAAAAGTCTACCATAGTAAAAATAAACTTCATTAAATATTTTGGAAGATTCAATTAGATCACTCCAGACCTTTCTTTCTCGTAAAGTAGTTAATTCTAATTTCATTAGTCGTCAAATTTTGTCGAAAAATCCAACCTAATAACTGATTAAAGTAACTAAATTAGTGCATATTTTAAACGTTTAATTTTTATTTGTTTGGGTTTTATGGCATATCAACATTTGTAGGTCATTTAATGCCAAATCCATTTTTATAAAAATAGTCAGTTCTATTTTAAACATTTCAGTTTAGCATTAGTACACAGTTTAATTGTGAAAAACATTTCCATTTCAAGCTATTCAGTTTCGTCAAACAGTTCTATTTCAGCTAATTCAGTTTAGTATAAGTACAGATTTTGTTTACAGTTAAATGTCAAAACAGTTCTATATTAAACAATTCAGTTTAGTGTAAGTACAGTTTCAATGTCAAAAACAGTTTAATTTCAAACGATTCAGTTTAGGATAAGTAGTTAATTCAAAATGTCAGTATAGTTTAATCGTGAAAAACCTTTCTATTTCAAGCTATTCAATCTAGTCAAGCAGTTCAAATACAGCTAATTCAGTTAAGTATAAGAATAGATTTTGTTTACACACAGTTAAATGTCAAAACAGTTCTATATTAAACAAATCAGTTTCAATGTCAAAACAGTTCTATTTCAAATAATTCAGTATAGCATAAGCACGCTGTTTAAATGTAAGTACGGTTTAATTGTCAATTTTTTTATTTTATTTCTAGCCATTCAGTTTAGTCAAAGATTTCAGTTTAGCATATGTATGCCGTTAGATCTATTTAAACCATAGATAGGGCCCCATCAAGTGCTCCCACTCCGTTGCTAGAGTGCACCTGGGAACGATGTCAATAAAGGAGCACTTTGCATTCCCCAAAACTCCTGCATTACTGTAACCTCACCGTCATATTGTTAAGGGGAGGGGTGTTACTTCTCATCAGAGGTGCAGTCAGTGTATTCCACAGCCCCAGCTGACTGGGCAATCATTTTTATGTGTAGAGTATGTTGGTTATCTACAGAATTGTGGGAAGTTGATTCTAACGCATGTATTTACCAAAGTACTCCACCATGAACACGGTTGAATACAAAGTAAAATTTTAAGGGCAACCAACGCAGTCTACCCAAATATTTATCCATTGCAGGTGAAGATGAGAATAAATGGATTCTTTCCTTTTAGATATGGATGATTTTTATATAACACTTTTATTCCTATCACCTTCGTTTTATTGACTCAAAGCCTTTAGTCCGGATGTATTGATTAGCAGGCTAATCAATAACTACTGAGTTGATAGTATGATCCTCATTAGCAATCAAGTTCACCAGGCCTTGTGTCAATTTTCGGCATGTCTAACACCCGTATTCATAATGTATTTAATGCATCTGCAATACGTATACAGTACAGTCTGTATTATTTTTTTAGCCAATATCAATATTACATTTTTTTTCCTTTTTTATAGATAAACCTACGTATAGCTACAGTTATGATTATTTTTAAAAGAACAACGTCATACAGTAAATTTTAAAACACATGTAATATAAAAGCTGGAATTACTGTGTTTGCTGATTTTTTAGTCAGTCAATGAAGTAGAGAATTATATTTTTTATCTATATTTTGAAATATGAAAGAAATACTAGAAAAAAAGGAAAGATGAAACATCACATCTGCCTTCTTACCTTCCTTATCTAACACTTCATTTTCAATACCCACTTCTCGACTTAGACTTTGCTCTCCCAACTTTGACAGCCACTACACAAAATATATTGATACCTTAATTTTAATAGTTTTTTGTATTTATTTATTTATTTCTAGCAAGAGAGGCCGTAAAGGACGCATCACATGGTATCATAGTTAGCATAGAACTGCAAATGAATTCGATTCTCACAGTCCAAAGCACTTAACCTTGTGGCACACTAAGCAAGACTCAGTAAATAACAACCTGTCCATTCCATCGTACATCATCATTCTGCGAAAATTCTCCTGTATCAAACTTAGTAGACCATTTATAAAGCATTCAATGATCTACTGTAATGTCTGAAAATATGCTTCATTACAAAAATGCATTATCTGCTGAAAATATTGGTTCTTTAATGTAAAATTCAGTTAAAAATATTAAGCCAACTTTGTTTAATAATATGCATTGCTAGACAGCTGTCAAATAAAATGAAAAGCGATCACTTTGATTGAAAACTAAATATACGTAATGCCATCTAAAAGTGAATCCATAAAAAGCATTTTGAGCAATTTGGTACGCAGCTCCATAAGATAGAGTGCTGGAACTGTCTTCTCGTGCGTGCGTGTCTAAAATGTTCTAGGGCAGAGTTGAGGAAATTTTATTCACTGTTCGTAGATGCCGGCCACCGAAAGAAACACGCTAATTAACTCAGATAACATTTTTTCTCTTTATGAACGCTCAGACTACCTACACTAAAATCTCTCTCACTCTCTCTATCTCTTTCTCTCTCTCTCTCTCTATATATATATATATATATATATATATGATCTATCTTTCAATAGTGAAAAAATGTCCAAGATGTAAAATTTAATAAAGGGCAAATAGTCAGGACTCAAAGTTTCACAATGACGATCATCAGGTGAGCTGGTATCCTAAACTTTTTGTTTTGAGCACTGTAAAGAATTTACGAATAAAAAGCCTATTTCTGGGGCTTCCGGGCCTTGTATTAGCGTGATGTTCCTGGAAGTTAGATTAAACAAATTCAAACTTCAGTCTCACGGTTATGTTCAATTTTGCACTAATATCCTTAGAAAAGGCAAAAACCCACTTATTCCCTCAGCTATTGGTTTAATAGTGCCACTTCTGTTCATCAACAATGGTCGCTTTGATATTAAATAAAACTCAAATTCGGATATTCCTTTAAACTAAAAAAGAAGATGAGGAGGCTCTCTTAGCATTGAATCCTAATCCTAACAACATATACATAGATAGCGAGAAAGATGGATAGATTACAGTAGCAGTTCCTAACTCCATCTTCTAAAGATATTTTTACGGTGTATAACCACCAAACGTAATCAATTGAGCTTTTCAAACTAATTTGTAACTAACAATGAAAACTTGATCAACCGATTGTGAAGTGGTTTCCCAAATTTACACTCCGTTACCAGATTTGCTACACCATATTCAATCTCTACACACCTCATAAGAGAGATTTGTTCGTAGTACTTTTTATATTAAAGTATATCTTCTAATAATAGAAATTATTTCCGCTTCATCAGTTTAAGTATCAAATTACACGAAAATTGTTCGCCGAATTCTTAATTAGACAAGTTATTGGATAAACTCCTCTGTCAAGTAAATTCCGCCTTGAAGATTAAAATATCTTTGGGGATTCATCAAAATTTTATTGATCTTTTCTCGAATTTTATTGCAGGAATTCAAAGAACCCCATCGGGAAATGAATAATGTTAGATGCATACATTGTTAAAAGCCAAATTATATATAAAATGGTAATGGAAACACGAATGTAATCGCTGGTAACGTGAACTTTGACGAAAAATAAGAATGTCATTAAAGTTACATTAATAAAACAGATGCTAAAGAAACCAATATATATATAGAGAAATATATATATATATATATATATATATATATATATATATATATATATATATATATATATATACGTCTGTGTGTGTACAGTTGGGCAGGAGTCTTTCATTTAAGCATGTTTGATTAAATTATCAAGACACATTTGTCTATATAATTTTATTAAGATCCTTTCAAGTTTCCTGGTAAGATTCTTGGTTTCAGGTTGAAATTGGCTGATGAATTTACCAAATTTCTCCGGAGCGTTTTTTTTTAATATTTCATATTTCTTGATGATATTCGATTCCCGCTGATTGCGTTCTGTTTTTAAATTCGGCAGCATCTCAGTTTTATCCAACTCTCCGTTTGCGTAATTTTCTTATGTTATGAAAAAAACTAAAAACTTTTAAAATACTTTAAAAACACTCTTTATACATGCAAGCAATCCCTGATGATGGCCTATGAAAGGTTCGAAAGCGCTCGGAACGATTTTGTTACATTCATCCAACCTGAAACCAAGACACTTATCAGGAAACTTGAAAGGATCTTAATAAGATTACATACACAAAATGTGTCTATATTATTTAGTGAAACATGCTTATATATATATATATATATATATATATATATATATATATATATATATATATATATATATATATATATATATATAACTTAGTTTTTCTAACCCACCTTAATAAAAAGTATTGTAGAGTCTCCGGGTCAAACCATAGTTTCGATATTACACTTTTCCTTTTTATGCTAACTTTAGTATTGATATTTTTAGTTAAGTAGTTATCTTTGTTTTTATAACATATCAACCTTTGTAGGTTATTTTATGCGAAAGCTATTCTTATAGAAGAACAGTAGTACTATTTAACCCATAGCTGAAAATATATTTAGTATCCTTGTTTTTAACTGAGCTTATTTTTTTTACTTGTCTCAGTTTTCACTAGCAAGAAGAATTATATATTTATTTTAACCGCCTTAAATTGTGTCTAATAAGAGGAAAAATATATATCTTTGTATGCTATATATATATATATATATATATATATATATATATATATATATATATATATATATATATATATATATATATATATATATATTACGTTGGATGTGGTGATACCAATAATAAAATCATGTATGTTTTCTGAGGCAAGAAATTGCCAAAAAAATCTGGCATTACAGACATCTATGTTGGTTCCAGATTTTAATCATAAATGACACACCTGTTTTGTAGTGTCTTGTTTAACGAAACTGATCTTAGTAATCTGATCATTTTGTAACTAATCACAAAGAAACGAGAATTTGTAATGCAGGAGAATCAATAGAGACAAATTTTACTCGAATTTTCATTAGAGAAGAATGCATTTTTTAATGATTCAGCTGTTGATAATAATGTCGAAAGATACAATAGAATCACATAAAAGATATTATCGCTTTTTTGTCAAATGTCTAGATAATATCTTCAGCAAATTTTCTCACAAATCTACTCCCGTTTTTATTTTTTTTTAAATCTAAACTGTCGATTGTTTGTAGATTCAACTTTAATAGAACGAAGAGGAGCTCAGCAAGCGACTGTTGCTTGTGTTCAAAACACAGAAAGGAAAACACATTCATTCTTCTTAAAAGAAAAAAAATAGAAGACGATTTACAGAGGCAATATTTCATTTTCCTTTATAAATAACAGCTAATATTTCCAAAAATATTAGCTGGGTCTATCGGCGGCCTTTGAAAGCAGCTTATCTACTGTAATTATGATCTCACAAGGAATCTAGCGTTGTTTTAATAGGTGGTTAAACAAGATTGAGTAACTGCAGGACTTTCCAAAGTATTCAAGCCAATCATAACATCTCTGTGATGTGGGAGATCTTGATTCATCTTTTACCCTATAGTAACACCAGTATGTTTAATATCATTTCTTTAATTTAGATCGTGGTAGTCTTCTGCACCAGCTCAAACCTAATTTTCTTTGTATTTTTCCTTTTTTCTAAGATCTGGGTAACTGCAAGTTTTTTCAAGTCTCCCTACTGTTCAAATTATCTAAGTCACTTTCAATCATTGTAGGAACTGGATAATTGCAATTCTTCCTTTTATATCCAATTCTCTAACTTACTTTTCCTGACCATTAGGAGCAGTTCCATTGTTGCCGAAAGTGGTATCACCATCAACTTTCTCTTTTGCAACATTTTCAGCTCCCTGGCACGGTCTAGGCATTTGTTAATCATTCTTTCCTTTATTTTCACTATATGGTTCACTATAACAGCAAAATCCATTAAAAAAAGTTCATTTTTTCAAGTCAATTTTTGGCGGAGTTTAAATGGATACGTGCAGATGAACATTAACAGCTCACCAATTCCTCATGAAAACAGAATGGTATACACTCTTATACAAGGATGAATGAGTAAAACAACAGCTTTATTTTCTCGCAATATATATATATATATATATATATATATATATATATATATATATATATATATATATATATAAGATTTAACATTTACCATAGGATTAGGGAATTTTTTGATAGGTTAGAAACTTTCTTAGAGAGCATCATTTGCATGCAGTATGTTAACAGGAGTTAATATGTTAATATTAAAACAGTTAATATGAGAAATGGGAATCCGTTGTGTTACAGTTGTGATAACAGTCTAATGATAGTAGTGCTTCTATCGGGAAAATGTAAAGAATTCTAGTCAGCATTCTACTTTTACTGTTACATCGAGAATTTAGATGATTGAGAAAATAAGTCAAACTCAACGAAAAGGCATTCAATTGTTATGTAGGTTGGAACCTTGTTGCTTTTTTTCTAATATTTACCTCTATGATGTGCTGTTCTTCTGGATTATGTTTACACACAGAAACTTTTCCCTAAGGACAAACTTTGGTTTGGCTTGGAATCTTTGTCTCATCATACATTCAGTTATACTATTTAACCCACCACTAGGAGGATAAGATGGCTCATATATTTCCTAAGGGCACTAGTAAGATAATGAAAGTAATAACGCTGCTGGAATTCGAACTCACTTCGAGGCCGCAGTGTTGCATTTTAACCATTACTCCACAGGGACTTCCTTCCGAAAAGACTAGAACATTCATATACGAAATCGTTTTGTTAGGAATTTTTTGTCGTGGTAGAATCTTTCTAATTACTAGATTAGAAGTTTAGAAGTTTTTGTTGTAAATAATTAGTGTTATACGTTTTTTCAGGGTCGACTGGATGAATATAATGGCGTATATTATGTTTTGATGTCCGTTCCTCGTTTTTCGAGTTCGAGTGAATCTGATGAAAATAAAATAGATTAATGCTACTCTTATCAAGGTTATGGCTATCTATATTGTTGCAACCCAGTTTCCCAGGGGAGTAGAATGTACAAGCTGCATCAGTGTTGAGGGGTAAGACCCTCGCAAACGAGTATCCTGGATATAATACTAAACCATCTGATGCTGAGGATTCAATCCTGGAGATTTAAGGAATATGGAGTACCCTTTCATTGGCATTAGTTCCAAGTTCACGCAGACGTGGAGCGGTAGTACCAGTTAGGGTACTATCTATAGATCAAATATAACTATTTAACAATTTAATTGTGTGTTTAATTAAATTCTTTCTATCACTTAGCAATACATTAAACCATTTAACTGTGAGCAAATAAAACTCTTAATATAAGAAAGCAATTTTGGAAACCGTTTACCTGTATGCAAACAAATGATGTATATAAAATAGAATTTCTGTGTTATATAGGAATAATTGAAATGATTTAACTGTGTGCAAACAAACTAGTTCGTTTACCCACAAACTATTCGTTTGCGTATGATACATATTCAATAAATATTTATAAACAGGATTTAGCATCAAATAACCAACAATGTCTGATATGTCTTAAAACACGACCATCAATCTAAATTGTGGTTATGTCCTTTTTCATTGTATTTGTGATTTTGGTTGTCAACGACAAAATTAGGATAAGAAATTTATAATATTGATGTTCATTTAATATCACAAAGGTTTTTGAGGAATATTGTGTGGATATCTCCGTATTTGACGACATAAAAGATGCACGGGTGTATAAGACGCAAACTAATTTCAGCAGGTCATTTCAAGAAAAAAACAAAGTACTAATATTAATCGTGATGAAGTTGATATAATGAATATTATCAAGGATAACACTTTTAATTTGCATAATAGCCTTTTAAATAATGACAATACATATATGATAGTTACTCTAAAGTCAATTGTCCAGTCGGCTGGGGTTGAAGAATACACCGTCTGCTTCTTTGCAGAGGGGTAAGACTCCCCCACAAGAGTGTTCTAGTTATAACACTAAACAATCTGATGGTGAGGTTCCTGTGATGCTGGAGTTTTGAGGAATGTGGAGTACCCCTTCATTGCCATTGCTCCCAGGTCCACTCTAGTCCAGAGTAGTAGAACCTGATAAGGGCCCTATCTATGGATTAAATAGAACTAAACAGCGTGCTTAAGCTAAACTGGATTGTTCGAATGAGAACTGTTTAACTAAGTTGAATTGCTTGAAATAGAAATGTTTTTGACAATTAAACTGTACTTACATTTGAAAAGAGTGCTTATGCTAAACTGAATTGTTTGAAATGGAACTGTTTTTGACATTAAAACTCTACTTACACTAAACTGAATTTTTTAGAATAGAACTGAACATTTGCAAAAAATGTATTTGACATTAAATAACCTTCAAAGGTTGATATCCGTTAAAACACAAACAACCAAACAACCATCTACGCTAATTGGCACTGCCTTGGTTGCTAATTTTGGCTGACCTTCGGGAATTTATACCTACGTATGGCATATTAGAGGCAGAGGAGTTTAAAAAGATATTTTTAGAAAAAAAGTGTGCCTTATATGCCGGCAAATACCGTAATTGTTCTTTGCTCAAGTTGTTTTAATAACTACTATCTTTGAGCGATTTTGATATTTTGTTTGAAAGACAAGAATTTCAACTCGAAGGTTTCTTTGACAAAGATGTGCGTTTTTTTGTTTTTTTGTTATTTTCGACAAGGACATCTGTGCAATCAGTCCAATCTTAAACAAAAATTGCTTTCTTATATTGGACAAGCCAGTTCTACCTTATCTAGCCAACTCACCTGCTACCTCTCTAAATTGTGCGAATAGAAATTATCTGAATAAACACATGTCTTGAAACCTGAATATGAAACACTCTTGACGAAAACAACCGGATATTACTGGATATTACTCAAAACCAATCGGTAAAAAATAGGGACACTCGAGGCCTGTACTTTAAATAAAGAAAGCTCTGTCAAAAGGAATTTGGACAGGAACACAGAGTTCTAAATTTATTTAATAATTAGAATCCTAATTTTCTCTCACTTGTTGAGTGACGTTATCTGGCGCCTCACTGGCCAACACCAGTCTTGCTTAAAGCGTTTTAGTATGGTGACGTCATTCTGCGCTTTGAAAGTCCAAACCAATGTCGTTAAAAACGTTAGAATATCGAAGAAAGCGCGTTCGAACTTCAGTCGAAATATTATGTTCACTTTCTGACTTGGGAAAGGCATGAACCGCCTTACCCCCCAACTACAAGTTAAAAAGGACCATTGCTATTTTTCTACAAAGAAGATAAAACCATAAAATAATAATAATACCATAAAATAACCCACTAAGGTTGATATGCCATTAAAACAAAGATACCAAACCAAAAGCAAATTGAATCATTCTTGAATATGATCAGCCGAAATCGATCGAAACAATATCGACATTGATTCTATCAGAATTTAAATTCCTTATTCGTAAACAAGTTTTTACATTTTGAACATAGCTGCATTAATGTGAAACAAATATTCCGGTTATATTATACTAATTATGATTCTTACCTCTTTTCGAGTTTTAACACCAGTATTAGCTGATGGCTTCTCACTGGAGTTTGAGTGACAGCAAGTCTACTCAAATCTCCAGGACTCTTCTGAGTATTCTAACCAATCTCAACAATGATGTAGTTTGGACAGTCTCCACCCATCCTGTTATTTTCAAGCCCGCCTATCCTTGTACCAATCCTTTAATGACTGTACCAAGAGCACCGATAACAATTGGTATTACAGTCAATTTCATGTTCCACAGTTTCTTTAATTTTCTAGTAAGCTCGGGGTACTTATCCCTCTTTTCGCATTCTTTCAATTTTACTTTGTGGTCCACTGGGACAACAAAGTTCACAATCCTGCAAGTTCTCTCTTTTTTGTTGATTATTATAAGGTCTGGTCGACTGGCCAAGATTAGGGGATCCATTTGTATCTCAAAATCCCAGAGGGGCTTGTGCGTATCATTCTCTAGGACAGATTCTGGGTTGTGAATATATCATTCCTATGTGCTGATGTACATTCTAACTGCGTGTATCAGATTTCCCAGTTCTTTTTTTTTGCCAATAGTTTAACGTCATACATGTACATTAGGTGATTGATATTTTCCTGCGATCTACTAAGTTTGTATACCGCAGAGCATTTTCTGAGTATGTGGTCAAGTGGCATCATGGCAATTATGAATAGTAACGGTGAGAGTGCATCTCCTTGAAAAATACCTCTTTGTATTTTTGTTTCCGCTAAGATTCTTCCTCCTGCTGTCAATCCCACTCGCCAGATTTTCATGGTTTTCTCGATAAAGTTTATGACTTCATGTGATATTTTGTACATTTCGAGTCCGTTTATTATCCAGCTTTCCGAGACAAAATCTTACGCCTTTATTATTATTATTATTATAATCATTCGAGGTTCTTCGGATTCTCAACGTATCACATGAAAACAAATGACTCACATTTGCCTAATTAGGTGTATTCGATATATCTGATAACATATTGAGTAGAACAGTTTAATCAGATCATTATATGTGTATAAGAAATGCATTCACTTATATATATATATATATATATATATATATATATATATATATATATATATATATATATATATATATATAAATGCGATTCAGTATGGCCATATCATTTGACTACACATCCATCTGTATACGCGCTTGACAGGCTACTTTTATTACACTTCCATTTGAAAATATTTGGAAACACATTAAAGTTATGTAACGGACTTATAATTTCCATAATTTTACTATTCGAAAGTTTTAGATCTGCTCTGCTAAAATAAAATCGTGTACTGTTTTTCTGTAAAAGCTTTTCTTATTCGTAGTTCTTGCATATATATATATATATATATATATATATATATATATATATATATATATATATATATACAATGGTAAGTTTAAGACTCTTTGATATTAAATAATAATATTTATTCAAAAAATGTGTATGCAACGCTATCAATTAATTTTTTTTGTTTTAGAGAGTATAAAAGCTCTCTATTTTTTTTCAAAAAAATTTCCTAATGATTACTTAGGGTCGAGACTGGTTGAGAACAATATAAAATTTAATAAGACAAAAGAAATAATCCTATTTACTTTAACACTAGCGTTCAGTTCACTCTATTTTTCTCTTACTGTTTTTTGCAGTATATATATATATATATATATATATATATATATTCGAATTCCTAACTTAAAAGACAATCACTAGTACAACTTTGAATATTTTCCTTCCCACATTTGAAAGATTCATAGCCACTGGCATTGCTAATTACATTGCCATGATATTAGACAGATTTTTTCAGTGTTCTCCCTGGAATTTTTCTTTTAAAACGTAATTTAATGATGTTAAAAAGTAAGACGTGTTGTATCAAATAAATAAACGCACAATCTAATTTTGTTTTTCACTTCACTTCCTAGACACTAATACACTTACATACACATTTTAAGAAAGGCTTGAACTCATCTAATCCCCCAACATAGTTATGAGAAATCGTAGGGCAAACTGGGTTATTTAGCTTTTGTCAAATAACTAGACCAAGGAAAGGAAAACTGGGAATTCCAACTAGCTTTCCCCTCCTTTAGAATGGCGTTATGTCAAATACTCTCCTTAGAAAAGCGTGTGATTAAATAAATATCTATCTAACTAGATGATAAATTCTTTCATTTTTTCTTTCTTTTTTATGAATAATTCTGACTTGCTAGAGAAAAGACATTCAAAGGTATCTGCAGATAGTAAATCTGGTGGTTGGACATCTGGTGGTTTGACATCTAGGGATCTGACATCAGTATATGACATCTGGAGACTTGACATCAGTATATGACATCTAGAGATCTGGCATCAGTATATGACATCTAGGGATCAGACATCAGTATATGACATGTGGGGATTTGAAATTAGTATTTAAAATCTGGGGATCAGAGATTAGTATATAACATCTAGGGATCTGACATCAGTATATAAAATCAGGGGACCTGAAATCAGTATATCAATTCTGGGGATCTGACATCAGTATATGACATACGGGGATTTGACATCAGTATATGGGATCTGACATCAGTATATGACATCTGTGGATCTGGCATCAGTATATGACATCTGGGGATCTGACGTACTTCTAAAAGACCTAAATACACATGGATTCATTCAGCTGAGTTTTGAACTTGGTTCGCAAGTTTCGTTTTCTGTGCCCATTGCTATTTCACTGAATTGCAACTCCCCTAAGATAAATCCTGTTGTTGGGGCTTTAAATTTTTGACTGAACCCCTGCAGAGCGCTAAGGTTCTTCTACCACATAAAAGGATACCGCCGTTATGTCCCCAGTTCTGAAAATATTAGGAAATAGGATTGATTTCATTATTTTTCTGTACTATTACATTTTTATTCTTTGTGATTATCAACAGGATAACATAATATGAAACAATTTTTCACACACACGTTTACATATACGTGAACACGTATGTATGTGTGTGTGTGTGTGTGTGTTTTTGTATGTGTGTGTGTGTGTGTTGGACTATGTTTGTGAAAGTGGTTCAGTAAATAAGCAATCTGAATCGTAGTTCTTTGGAGAATTTTCATCTGCGTTTTCGCTGTAGAATGTTAGATTTATATGATTTCTCATTTTAATCAAACGCATTGGCTAAGAAGGAGTTCTTTTAAATCTATTACTGTGTAGAAACATTTTCTTTTTCATCATTTACTTACATCATGATGGCGATATCTATCTATCTATCTATCTATCTATCTATCTATCTATCTATCTATCTATCTATGTGTATGGGTGTTAGTAGTTTTTTTTTTCGCTTGTGTGTGAATGTATGTGTATTGTATTTTTGCTCATCGTGTATTGATAGGTTTGAAGGAAGAGAAGTTTGATTGTAGGTCTTCACTGCGAATCCCTTACGGAAATGTATGAATTAGTGAATTAGAAAAAAAAAACTAGAATTAGGAAACCTGCTCCTGTATTATAATCTGCCACTTTCTTCTCTTTGTGATATATATATATATATATATATATATATATATGTGTGTGTGTGTGTGTGTGTAGAGAGAGAGAGAGAGAGAGAGAAAGAGAATGTGTGTTTGTTTATGAAGAGAAAGAATGAAAGAAAGAGTTGATATACCTAATTAGGACAATGTCAATTTTTGGATTCACTGGTAAGATTTAAGAATTACGAAGTAGTTGCGAATCATTATGATAATCATAATAATATAGCCAGATCTCAAAGAGAAAAAAAATATGGTTATCCTTAAAATCAGGACGTCTCTTGCTTAACTCATTGCTAAACATTATCATACTTCAAAGAATTGACTATTGTCATAGCCTTACACATAGGCTATAATCAAATAAATTATTTCGTGACTTTTGTAGATGGAGATGACTAAACAATAGTGAGTCACATCAAGGATAAGTTATATTTTTTTTTATCATTGGATTACTTGTAATGTGAGAAATATAATCTCCGAGAAACAATGTCCCTGAGACAATAAAGTTTTTAACAAACGAAATTAAAATTCTCAAGAAAATCAATTAATTTCATGTGTTCTTCGAAAAATTATTTTGACTCCAATAGAAGGATTTTGTCTTCTTTTTCGAGGTGAGAAATAAGTCGGTTAATTCATAAATTTATTTGGATTAATACTCTCTGCAATTATTCACTGATCCACCGGTGCACAATTGAAAAAAGAAGACTCGTTAAATTTTGTAATATGAAATATCTGCAACCCGATATATCATTGTATGGGCATCATAAAAAGAAAATCTATGGTGGTGGATTTATTAAAACATGGGGGAATGAAGCCCTAAATTTTGCGGTCTGTGGCGCAGCGGATAGAGGCGTTGAGTCTCTACGGTTCCAGGTGAGCATTGTCAGAAGATAGCGGTTTCAAATCCTACCCAAGCTGGCCAGAGGTTTACTTGGTCAAAAACGTGGTGCGATAGACAACAACTATGGAAGGTAGAAATTACTGGGGATACGGTTACAAGACTCAGCATTCCTATCCGAGGTCGCGGTAAAATCACCTGACGAAGACCAGAGGTGAAATTTGGCCGAAACTTTGTGAAAGAAGAAACAACACAAAAACTACCAAGATGAGAAAAAAAAAAAGTCCGCAATAAATAAAAATTAGTTCTCAGATAAAGAAGCCTCATCTCAAAATGATTCCAATTAAAGACAATCTATTGATGAGACAGAAATAGATTCATGCCATTTTCTAAATCTTGTTTTTTCTCTCATATACCGCAAAATTTAGGGCTGAAGAACCTAGTCTGCCCTACTATTTACCCATATCTGGAGGGAGAATAATTGGATTCATACCTTTCCCAAGGTTATTAGTGCAATGTGAAGTGCAATCAGTCTCGTCCAGGATTTGAACTCGTGTTGCCGTGTCCATATCCTACGACGATAACCATTACACCACAGTCACCTCCATAAAACCTGGTTAAACAGTAGTAGGATGATAGAAAGCTGAGAGTCCAGTGTGCTAGTGACTATCCGTCCTCTACGCAAATGGTGTCACATGTGATTGTGTCATGCTGATTGGTGCACACCCGTCTGATGCTCTCGTTGACGTGCATTTATGGATGAGGGCGAGCCCATTATGTAGGGAGTACAACAATATGTAGTTCCTATCTCTTTTTTTCTCCCAACGTTTCCCTAGAGTCATGTTAGTGTATCTATATAGTTGTATTGACACAGTAACACCTTGGAATAGATACAATTTTGTTTTATCAGAGCGATCATATTTTCATATGATTGATAACAGTTAAAAGCATTCAAAAACATTCCTATGCATATGTTGATATCACTATGAGTAGATATATTTGAATGTATACTAATGTCAAAGGCTTGCCTTTAAAAGTGGAGGTAGTCTCTGGCTAAAATCAAATTAGCTCTGTTTTATATGCATTTGCATAGAAGCCAATGCCTCCTGCTGCTTGCTCCAATTTATTCAACTGGGATTCAGTTCGGACAAGTGCACTTGCGAAAAGCTCGAGATCATCTGTGTAGTTTGCGTTGCTCATTGTTTCAGTAGGATATTTGGCTTCCTGTCTTTTTAAACGTGAAACCATTTTTTATTGTATCAAATGTCGTTTGTAGAACGTAATGTAAACAGATTATAAAAAATGATACGCTATCGTATCTTCTTGCTAGATTCCAGCATCAATATCAAAGAAGTCGTTGTGACTCTCGCTCGTGTAAAGTATTCCGTTTTCGTTATCCTCAATAACTTGCCCAATGAAACTATTAACTCGATAATCATTGTCACGGTATCATTTTCTTGGGGGAAACCATATGCTAGTTGTATTTGCTCCATCTTCTCTGAGGGTATGGAATCAAATACCGACGAGAAATCGGTGAACAGTTGCGTAACCTCGAAATTTTTTGCTTGCACTCCGATAATTTGACGGAGAGTCAGAATCTGTGATATGGGTCAATTTTGTCGAAATTCGCTCTGATATTTCTAAAGACTTTTCTCTATTTTAAGTCAGATACGATTGAGAAGGACATTGTAAATCTTAGTAGTCTTAGCCGTAAGACATTTGCCTCAGTAGTTCTTCGTATCTCCGAGGATACTTTTTCTGAGAAGGGGAAGATGCGACCTGTAGTTCCTTTCTTGACTGTGTTTTGTTTTTAACAGCGTTATATAATCGAAGAAATTGGTCGTAAAATTTTATAGGCATCCATTCTTAAGTAGTTATTTTGTCGAAACCAGCAGCATTTATGCTATAAAAATTTTATGAACTTCTTCACATTTTTCCTCCGTAAACGTTTTTAGTTTAATGTCTATTTGTCAATTAATAATCTTTTTTCGGAAGAAATATCACTGATTTCAGGAGAATTTCCAAGCAGATTCTTGAAATGTTCTTTGAGATTTATCTGTTAAAATTTATTTTTCAGGAGGATTATTACTGCTTTCTTGAGGGTCTATCAGCTGATTCTTGAAATATCCAATCAAATTCTGATATTTTTCATTTTAGTTTATAGATGTTTAGTTTTACTATTGAGGTGCTTTTTTTTCCACTCAATTTATATGCTATTTTCCATGCAGCCTAGCAAAAAGTAGACATCATGTGCCTGCAGGTATATAGATATTACCATAGCAAACTAGAACTAAAATATCTGGTACCAGTAATTAGTTGACATTTGTGTCGGCCTCTACATGGAAAAACATCGTCAATGTCACAACTGGGGGCGTGAGAATGCTTCTCGCGCTGTAAAACCACTTAATGACATCGAGAGAATCCAATCGAGAATAATGCGCGCTACATTTAATGGCAATCTCTTCGCAATAATCGTCTCTTTCTGCTGAACCACCAACGCCAGTGATGAAACGCATATCACAGCATTCTTTGACGATTTATCTTTTCTTTTCTGACGAATTCCCAAAACAAAAGGATTCTCATAGCAGAGATGAAAAAAAAATGTTCACACAACTCGCTAAATAGAACTGTTGAATATATGGCAGATTTTTCATTTGAGAACAGGTTAACTTACCTAAACACCAAATCACAAAAAAGAGATGAAAATCTATCGACCTACAACAACCCAAATATCTCTAAAGCACATCTATTATATTTTCCAAACAAGAAGTGGATAAATAACGCTTTGAAATGTGAAGCAAACTCCTACTTTGAAGTAGTTTCTTTCGATTACATAATCATCTCATGAAAAAATTTGGTTGAGTGTACAAAGAAACAAACAGATAAGGCTTTGCGATAAGACTATTCTTCACTTGAAAATAAGGATTTTAGAAACTAAAATAACTATATGATAACTATACGAAACGAGTATGATATTCTTCAAGAAGTGTGTACCCTTACACATCAAAAGTAGGGTTGTAACTCTACGCGGCTCAAATAAGCACTTGCAATGCTGCGGTGTTCAAATGGGAGTTCATGCTGGTGCGGTCTAAATTGACATTTGTACTATTACATGGAAGCTTCGGCCAACTCATATCTGACGTGTCTAGGAGTATAGTTCTATGTGGTGAGTATCAGTCAACCTTGTAATAACCTCCTCGTGAGAAAAAGTGTCGAACACATAAAAAACCCGTCTTGGTTAACTAATAGAAGAGTTTATTCGCAGCAACACATTTTAGTAGTGGTCGGGAGGAGAGAAACAGCATATAAAAACTGAGTCAGTCACGTAAGCTAGACAAAGAGAAACAAAATACTACGAGGAGAAGGAGATCAGAGACAGGCATTGCATTTTCTTTCACGTTTTTTATTGTAGTTCTTACACGTGCTTTCTTATGGGGGTCTTTCCTCATGTTTGCGTCTGAGTGTGAGAGCATTTTTTGGAGATCAAACAAAAATGGGAGACGCATTTTTCGTCTGTCTTCACATAGTCGTGTCTGGTGTTCAACTGAAAGTTTTTACCTTGTCGCGTTCGGCCGCCGACTAACACTTTCCTGCCGTCTATCATACGCCCACTTTTAATGGCTTTCTCGTTTGAATCTCTTTTAGCCAATCAGAAATCGTTGCAGATTTGCTGCTGATACGTTTCTATTTTTAATCTGGGCGTCCGCTGCTTAACCAATCTAACCCTTCCAAATTTGTTTCTCCCTTTTCATATATTTTTCTTTCTTTTCCACCATCTCGTGGTGTACCAGTAAATTTCACTAGAAAAGAAGTCCTAATCAACCGGTGTCCCCAATTGTTTTACAAATATCTGATTGACATACTATGAATGAGGAAAATGAAAACTTTGTTTCCGCCTGCTTAGAAGAAGCAGTCGTGCACACCAGCCCAACCAAGAACTAAATGTAGAATTCAATGCCAGTCAATTACCGTCAAAAAACATATAAAAGCATCCTTACTTAATTAGAGAAACCCAAACAACGCCAATTCAATAAAATTTATGAAAGCCCAGAGCGAATTAATACATAAAAAAACAGCTAAAATACATTCAAGGCTAAATCAATAAAATCAGGAACCCTGTAGAATATTGTCAATCTCGATTAGCACACACACATATACAAGCTCTCCAAATACACCACGTCAACAGTACATTTTATATATATATATATATATATATATATATATATATATATATATATATATGCGTTTACGAGAATATCTTAGATATAGTGTCAACGGCGCTGAGTGACTGTCAGTGTCTCTCCTATTTGATCATCGAACCGAATCTATCCTATCTTAGATATAACTGCTCAATTGCTATTTGAGCATGGGTGTGCATATTTGTCCATCCCTGTTTAATCGATAAATAGGACTGAGGGAAAAAAAATTTGACGGATTTTGTAATCAGGAATACATGTTTATTTACTAAACATTGCTAGTTCAAATATACGGAGTTCAACAGAAACA
Organism: Sepioteuthis lessoniana; assembly: GCA_963585895.1. Taxonomy (NCBI): domain Eukaryota; kingdom Metazoa; phylum Mollusca; class Cephalopoda; order Myopsida; family Loliginidae; genus Sepioteuthis; species Sepioteuthis lessoniana. Next base: position 19,082,003 of record OY757904.1, on the reverse strand, counting down.
CGAACTCACAATCAATAGTCTGCGAGAGTATCTTGCTAACCAGTACACCAGGCGAACTGCCTCGGGAGTAGACAGGTAGCATAGCATTGTTTCGAAAGACAGCCGTTGCCGTTATTGTTTGGCATGTTCCCAAGAACAATGTCGAGATTTGACGTTGTTTACGATGCAGTTATCATCCATAAATATAAAGTTGATACAACATCAGTTAATATGCGCTGAAGGCTTTACAGAGCTGTATAAATGTCAAATCAGTTTATAATGTTCTGTCTCATTTAAAACTTAGTCAAACTTTCTGTCCTTTCATTGGGCAGTCCCTGTGGTGTAATGGTTAAAGTGCTGGACGACGAATTAGTTGTAGTAATTTACTAAGCTTTTAGCTTAGATGTGGCTCAAAGCCATATGAAAGAGGTACTTATGAGACTCGAACTCACTCATGTAGGTTTGCTAGTCGATCTTGCTAACTATTACACTACCCGAGGCGCTGTATTCAAAGTTTTTGAAGCACAAGGCCTCATGTATAATTTACTAAGCTTTTTGCTTAGATGTGGCTCAAGGCCATATGAAAGAGGTACCCAATGAGACTCGAATTCCCTCATGTACGTCTGCTAGTTGATCTTGCTAACCATTACACCACCCGAGGCGCTGAATTCAAAGTTTTTGAAGCGCAAGGCTTCATGTATAATTTACTAAGCTTTTAGCTTAGATGTGGCTCAAGGCCATATTAAAGAGGCACCAAATGAGACTCGAATTCTCTCGTGTAGGTTTGCTCGTCTACCTAGAGGTACCCTCAACGAAATAGTAGTCAGTGAGTTCGATTTCCAGTCATGCTATTACGATCACTTTCGAACTAATTCGATTTGGAAAGGTAGGATCTTCCATAACACTCTGCAGTGGGTTAAATATTTATCCAACTGTTCTTTTACAAGGAAGGTTTTGACATTAAATAATCCAAGAAGGTTGGTATGCCATTCAACAAAAAAATCAGAAACCTATCCTTTTATAAAATCTGATGGTAAAATTGTGTAACATAGTCACAGATATATGGTATGACAGGGATGTTGAAATATCAGATGGGGAGGAAAAAACATAAGAAATCAAATACACGTCTCGTCTTGAGCGTTAGGACGTTTGTTATTTTTTCTCACTATTCAGTATCTAAGTAACAAGTAAAGTTGGTGAATGTAGTTGAGGGCGACCCGAAGGTTCCCTTTTTAATAGCTACTACACCGAGGTGTAGGGGAGGAGACTACTCCTTCCCTGGATTGCTCCACTCTACCCTTGATACGTACCTTATAATGCTGAATGTTAAGCAAGGAGGTATCAGGTACCATTTTTTAAAAGTCTTTGGTATGACTCGACGTAGGATTGAACCCCGGTTTCCCGGACCATTTGTGAACACTCTACCCTCTGGGAAATTGATAAGGGACACTTCGTGCACGGTAACTGCTACATTCTTTTAAGAAATTGTCACTCGTCATATCTTTTATTGGTTCTTTGTTTTCCGTTCACGCGAAAATTTATCTCCTAGCACCCCAGCCACCAAAAGAGAAAAAGTGGCAGAATCATAAAATCTGTGAAAACACACACACACACACACACACACACACACACACACACACATTCAGGGCGTGGAAGCAAAAATGGGAACATTTTTGTACTATAAAAAACGACTCTATTATAAAACAAGATTTATTTTGATTTAAAAAACCAACAAAATAAGAAGATAGAGACAAAAACAGTAGATTTAGACAATATGGCTACCAATTTTTTTCAATCATTGTATCAAAACACCTTCGAAACGATTTGCATGCCTTCAAAATAAATTCTTCAGACGTTTTATTCCATTACTCCTCAATAAAAGTCTTAAATGAACCAATATTTGGATGGGAAGTTGCATTTGTTTTATTTTCTAAAACGCCCAGTTCAGCAAAAACATGAGGGTCATAGTTGGGGTTTGATGGAGACCATAAAGAAACTGCAATTATTTCGGAAATTTTTGGGGCTTGGTTTCGGCGTTGAGTATATCATAGATTCTTTGTCGTTTCTTTTCTTGCTCACTCAGATTGGGCTGCATTTTAATAAAAATGTGCTTGAATAATAGAGCTCATCATGAAAATTCCGATTTATTGCATTTTTTCAAAAACTGGTCTGACCAGAAAAAAAGAAAACGTTTGAAATATTATTCCATATTTTACTTCTGCACCTGTACACACACACACACACACACACACACACATATATATATATATATATATATACGCAATCCCTTCATACATGCAAGATACAATTCATCAAATATTTAAGGGGTGATTAACTGGTTTGATTCAAACTTGACCTTCTATAATGCCCCTTGACAAACCAAACAAAAAAAGCCAGTCTATCCTGCTATTTACTCATAGCATTTGGATTAATGATTTTTCTATCCGAAAAATCTACAAACGAATCCAGGATTTGAAATTAGGTCACCATGTCCATTTCCTGTAATAGTGACCATTACACGATGAGTATATATATATATATATATATAAAGGGGCTCACAGAACTCTCAGTTCTAAGTTTCTGCACGGGTAGGTGACATCATCCGACCAGCTCTAGTCACCACTTAAATGGCTAGTGACCAGAATCTTTGTTATCGAACAAAGATATATTGTTACATCTAGTGCACAGGAAGAGATATTGAACTCTGTCAACTGATCTTTCTTTCGGATTCTGGATTCTTGGATAACTTTTCTATTTGTGCCTCAGTACCTTTTGCTTACAAAAGTACAGTTGCTTCTATTTATTCGAAACAAGACAATTACTATTATGAATGAATTACTCTACCTATTTATTAAAGCGCTTGTGCGTAGTGTTTGCGGATGTCACATAGGTTGACAGGAGAATGCTTTATGAATATTCAGATAAGAAGAAATGAATAGAAGCAAAGTAAGGCCGAAATGAGTTCTTCCCTGACTCAGTAGTGATTCATAATATTTTCACGAACCACTGTTATGTGTTGATCTGTTGACCCGGCAAAAAATGCCATTCAAGGTGATGCACCGGAAGGTAGGGACACATTTTAATGGCAGTTATGAGAGGAAATCGCTTGGGCGGAAATTGGCTGATGAAATGGGACAAGGTAAAAAAAAATCCCATTACACTCTCATAGACTGACGCACCGGAAGAGAGTGACTTCTTAACTGCATGACAGTTATTTCCGCTCGATGACGATCACACAGGCCATTCCAAAGGTAGCGGAAGTGACACATCCCGGTCGCTAGATATCGGAAGAAGTTGCGGAAGCGTGGAGGCGTGTCCATATCACCGCATAGGAGTTTGCAGGAATATAAGAACAACGAATTAGACAGAAGGAAGACAGGTGAGTAGAGTTGAGGACAAGCAGTATAGTTGGAGAGGGAGAGGGACGAGAGTTAGTAAGGAAAGCCAGGGCTCCGGTTGAGCAGCCATGGAGAACGAGAACAACACAACGCTGACGGCCATAACTTTGGGGTCGAAATATTTCAGTTATGTTCGTCTACAGCTCCCTCTCACATGCAAACTTTGAATAACCCTTTTCGAAACCTTACAAATAAAGTGAGAGGTAAAATATTTTATAAAGAAGTCTTCCTGCGTCTTTCTGTGTGCGTCGTTTATTACTGTCTCTTTATCATCGTGCGTCTGTCTATTATTGTGTCGTTACGATGCTGCATGATGCTGTAGATGACTATATAACAAACCACAGCGGAAGATCCAAATAACAGCGTTAACGTAAATATTGAATAATCCAACAACACAGAAAGCCAGGGAATTAAATATAAATTACTTTTACAAAACATTGTTTATCTGAAAGTTGTAAATGAGTAAGATATCATTTTAAGTAGCTTTATTTATCTGTTTTGTAATTTATTCAATTTCTTCAGTTTTTTTAGGAGAAAATGAAAAGTAGACATATATCTACTTATAAAAGATCAAGAGAAAAAGAAAGTAAATTGTAAGAGGAATCGTATAGAAATTTACAATAGGTCTAATTTACAGATACAAACGCGGGAAAAATTTATAAATGAAATGAAGATTTAGTGAGATTGTTTACGGAGAAAATTTCAGTCATATACTAAAAATAAAAGTGATTTTCAATATACAAGATGGCTATCATGGCATAGTAAGCAACTATTACCAAAGTGCGAATAAATAAGATGTCTACAATGCCAGCTGTCAAAACACGAGTTGACAGAGTTCAATAACTCTTTTAGTGGGTTAGCTGTAAAGTTATATGCTTGATCTCGCAACACAGAACCCATGTCGTGCCTAGGCTACTATATCGAAGAAGAGATAGGGAACGGCCACGTCATCCACCCAAGACAAAGGTCAGGGTAAGATGTTCTAAAAAAATCAAACACGAAACACTTTAGTTTAATGATTTTACTACAATCATTATTGATAAAATTCTTTTTAGTCCTATTCAGTTTGCGAGTTTATGAGGCTGTAGGTGAGTTAAGATGTCAGAAAATCGCCTGGTCACAAGGAATTCTGCTGAGAGACAGAGTATAGTTAGTTGTTGCTGACCAAATTTTAACAAAAGACCAAAACCATTTTTCTTTCAATCTGTCAGTTTCTCTGTCTGTCTCTTTGTCTATCTCTTACACACATACAAATAGACATACGCACCTACATTCACAGATAATCTCTCACACATACATACACACATACATGCACTCTCTCTTTCTCTCTCTCTCTCTCTCTCTCTCTCTCTCTCACACACACACATACACATACATCACATACATAGACAGTCTCTCCCTCTCTTTCTTTCCCCTCTCTCTCACACACATACACATACATCACGTTATAGACACTCTCTCACACGCTTTCTTTCCCCTCTCTCTCGCGCACATGCACATAGACACACATATACATATACTTCCCCGGCTTTAGCTGGGCCGTTTGGCATTCGTGCTGGATGGGGTATTGAAATCAATGGCAGATTCATGGCTGAAAGGCTTCCAACTTCGGCTGGGCCACCTTCGGGTGGGCGAGCTGCAACATTAACACCTTCGTCCCCTATGTATAGCACTAGACCTTGCTGTCTAGTTCAAGCTATAACCCGCTATCCGTGCCCGGACCCAGATTTGGGTTCGTGAAACTGCTTGGATCATTAGTCCCATATTGCACTTCGTGGGTCTTGAGCTGCATAGACCAGCAGGGTTCGAGTCTCGGCTTGTACCCGTCCTTCCCCTCCCCTAAATCCCCACTATAATCGGCCTGCGGGTCATTGACCATGTGTCAAGCCCTGTCTGGTGGGAGGCAGTGTTAAACGTAATATACACGCATACACACTCTCTGTCTCTCACTGTCTCTCTCTCTCTCTCTCTCTCTCTCTCTCTCTCTCTGCCACTTCTTCTTTGCTTACGAAATGAATTGCTGTATCAAAAATGAATAGCTTTATCCAAGATTCAAGCTGCTTGCATCCGTGTTATTTGCTAACCGGAGAACACAGTACAGTTCCCCGTTGGGAAGAGATGGTGTCTTTGACTCTCAGGGCAAAACAGAGACCGAAAGCAGGAAAAAATACCTATATTCAAATCCAGGGTTAAGGACATAACTGATCAAACGAAGAGGCTAAAAGTCATTTTGATGACGTGTCATTTACAGTACATGTATATAAATATACATTCATCCAACTGTCAGTGAGATTTTATTTGAATATAAATATTTTCTTTTGCGTAAATGCAAAAAAATAGCGCTGAATATTACGATTTGTCACGAAAAGGACTACACAGAAATTTTACTACATCGTTCAAACTAATTAATAAATTAATTCTATTTATTTCTTCTTACTCTAAAGTGGATTTGGTTTGATTTGGTTTTATGGCACATTAAACATTTTAGGTTATTTAATGCTAAATTCAGTTCATTCTTATATATTAGATATATAAGATTTGTAAACATAAGTCAACAAAGTTAAATAGTTCCAAGTTCACTTACAATTCAATTAAACATCAAACCTTTGTTTACTCACAGTTAAATGATCAAAAGTTCTATTTCAAACAATTCAATTTAGCATAGATCAAAGTTAAATGGTTCTAAGTATTGCTATGTATTATAAGCATTAGTCATTTGTTTATACACAGTTCAATGATCTAACAGTTCTATTTTAAGCAATTCAATTTTGCATTGATCAAAGTTAAATGGTTCCAAGTATTGCTATGTATTAAAAACATTCGTCATTTGTTTATACACAGTTCGATGATCAAACAGTTTTTTTTTCAAACAATTCAATTTAGCATTGATCAAAGTTAAAAGGTTCCAAGTATTTCTATGCATTAAAAACATTCGTCATTTGTTTATATACAGTTGAATGATCAAGCAATTCTATTTCAAAAAATTCAAATTAGCACACGTCACAGTTAAAAGGTTCCAAGTATTGTTATGTATCAATAAACTATTGAGTAAAATCCTAAATACTAGCATTCATGTATACGTTCCCATTAGTTGAATCAACGCGAAAACAATCTCTAAATAATCCCACGGAAAATCTAGATGTATTTTTCATTGAAAAATGTATTTTCTGTCGGTTGGTCTTTGAATACGATCACTGTTGCCATTGAAAGGTAAGATCCACCAAAAAGAAGTTGTCTGGGTATGTTATTTAACTGCATCTGATGCTGAGGCTAATTCTTTGATAAGGGTGGGCATCCCTTTCATGTTATTATTCTTAGGTCCTCTTTGTCGAAGAAATAGTACCGAATAGGGTCCCATCTATGCGTTAAATATTATTCATATTCGATAGGAATGAATTTTAATATAAAACAGTGTGTAAGCAAATTATTATTAAATAACTAATTAATGTGAGTTAAACTTGTCATTTAAGGATTATTATTTCTGTATTTGACGCTTGGGTGTATAAGACGCACCCTAATTTTAACAGGGCAAATTAAGAAAAAACGAAGTACTGATATTAAACGTAATGAAATTTATATAATGAATATTATCAATGATAACACTTTTAATCTGCATTATAGCCTTTTAAATAATGACAATTGGAATAAAATTACTCTAAAATCTGAGCTAATAGGAGTGCAAAGTTGTTAATTTCGGTTGACTATCGCGAATTTTAAACCTACATATGGCATATAAGACGCAGGGGAATTTTAAAATATATCTTTAGTAATCGAAAAAAAATCCGCCTTATAAGCGGTCAAATATGGCAGTAACTTGAATTGATGATAATTGCTTGATAATTTTTTGTTTAAAATTGGGGAACTTAAAACTGTGCAAACAATTATTAATCATTAGATAAAAATAATTTCACAAAACCATATGAATTATCTGTATTAGTTGAAAATAGTTGAAACTATACAGCTGTGTGCAAATTATACGAATTAGATAGGCACGTTTGATTCTATAAAACAAAATTACTACGCTTAGGAATAATTTCTTGATGTTACAATTTTTTCTTAATGCTGCAGTGTATACTACGCGTATACAAATATACACGGGAACATAATCAACTGATAATTACGATTTCAATAACAACAAATACACTTCTTTACAAAAACATAAATCTCTCACACTTTATTTTCGAAAGGGTGATGTTTTGTTGTGTGTGAGAAATGAGTGGAGACAGGGACGGACTGCTATATTGAACCAAGTTCTTCTCTCTACCACAGCAGCACGTCACTCGCATCTAAGCTTGGGTTGCTCAACCGTGGGTCGCTAAAGGTCCAAAGCCCTCAGTCTGCAAGCTGGTTCTCACTTTGGTATTCCTGTCTCAACTGACTGACGGCTGCTCTTCTTCGGCTTATTTACACAGGTGCATCTCTTGATTGACGGCTCGGTCGATCGTCAAATTATAACCTTAAGTATAATTATTAATTACTTAAAACCATGTAAGTAAAAGTAAAATTGGCGACCGTAGTCGAGGGCGACGCAAAAGCTCAATTTTCAATTGCTACTACACCGAGGTGTAGGAGAGGGCACTATTCCCTTCCCTGAATTGCTCAACTTTACCCTTGATTCGTATTTTATAATGCTGAGTCTTTAGCAAGGTGGCATCAAGTACCATTTTTGAGTCTTTAGCATGACTAGAAATAGAATCGAACCCTGGTCCACTGGGCCATTGGCGAACACTTTACCCGCTTAACATATTTACCAACCCCTTCGCTCGGGTAGGATATGACACAAGGTCAGATTTTAAGCGGAGTTTAACAGGTTTGAATTCAGAGTTTTCCTTCTCTAAGGCTGAAGAACTCAGTCTGTCCTACTATTTACCCATAGCTGGAGGGAGAATAATTGGATTCATGCCTTTCCCAAGGGTATTAGTGCTATGTGAAATGCATTCAGTCTCGTCCAGGATTTGAACTCGTGTCACCGGGTCCATTTCCTACGACGATAACCATTACACAACGGGCATCTTCTTAATACAAAATCTTACGTTGAAATAAATGAATGTTATTTAATTGTAACATTTACCTGAAGGAATATAATAATCAGTATTAGGAATCAGTGAAGTAATAAAATTGTGTGTGAAACATTGTATTAGATAAGTCTACTTGATATCATAAAAGAGTGTTCTGCAAGAACTATTCAAAACTGAATATAGTCAGAAAATGAAAGCAATTCCTTAACTGATAGGCATTAAATAACCCTAGACGGGTAAACTTAAGCTCAATCAATAAATCAGAGAAAAATTAATGCAAAAATATACCAATTTCTGAGTAATTTATTAACAGACAAACATATTCGGTGATTTTTAAAAATTCGAAAAGTCCACTTCTTTGCGTATTAATACAGTATTTCAGCTAATACATTATTCGAACTTCTTCAGGTCTTTGTGTTTAGAGGTTGCTTATTAATACTTTATTTTTCTTCTTCTTTCTTATATTTCCAATTAGAAGGCGTAAATGAAATAAAATCTTCCGAGTGTTAAGATTTTGTATTAATCAGAAGAACAGACTGGAAATGCATCTGTATTCGGATTGAACAAAGTTGCCTGAGAGAAGCCATGGATGAGGTCAGTATCACTATCATATGTTTTTTTTTTTTTTAAGTATTCTTACCGAGTTAATTAAGTTTAGTGTAGTTTTGCACATGACTGTACTAGTGTAGCTGACAATGTTTATCATATTCACTTACCTTGCAAATTGTTTTGCCAGACGATCTTATTAACCAGAACAGATGCCCCACTATCTATATCTATATCTGTAGAGAGAGAGAGAGAGAGAGAGAGAGAGAGAGAGAGAGAGAGAGAGAGAGAGACCGAGAGAGAGAGAGCGAGACCGAGAGAGAGAGAGCGAGAGATTGAAAAATTAAAAAATGGAGAAGTCCAAAAACTGATGAATTTATTACGCGGGAAAGTCGACGCTATGACGTTTCGGTATTAAGAGATATTCCATCATCAGGACTCTAAAAGTTGACATCAAGTGTTGAAGAGCAACATCTATCGTCGTACTTCAACATGTGATGTAACCTTTATAGCGTCGAAATTCCTCCGTAATAAATTCATCAATTTTTAACAACTCTTTTCTTCAATTTTTCTCCATTCTGTCGGATTCTTTTAAATTATTTACTTCAACATATATATATATAATCGTAGATTTATGAGTTCAACTATTTAACAGGAAAACCCCTTAATATTTATATATATATATATATATATATATATATATATACAGCTAATCGAATGCTTGGCCTGGTCTGAGAGATTATTTATTTCGAGCCGTCCAAAGTCATGAGTTTGTTTCAGCGTCCTAATGGGACGGTGAGTCAGAGTTTGATCATCTCTGAGGGGGTCGTTCTGGTGAGGGGAGTATGATGTTGCAAGACCCGAAATTCCCCAATAACCCAGAAGATTAAAAATCACTTTACGACACCTACTGGCGCCGATTTAAGCGCGTATATTCAAGGTATATATATAGTAAGATATAGTAAGATATTACAGTTGTATGCATTGCTTATATATATATATATATATATATATATATATCATCCCCGAGCCACTCTCTTCTCACTTCCCTATCATCCATAGCTTCCGGTAGGTCTTCAAGGCTACATACTGTATCGGTACAGAGCTGTTGTATATAGGTTTTAGCAGGTCTTCCTGCCTTTGTTCATCAATGTGAAGGGGTCTATAGGTGTATGTCACTTATGAGTTCGTCCCTACTTCTCGAGAAGTACCCCACATGTCTGGTTCGTCTAAATTGGATAGTTTTTGTGATGGGTGGTATGTGGCCGTACAGCTGCAAACTAATACAAAAGTAGTGTTAGACTAGACTTTGCGAGAGAACTAAGAAAGCTGTGGAACATAAGGGTGATATGAATAGAAATTATCGCGCTTGCAACGGTCCATAAAGTCACGGGAAAAGAAACTGGAAGAGTTGGAAATCTGAGGACGAACCGAGATCATCCAGACTACGGCATTGTTGAAATCGGCTAGAATACTCAGAAGAGTCCTGGAGAGCCCAGGAGGCTTGCTTTCATTTGGAGTCCAGTGAAAAAACATCAGATTACATTTGTGGGGAAGACTCAAATAATAATAATAATAATAATTACACTGAAACGCACACGCAAATGGAAGTCTCCTGGAATAGATTAAATAACTGACTTTCTACTCCACTATCTATCCTCTATCCATCAACCAACGATGGAACTTGTTTCTGAAATAATTAAAGAACCTAAAAAAATACGTGATTGGCTCATAGAAGGAGAAACTTATATACTATCAATAACTAAAGATACAAAAAATTTAGAAAAAAAAAGTCCTACCATTCACACGCTTTCCGACTATATTTAAAATGATAACATTGATTCTAAAAGAGATCATAGGCAAATTCTTTGAATGTAAGGACATTAAGATCATCTTCTCTTAAGAACAAAATGGATACAAAAAGAATCCTATTGCTGCTAAGATAAGTTCCTCATTTACAAGATGATCATGGAGAATTGTCAATCGAAACTGAAGAATCCAAGTATGGATTGATTTGATTACCAAACAGCTTTTGATCGCGTGCCGAGTGAATAGATTTAAGAAAAATTCTAAACATTACAACGATATCGCCAGTTATAATAATCTAAAAATACAATACGGAAAGTTGGCATACTAATTACTGATTAATTCATGAAAAAGATTAACTCAAAACTAATTATATGAATATTAACAATATTCCCAGAAAACTCACTTTTCCTCTTCTTTTGTGGAGCTCTAATACCTCACTCCAAAAAACTTAAAAACACGACATATGGATATAAAACTACAATTAAAAAAAATCAACCACAAATTGTATATGGATATATTTAATGTTATATGCAAAAAATTATGTCGATTTCGAACATGGTAACATGATTTATTTCGATAAAGGGGAGCAGTTTGGCTTGGAAAAATGTGCAAAAGTCACATTTAAGCAAGTCTCGCTAGTAAGGTCTAAAACCATCACTCTTGATATATATTAAAAAATTACAGAGTTAAAACGCAAGAAAAGCTATAAATATTTAGATATTAATGAAGCAAATGATATCAATCATACTATAAATACAGAAAAAATACAGGAGGTGCCCGTGGTGTAATGGTTATCGTCGCAGGAAGTGGACACGGCGACACGAGTTCAAATCCTGGACGAGACTGATTGCATTTCCCATAGCACTAATACCTTTGGGAAAGGTATGAATCCAATTATTCTCTCTCCAGCTAAATAGTAGGGCAGACTGGGTTCTTCAGCCTTGCTGAGGCAACTAGTCTAGGAGAAAGAAAACTCTGAATTCAAACCTGTTAAACCCCGCTTAAAAATTGACCTTGTATCATATCCTAGCTGAGTGGTTGGGTAAATATGATAAATACAGATAAAAAGAAAATAATTAGGAGAATAAGAACCATATTAAGAATTGAATTAAATGCAAAAAATAAATAAAGTTATTGTAATACCAGTAATAAGATAGTGATTTAGCATAATAAACTGGACGTTTGCTGAAATAAACAAACGGATACTTGTAAAAAAAAGGAATAATACCCGTCTGTATAGAATGGACTATACTTTTTGAATATGATCATTAACAGTGTTGCTTGGAAGCCCTCAATCCTAGCGAGACTAGCTAGCAATGTGCCTCCGTTAACAATTTCTGTTACGTCTTGTGAAATAAACCCTTATTATCATTGTAAGTTTGTGTGAGTCCCCTTGCAGTACTCAAGCTACAATATCGAAGACTACGTGCTAAGAACATCACTTGATAAAATCAAAGAAAACAGCTTCGAGCTGACGAAGAAAAGAAGCAGAAGGTACCCCGCAAAAACAATTACCGACGCTGACTACGCCGATGACATAGGGATTCTGGCAAATTCAGCCGCCCAAGCCAAAAAAACTACCCCAAAGTCTGGAGCGAGCCACCGCAGGCATTGGCCTCCATGTCAATGCACACAAAACGGAATATATGTGACTTTAACAAACAGACAACATTTCCACTTTAGGTGGTAACTCTCGGAAACTAGTTGACATGTTCACCTACCTAGGAAGCAGTGTCTCATCAACCGAAAAAGACATCGACACGCGACTAACAAAGGACAGGTACCGATATGGAAGTCAGACCTGACCGATAAAATAAAACGCAGTTTCTTCCAAGCTGCAGTCGTGTCGATACTGCTATATGGATGCACTACATGGACGCTAACTAAACGGATGGAGGAAAAGCTTGACGGCAACTACACCAGAATGCTGCAAGCTATTTTGAACAAGTCCTGGAGGCAACACCCCACAAAGCACCAGCTGTACGGCTACCTACCCCCCATCACGAAAACTATCAAAGTTAGACGAACTAGACATGCAGGACACTGCTGGAGAAGCAGGGACTAGCTCATAGGTGATGTTCTCCTATGGACCCCCTCATCGTGCAAAAGCAGGATGACCAGCTCGAACCTAAATAAAGCAGTTCTGCGAGGATACGGGATGTAGACTTGAGGACCTACGAGAACCGATGAACGATAGGGAGGAGGGGCGAGAGAGCGGCATGATGATGATGATGATTATAAGTTTATGATTTTAGTTTTTATTCAATAATCCACGACGTATCATTACAATAATACTAAGTAAGGTAACAAATATTTTAACGCAAGATGCACCTTCAAGGGTGCCTCTAGGATGTCTCTAGGTCAGAATAGAAAATGGTGGAAGGGAATTAATCCAACTAGAATTGATCTATAATACAACCACTATAGGATTAAAGGAATGCTTAGATTCTACAACAGATTAGATGTTTGTTAGAAAACGCACCCAAGAAGCAAGAATAACGAAATTCAATAAATATGCTAATCAAATCGACCTCATGGTGCAAGAAATAATCATGAAAGATAAAGAAAAAGAGTAGCAAAAACATAAATAAAAGAGTGAAAACACAGGGATTGAATCAATTAAAAATACCAAAGAAAAAAAAGCTACATAGACAATACGCACAAATTGTTAAAAATGTTGACATTGATATAATAGAGCCTAATCGATAGGAGAAAAATATTGGATTGAAGTGAGAGACCGTGTAGTTAATAATAGCAGCACCAGACCAGAAATTCTTAGGCAAACAAAATATAAAATGGATCAAACCCAATATGTAGATTATGCGAACTAAAAACCGATTCAATTGACCACTTAATGACCGATTATCCAATCATAACACCCATAGAATTTAAAGAAAGGCATGATAAGATAGGGCATTAAATTCATGAGAAATATCGAAAAACCATGGAATATTGGATTGTGAAAAGAGGTATGAATACCAACAGAAGCAATTACAGAAGCAAAAGAAGCTAAAATTCAATGGATATTTGCAATTAAAACTGATAGAAAAATAAAGAGCAATAGACTAAACATTGTAGTTAAGGACTATAAAAGAAAAATATGACGTTTTATTGATATGTCAGTACCAACATATAATAACATATCAATGAAAGACTATAATAAAATAAGTAAGTAAAGAGACCTGGAATTATAAATTGAGAAAATGTAGCACCTTCTTACTATCAATGTGACAGTAATAGTAAGACCTTTCGGTAAGATCAAGAAGAGGATCGATAAACATATCAACAATATACCTGGCAGTCTCAGACAAAATGAAATACAAAAAAAATATTCTTTGCGGAACTGCAGATCTCCTTACAAAAATAATATTAACATTACTAAAAAAGATCACACCCAAAATGAAATAAAAACATCGGAAATGCACAAAATGCATTATAATCAATATCCTCCTCACTCAAGGGTTCTGGTAAAGAGACGGTGAAGTTAGAAACTCAAAATTAAACTGACATGTAAGGAATAACACAAGAAATTGATGAATTAAATATCATAGAGAAAATACATTAACGTTTCACAAATAAAAGGCTATATAGGTTCCTAAATAATTATTTAGTATAAACAAGAATTTCTTTCCCTCAATTCCCGACCAATGGAAATACAGTGATCACATGGGAGTGCAACTGACAGTCACCAAGTGCCGTTGAATCCATGCCAACGGTATTCTAATTTATATCTGAAAATGCTCTATCGAGGATATTAAGAACTTTTTTATGAATGTATATAGCGAACTACATAATTATATGGCACACACACGTACACACACACAATCAAACATATACGGAAAAACATACTTGAGCAAAAACATTATATATATATATATATATATATATATATATATATATATATATATATATATATATTGTCATCCACAGACAAACTGTTTCGTTCTATCAAAACACTTCAGTGTGGCTAGACAGGTAGGACGCTCGAAGCCGGGATCGAAACGCATCCAACTTCACGTTAGACTATGATTGGTTGTTTGGGTTTTATGGCATATCAAACTTTGTAGGTTATTTAGCGGTAGATTCATTTTTATGAAAATAGTTCTATTTCGAACAATTCAGTTTAGCATAAGTACGCAGTATGAATGTAACTAGAGTTTAATTGTGAAACACATTTCTATTTTAAGCTATTCAGTTTAGTCAAGCAGCTTTAATTCAGCTAAATCAGTTTAGTATAAGTACAGATTTTGTTTACACATAGTTCAATATCAAAACAGTTCTATATTAAACAATTAAGTTTAGTTTAAGTACCGTTTCAATGTAAAAAAACAGTACCATTTCAAATAATTCAGTTTAGCAGAAGCACGCAGTTTAAATGTAAGTACACAGTTTATTTTTTGTCCAAGGGTTCTAATTCAGATAATTCAGTTTAGTATAAGAACGTTTTTGTTTGCACACTGTTAAATGTCAAAACAGTTCTATATTATTCAAATCCATTTAGTGTAAGTATATTTTCAATTTCAAAACAGTTCCATTTCAAACAATTCAGTTTAAGCACACAGTTTAAATGTTAGTACGGTTTAATTGTCATGTGAGGGATATCCGTGCTGGCGGCACGACATGATGATGATGATGATATGCAATAAGAGAAGTGACAAAAATACTCTGTTGACGTAGGATATGTATTTGTTGAAAGGAAATTCTTCTCTGGTATCCAAGTGTCCTCAACTGACGTTTATATATCTGTTTTCAGAATGCCTAACAAATGATCTATTCATTAACAAGGTATATTTATAGGCTGGAAGGAAGGTGTTTCAAATTAGCCGTAAATGTTGTGAGGCGCCCATAGTGGCCGACCTGCAAGGACTTACATTATTCGGTTTCAAGTGGTGGGAGAAGACAGTTGATGGATGGAGAGAGCGAGAGAGAAAATCAGAACTTCGAACTGTTTGTACGACATGACGATCTTGAATCCCATGTGACGTTTCATTAATTGTTGGCTTGTTTTAATATATATATATATATATATATATATATATATATAGCTGATATGCGTGTTTGCATACATATACGTTTTTGAAGATGTATATATATATATATATATATATATGACCTCGTATATAGATATATCCGCGTGAGTGTGTGTATTTTTCCTCTCGCGTTTGAGTATCATGTGTACTTCCCTCTTAGCACGAGACTGTATACCACACTGTAATTAAGATTGATTGGCTACTTTTCTCACTTTTTCTTCTGATAAAACATAAAACATGTAACATTAAATAATGGACTTCTAGTTTTCATAATGTGATGTTTTTTGTTTGTTTTTTTATAATTATTCTGCTATAGTTACGTATTGCACTTTTTTTACAAGCTTATTTGCATTTATCATATGGACCTCTACGCATGGACACACCTCTGTTGGTTGGTTAGCATACACTTATGTCCATCAGACTAGTGCTGACATAGGATACCGTCAGGAGGACTTACCAACACATTATATATATATATATATATATATATATGACTTGTTCGATATTGCTCTCAGCATTCTTGTGTAATTGCCGTCTAGCTTCTTCTCCATCCGTTTAGTTAGCGTCCAAGTAGTGCATCCATACAGCAGTATCGATACGACCACTGCCTGGAAGAAACTGCGTTTCATTTTATCGGTCAGGTCTGATTTCCATATGATCGATAGCTGTCCATGCCTTTGTTAGCCGCGTGTCGATGTCCTTTTCTGTTGATGAGACGCTGCTTCCTAGGATGGCGAATTTGTCTACTAGTTTCAGAGAGGTTCTGTCTAGTGTAGATATGTCACCTGTATGATTATAGCACATATATTCCATTTTGTGTGCATTGACATGGAGGCCATTGCATGTGGCGGCTCGTTCCAAACTATGCAGTAGTGTTTCGGCTTGGTTATGTGTATTTACCAGTATCGTTATGTCATCGGCGTATAATATATATCATCATCATCATCATCATGTCGTGCCGCTACCACGGATATCCCTGACCCTCTCTCGCCACATATCCCTATCATTTATCGCATTTGGCAGGTCTTCTGGGCTACATCTCGTATCCTCACATAGCTGCTGTATGTATGTTCGAGCTGGTCGTCCTGCTTTTGCTTGGCCATATGCGGAGGTCCATAGGAGTACATCACTTATGAGTTGGTCCTTGCTTCTCCAGCAGTGTCCGGCATGTCTGATTCGTCTAACTTGTATAGTTTTTGTGACGGGAGGCAGGTGGCCGTATAGTTGGTGGCTTGTGGGTTGTTGCCGCCAGGACTTGTTCAATATTGCTCGCATATATATATATATATATATATATGTATGTATCTATGTATATGTGTGCGTGTGTGTGTGTGGTTTATAAGTATGACAGTTTACAAACTTTTACATTTGATTATATGTAATCGATCTATTTGATCAAATATCGATATGATTATACCAATGAAAGTTGAGCTTTTGAATTGTGTAAGTTATTTATTTCATACAACTTTTTTGTATCAATTTTCAGTTGGTATGGGGCACCTCGGGTGGTGTAATGGTTAGCAAGGTAGACTAGCAAACCTACACGAGTGAGTTCGATTCTCATTGGGTGCCCAATTTATGCGGCCTTGAGCTACATCTAAGCAAAAAGCTTAGTAAATTAACAATTTTCAGTTGCCATTTTTTGTAATCAGGGGAAATGTTTACTTCAGAATATTACTGTGACCATAAATCGATGTATTTATGTGTGTAAGTTCCGGTAGGCTATATATTTTCACTATTCGCTGCCCTGTGTTGAAAGTTATTGAACGGGCCGGCAGTCGTATCAATAACCTTTTTTGATGTCGAATGTCTGTATTGAAAGATATCTTTCTGTGTAGAATTTGTTGGTATCTTTCTTGGTATAATAAAATTAATATAATAATTGATATAATAAAATATTCTGATTCTCTTTTAGTGAATATAGAAGAGAAATTTGTGAGAATCCGTGTGAAACTTATATATATATATATATAACGTTATATATAAATTTGAATGTCCTTTGGGAGATTGTATCTCTGATAATAATAATATATATGTTGGTTTAACCTCAACTACCCTGTCGAGGAGACTTACAATGCACCTTTCAGACACAAGTTCAATAGCTCAGCATTTAAAAAAACATCCATGCCCAACAACACAACTACGGAAAATTCTCATCGACAACACAACAATATTAGAACATCAAAATAATAAACAAAAACTTCAGATTCTCGAAGCATTACATATCAGGAACCTGCAGCTGACACTTAATAGAATTAATTATCAAACCAGTGCTAATGTACTTAAATGTCTTTAGCTACTGGCACTAAATATAGAATCATATTCAAAAACATACGCCATAACCTTCAACGGCAAAGGCGCCCTTACACTGTAGTAATATGCTAAAACAAAAGTTACATCACTTTTGTAATAGATCCTCCCCTGATGATGGCCCAAAGTCGGGCAGAAAGTACTAGGGATACATGCAACTATGGACAACACATAAATCAATTCCCCCAGAATACGATAAAAGTAATACGGGAATTCGAACGGATCCAAAGGAAAATATGTAGACATAAAATGTCTATTATGTTTAATGAAATTTGCATTAACGAAGAAATGCTGCCAAAATATACATATATATATATATATATATATATATATATATATATATATATATATATATATATATATATTCGCAGCATTTCTTTGTTGATGCATATTTGATTGAACATATTAGACATTTTTTGTCTACATATTTTTTGGTAATCCTTTCAATACAGCAATTCGAAAGGATTAACAAAAATATGTAAACAAAAAATGTCTATCATGTCCAATCAAATATATATATATATATATATATATATATATATATATATATATATATATATATATATATATATATATATTCCACGAAGTTTTTTTGCCTTTAAACTAAGAAAAGAAACTGAACTAAATAAATAATGCATTACTTTTATAACAAAAGAAAAGTAAATTAACGTCTTGCTCATATATATATATATATATATATATGTAAGTCATTAAATTATTTTATTGTGCTTAAAAGTAAAGGATTATTAATTTAGCTTAGCTTAGCTTCTTTGTTTGATGGCATATAAACCTTCTTGGTTTATTCAATGGCAAAGCAATCCTTGTAGATTATAAATATTAATACATAACTTATACTTGGAGCATAAAAGGGCCCATACCTTTCCCGAAGCATATTAGTCTCGAAGTGAACATTGTAACACGACTGGAGTTCTAACTAGCTTACTATGATATCGGGGCTAATAATTCTGTATCTTCTGTTGAGGGAAACGACCTCCAAGAGAAAAATTGCCCAAGGAATGACACTCAACTGGATTTGATGACGAGGCTGCAATTCGTGAGTTCATGGAAAGAGTGGACAAGCTCCTCATGGCTATTTTTATCCAGGTTTACTCGGATTCGGCGTTGTACTATTTGTTAGGGTTTCATGCGTTGGTCTAAGTAAATATTCATTCCCAAGATTTCCTTTTCAATTATTTTAAGCACAAAGAAAGACTTTTCCCTTATCGGTTCAATTTAGGTTGAGATATAGAAGGCAATACTGAAATTAGCTATGATGTTTTTCATTTTGCATTCTCGTAGTTAATTCATCTTGAATGTTGAGCAAGACAATACATTTACATTAAATACTGAATATTTTTCTTAAATTTATGCTGGTACCATTTTTCAACATTCTGGAACTTTCGTATGTCTTTTAAAAGAAGATGTAGCGATGCTTTGTTAAGTAAGAAATACTAATTCTTCATTGAGTAATTTCGAATATTAGTTTAGAAAGAAGGACATCTCTTTTTCATAGGATCTATAATTTACTTTTATTTAATGATGAATTAAAAATATAATCACTCCAATAGGTTCGTTCATTTTTAATGATACATAATAAAATAACATGTCCATTGTTAATGATGCAAACATAATGTTATAAACGTTTTGATGGCAAAACATCTGTATTTTTTTTTAAAAACCTATTACTGTTTGGGCTGCTCTTGTAAAGAAGTGTCATGATCAACCGATGTAAGTTCAGGGGAATTATTTCGATAAGCAAAACATTCTATATCTATCGTAAAATACTTCCTTATGCATTATGTAGAAACCACCTCCCACCATCAGAAAATCTGGTGTTTAGCTGTTAGAACAATATCAAGTGATTAACTACGATAAATTACACGGAGGGTTCGAAAAGCGGTAATAAGTGAGGATTTCTGAAAAAGGATCAGTCAATGAGTCAAATAACGGTGCGGGACAAATAGTGGCCCATATTTTGGGGCTAGGGATTTCTCAGGATGTTCACGTTTTCCTGATTTGACTTATACAGGGAGTGGTATTTTTGAGTCGATGAAGAAATTGCTAAACTGTAGTTCTCAAGGAAGAGGGATGTTTTCCTAGTTCCGAAATGTCCCCCCTACAGCTTAATAAATGAATAACTCTCTTTAAAATTCCGTGTCACCGTTCCTCGCACCTATGAACAATGGTTCAATTACGATAACTATCGCAAGTTATCGTAATTGAACCATTGTTTTTAGTCCCCCAACCGGGATCTAGGTTCACAGATGTTAATAGGGGGCACCTACATTTCAGCACATTCAACTAATATCATTATGCAATTATAATAACTGACATTTGCTTTTTATTGACTGAAATAATAAGGACTGTTTCGATTCAAATTCGTTCATTAGAAATAGACTCGTTACTATTTACATCAACCACCAGTTTAACCAAAATAGGTTATAATTTCGCAGGATATAACTCAGGTTTTCAATCCGGTACAGACTATCATTCCCATTGTTTCTTTTGTTGAATGAGATTACAAATTAGTTGGATGTGTTTTATCGTATATCAATACTTATAGGATATTTAATGCCAAATCCTGTTTATATATATATATATATATATATATATATATAAGTGAAGAAAAATTGACAACAAATAATCCAAATAGAAAGTAGGGATTTATAGAGAAACAAAGTCAGTCGACACTATAGCGTTTCAGTTCTGCTGAACCATCATCAGGACTGAGGGGTATTATTAGTGATGTTAAGTGTAGATGGATGTATAAAAAGTGAAAAATATATAAAAATTTGGAAAAGTTGTACAACAAGAAAAGTTGGCTGTTTATGACAAGAAAAATTGGCCGTTTGATCTATGAATCAGCGTTCGTTTCTTTAAAATACGTCACCTGATATTAGAAACAATGTGCATAATCCACTTTCCGTTAGTTCATCACGAGATTTCGAATCATTCCTCGTTTTCGACGAAATTCAAATCATATAAATCTATTTTTTCTAATACCAATGTATATTCCCAGGAAAACCTCAAAACATGAATACAAGCCTCAAGGCACAGACCTACGCAATCCAAGAAAATGTTGAAATGAATGAAAAACGCTGGACATTTAGGTATTATTTTCTTCCAGTTTGTCCCATTGACTAACTTGATTCAGACCCATTCTCCACCCTAATATCACACATCAACAACATCAAGATGTTTCGCAGATGCAGAGACCTACTCAAAAACAAGAAGACTTCTATAACTAACTTTACACAAGAAAAATCACGCCTACCTAAATATCCAGCGTTTTGTTTCTCTATTAATCCCCACTTTCTATTTGGATTATTTGTTGTCAATTTTTTTTAACAAATTGTGGGATTACTATCCATTATTTTCTTCCATATATATATATATATGTGTGTGTGTGTGTGTGTGTATAATTAGAAAACAAATACCTTGTTACAATATTTTTAAACGTTACAGTGATACTTTTTCCCCAGAGTAAAATGTTTTCAAGAATTGCTCTTTAACAGGAGTAATTTTATTCAATATTGATGGTCTCAAGTCGTGTAAATCTTTAAACAGTTCTATTTTTTTTATAGATGGGATCCTAACAGGTACGAAACTTAGTCAAAAAGTAATGCCCTTTTTATTAATACAGAGATAATTACAGACACAAGAACAGGTATCATACATCAAAATGAAGCTGGACCTCCGTTGATCACATCCCTACTTCTTAACATAATCATGTAATATACTAGATTAGCAAGCAACAGAGTGCCGTGAATGAACTTAGCAGATTCAATGTAGTCACAAGATAACATCAAGAAAGTGGTTTTCACAGGAAAGAGAAATATAAAATATGATGGCAGGAATATAAGTTATTGCCTATGGATAGATTGACAGATTAATCTGTTCGCAGATAAGATCAACAAATTACCGGAAAAAAAGTATGTAAGTTCCGATAACCAGTCATAAAGAGAAAATCCGTGAGGCAAAGGGGATGTTCATATTTCCGCTTGGGACTTGAGAGAGAATATAAGGTCTGTAATTTTGGACTGAAGGCAGAGATCCGCTGGTCTCTCAAGCAGGCCTGTCGGCTCCTCATGTGTGTTGACCGGCCGCCGCACTACTTCACAATAAGAGACCCTGCCACAGAACAAAGATGTGTGTGAACTCTATCTGACTGCAATCCTACTACACACAATCGTCGCCGTCGAAGAATAAAAATTTATAAAAGTTATATTTTTATATATCACCGAATTTTTTGTTGTTTTTCCACCGGTGCAATATACTACAATCACCGTTTCTCTCAATAGCAATGTTTCGCCTTCGA
Organism: Sepioteuthis lessoniana; assembly: GCA_963585895.1. Lineage (NCBI taxonomy): Eukaryota > Metazoa > Mollusca > Cephalopoda > Myopsida > Loliginidae > Sepioteuthis > Sepioteuthis lessoniana. Next base: position 19,059,595 of record OY757904.1, on the reverse strand, counting down.
ATGAGAGCATGAATACCTGTCTGGTAAAATTCTGTTGAATGTTATTTGAGCCACTCCACCATTGCAGTTTACGCTTTCTCGTCACTGGTATAATGTTTGACTCTTAAACAGTCTTTTATAGGTTCGAACAGATAGTCTGAAGGTGCTAAATCTGAAGATATGGAGGATGCGATAAGGTTGTCCAATTGAATGAGGCGATTGTATTCCTTCTCCTGATGCTCGTGTGTGGTCAAGCATTGTCATGCAGATGGAGAACATGATCAATTGGCATGATTTAGTGCCATTAGACGATCATCTCTTCGGCCCCAGGAAAGAAGGGTTTAATCGGCAAACATTATGCCTGTGACAAAAATCTGAAAACTGCAGTGATGAAGTAGAGTCAGCAAAATTGTAGGATAGATTGGTCTCTTTGACCTTGGTAAGGAACCCGTTCTAGGAAAAGAAAACGAGAGTCTGAATTCAAGTCTATTAACTTTTTTTGCGATTCCTGCTTGTGGCGATAGTGATGCTTCGATATATACATGGTAAAGGAAGCTTTATGTAGAAGATGTTTTCGTGTATTTTGTATTATGAATATATGAATTATCTTTTATTTTTACATCGTTTTCTCTAACTCTGGCATCGTGAAAATCAGAAGATGCAACTGGTAAATAAATATTACACAAACTGATAACTAGGACAAAAATCAATAAAAAAGAAAATATTAAAAACAGACTCTGTACTTAAAAATAATCAACGAGAACTGCAATGTCTAGCCAAAAGAAAAAATAACGCCGTCATCGTTACAGGTATTGAGGAATCATCATCATCATCATCATGTCGTGCCGTCAGCACGGATATCACTGACCCTCTCTCTCCACTTCTCCCTTTCACTCATCGCCTCCGGCAGGTCTTCAGGGTTACATCCTGTGTCCTCACATAGTTGCTGTATGTAAGTTCGAGCTGGTCGTCCTGCTTTTGCACGGCCGTATGTGGGGGTCCATAGGAGTACATCACTTATGAACTCGTCCTTGCTTCTCCAGCAGTGTCCCGCGTGTCTGGTTCGTCTAACTTAGCTAGCTATAACTTGTAACAATAACGCCAATAAATTTTAACCAACAATCTGAAACATTTAATGCATGAAAGCATAAGAAGCTTGGCTACTTGGCAAATAGAATTTGTTTTGGTGTTTTTGCTTTTTCTTTTATTGTGCTATTTTTGTAAAAATTCTTCGTTTGGGCCAAATCTCTTTAGTAAGAATCATCCTGATAATCCGGCTTGTAAAACCTAGACAGCTTCTGGCTGTGTGTGTGTGTGAGGTATGTACCAAAAAAAAAAAAAAATAAGGTTCAAATGTAGAGAAATAGGTTTATGTTTCTCTAATAAAACACAACTTGAATGTTGCAGACATTATAAAATGTATAGACATATGTTGCAGACATTACCATTATAAAATGTATAGACATATGTTGCAGACATTACCATTATAAAATGTATAGACATATGTTGCAGACATTACCATTTTAGTTCTTCACTGAGTCAGCATCGAGTTTGGATCAATTCTACCATCAGTAAGTAAGTAAAGTAAAGTTGTCTCCCTTTAGTCGAGGGTGACCAGAAGGCTCCATTTTCAATAGCTACTACTACTTTTCCTGGATTGTTCCATTTTACCCTTGATACGTACCTTATATAACTGAGTGTTAAGCAAAGAAGTATCAAGTACCATTTTAAAAGTTTTTGGTATGACTCGACCTGGGACTGAATCCCAGTTCTGCCGGACCGTTGACGAACACGCTTCCCTCTAGGCCAATGAGCCGGTTTTGATTTCCTGTTAATTGCTTTGTGACTCACTGAGAGGCCACTTTCTGATATGTCCTTAGAACTTGATCTTCCAGAAAATAGTCCACCAGAATTTGGGGTATCGAAAACATTGTCCCACAACAATTAAGGAAAACGGACTGATTTGAAGTCACATTCTTCGATTTGAGTTGTCATGTACATCGTTGGGACAAGTGCATTTATCTTTATACTTACTACGAGGCTGAGTGTCGTTTATTGTGGTACTGTAAACATGTAGTATCACCTCCCTTACTAAGGTCAGTAAATGGGGCAGTCAATACTACCTCAACAGAAATCTTGGTCCTTACTTCCACCTCGGCCAAGGAATGCTTTCTCAGAATTCATCGCCTCTCACTCTTCTCTCTTCCCTTCTCTCTCCTTTTCTCTCTCGCTCTCCCTCTTCCTCTGGCCAATCAGCGGAGATAGTAGCAGTTGCCGAAGACGACCCAAGAACAGAAGAGGAGGCAGTTGCTGAAGAGATTCGAGATACAAAACACGTGTGTTGACCACCGGACATTTTCTAGCCAACACGTGGCGTTGTATACAAAGAATAAAATTCCTCTTTTAAAGTTAATATTTGTACTTCTCATTTTTTATCTAAAATAACATAACTCAAGTACATATTTTACAAACATGTGCATCATGTTTGATTTGTAGAGCAATGAATACGTTGCATTAGTGAATGTTTGTACATTACTTTTCGGATACCACTTGCATATATTGTTACTTTCTTAATTCTTTATGAAGTGTTAGCTTGTGGATATATATTCTAGAAAATAGAAATCTGCAATTGAATGACACCTTTTAAGGTATTTTCACAAAAACAGTCAGAAAAGACGTGAAGTAACTTACATTTAAAATGCCCTCCTCACTTATCGGCAGATGTATTCCTCCGCACAGAAAGATTTGCTTGTTGATTAAACAATCAATAATAGGTTAATTATGAACCACATAAATACGTGCGTGTGCAACTTTTGTTGTAGATATCACTAAATTCCATCTTTTTCCATCTTCGCCTACACAGATGTATATTACACTGCTAAAACGAATATATCGATTTCTGTAAGAAATATATACCATATCAGTTAATAAATAGAATGTCAACAATTTTTCTAAGTAAATTTTTTTTCTAAAACAACAGCAACTTGATTTGTTATTTCTAGAGGATTTTTATACAATCAAAACGGATATTATTTTATATTATTTATCACCAAACGATATAGCATTGAAACATCGTAAACAAAATATGAATACGGAATCGTCCAAAAATTAGTACACCCTTTATATTGTAAAGTAAGTAGAGTTGTCTCCCTTTAGTCAAGGGTGACCAGAAGGCTCCCTTTTCGATAGCTACTACACCAAGGTGTAGGTGAGGGCGCTACTCCTTTCCCTGGATTGCTCCACTTTACCCTTGATACATATCTTATATGGCTGAGTGTTAAGTAAGGAGGTATCAAGTACCATTTTAAAAGGGTTTAGGATGACGCGACCTTCGATTGAACCCAGGTCTCCCGGACCATTGGCGAACACTCTAGCCACTAGACCTTTATATATATATCAATACGATTTTTGGGAGGGTTGAGATAATGCAAATTTATTTTTTACTTACAGTGTTTCACTGCCGTAGATTTTGTTAATAAGTATTAACTTATAAAACCCATTTGGACTGGAAGATATTCCACTCGAAATTATATAATCCTAGTCTTTTATTTAGAAGAAAATTGAATAAGAAAAGCATTGGTTGTTCGTACATATTTAAGTGTAATGCAGTATTTTGATTGCTGTCATTCGAGAACTGGAGATAAAAAAAGACAAACTCAGGAGTATACAGTATTGTACATAAGTAAGAACTCATAAACACGTTTTTAAAGCTAATTTCTAAAAAAAATATTTTTATACATAGATGCTATAATATTTCTTGTGTGATATAAAATTAAAATGGATATTACTTGGAATTATTTAACACCAACATCTAATGAATTAATTTCTGTAACCAAAACCATGAATATAATGCTATCAAAAAAATTAGTACAGGGCTAATACATATTTAAGCGATGCTATTTTTTTATTACAAAGGTGTTGCAAACTAACTTTTTATTACTTGGGTGTTGCAAATTAATTTTTTGTAAGAGAAGTATACAAAGGTATAACAAATTTAGCTCTTGGTTACAGAAGTGTTGCAATTTTATTTTCATTGCGATTTTTTTTTATTGACAATTGTTTTGCAATTATATATATATATATATATATATATATATATATATATATATATATATATTACAAAGGTGTTGCACTTTTTTCAATGCAAAGGTGTTGCAAATTTACATATGGTCACATGGGTGCCGGGAGTTTTTTTTGGCTGTGGAGATGTTGCAAATCTGTTTTTGGTTATTGAGATGTAGCAATTTTATTTTGGGTAACAAAGATGCTGCAGATTTATTTTTTGTTGCAGAGATGTTGAAAATTTATATTTGGTTACAGAAGTTCAGGAAATTCACTTTTGGTTGAACAGGTGTTGCAAATCTTTTTTTGGTTATTGATGGTTTCTTTGGTTTGGTTTCTTTGTTTAATGGCATATCAACATTTGTAGGTTATTTAATGCCAAAGCCATTCTCCTAGAAGAACAGTAGTGGTACTATTTAACCCATAGCTGGGGGGATAAGGGGGGGTTCAAATATTTCACAAGGGTATTTGCCCGAAAGTGAACGTAATAGCGCGACTGGAGTTCGAACTCGCTTACTACGATTCCACAGTCCATCGCTTTAACCATTACACCACGAGGACACCCCCTTTGCTTATTGAGGCACTGCAATTTCTTTTATTTTAAAGCTGTTGCAAATTCATATTTAGCTGCAGTGTTACATATTGACCCTTGACCCAGCGATCAATCAGAGACGCATCTGTGTAAATAAGCGGAAGAAGATCCCATGATCCAATCGGAAGTTTGTGGGCGTTATGAAATAATACATGCAGATGCGTAAGCAGTTCAGTTAGTCGGAGTTCGACGCAGTGAGAATCGAGTCATAGCCAGCTTGCAGTCATTGAGAAGGCATTGCTGTGTGCAGCGACCCTCAGTGGCCTCTGATTGGGTATCTCCGGCCGAGAAGCAGAAGAAGTTCTAAGTTGGGTTTTGAAGATAACACAGCATGCTATGTTCAAGGGAAATTATTGCTTAATATAGCAACCTGTCTTAGTCTGTCCTTGTCTTTGTCCGTCTTTCTAACACTACAGAGGTTTCAACCCCTTTTGAGAATAAAGTGTGAGATATATAATCTTATAGAAAAGCGTTGTGATTCTTCCTACATCCATGTATATCCCTCATTATGACTATGACAATAGCAGAAGCAATACATATTCATTTTGATCTCAAAGGTTTGGCAAATTTATTTTTAGTTACAAACATTTAACAGAAATCATCTTTGGCTATAGAGTTGTTGCAAATCTATCTTTGGCTGCAGATGTGATGTAGTAGTATTTCCGGTTGCAGAGATTTTGAAAATCTATTTTTGGTTATGGAGGTGTTGTGAATTTATTTTTGGTCACGGAGGTGCTGCAGATGTATTTTTTGGCTACGAAGGGGTTTCAATTTTGTTTTTGGTTACAACAGTCTTGCAAATCTGGTCGGGGAGGTGTGACGAATTTATTTTTGGTTACAGAGCACATACAAATGTATTTTTGTTACCAAAGTTGTTGCAAATTCAACTCCGTTGTTGCGAATTTTTGTTTGGTTTGCAGATGCGATATAGATCTATTTTTGGTTGCAGAGGTGTTGCGAATTCAAATCCGTTGTTGCAATTTTTTTCTTTTGTTTGCAGGGGCAATATAGATTCCTTTTTGGTTGCAGGGGTGTTGCAAAATCACCTCCGTTGCGACCAATTTTTATTTGGTTTGCAGAGACGATATAGATTTGTTTTTGGTTGCAGGTGTTGCAAATGTATTTTTGGTCAGAGAAGTGATGGGAAATTTTTCGGACGCAAAGGTGATTACAATTTCCTTCTTGACCATTGGCTTTCACAACAGTAGATTTTCTTAAATATACGACCAATCCTGGAACATTTTGTCTATAAGAGAATTAACAATAAAAATGTGGTTGTTTGTCTATATTCATGTACAATACTTTGTTTTGATTACCGTCGGATCAAGATTAGAAAACTACCAAACAAAAGCAAAAACAAAAACGAAAGATCCTGTCAAGGTAAGATAACTACACGAGCTTTGATATTTTTATGCCACGTAATATTGGTCAGCAGATATAGCTGAAATCTTTCAGCAATTCAATATGTATAATTTTTTGATCAAATCATTGACCATAAAATCATCAAATTTCTATTTCATTGAAACCTTCACTATAATTCCAGTGTCCAATTTCATGTATACTAACAAACCCTATATCAATTAATTTGAGTGCCACATTCATTCGGCCTTGTGCTACATCGAAGCAAAGAGCTTCGTAGATCACTATCTGAATTCATTTGGATATTGTAACAGTTGTACGTCGTCCAGATTTAGGATTTAATTGTCGGATTATCTTCGGATTTCAAACAGTGGTACGGCTCAAACAAGTTCACTACTACACATCATATATATATATAAATATATATATATATATATATATATATATATATATGTATGTGTGTGTGTGTGTGTGTGTGTGTGTGTGTGTGTGTGTGTGTGTGTGTGTGTGTTGTGGAATATGCTTTTAACCCTTCAGATTTTTAAACCTTTTCCCGCTCTACGTTCAAATTCATTCATTCAATTTTTCATTTCTGGTATATTAAAATTTCTAAAACTTTCAATTAGACTAAGTATAAATTTAACTGGATGTTAAAGGAATTATATATGGATGTTAGAAATATTAGAAATCCAGTAAACCTTGTCAGTTGGGATTTAACTATGCTGACACTCCGAAAATTGTAAGTACATACAACCTGCTCATCTTTTTAAATTTTCTTCTAAATAAAAGATACTAGGATTATATAATTAAACTGGAAAAAAGTGTCATGAGTAAGCAGTGAGGTCGTGAATATTTTAAAAGGAAATAGAACTGCACAGGTTGACGACATATAAAAGGATGAGTTTAAGAGGTGTTTCAAGTAATTGGAAACTCATTGCAACCTATTGTATGGTAGTAAGACTACTGTGAAGAAAAATGAACGTTCCATTTATATTTCATTTCTGCCTTCGTAAATACAGCTTTAATTGTGATTATGTAAAAACATAGTTCATAGATAGAGGTAACTGCAAATATACGAGTATGGTCTGCACAATTGATATATCAGCTGTTGATCATTTTTTTTAACAATCGGACTCACTACAACATCGATGGAAGAAATATGTCCACAGCTAAGGAGATTATCATATTTACCCAACCCCTCCGCTCAAGCGGAGTTTAACAGGTTTGAAGTCAGAGTTTTCCTTCTCCTAGACTTGTTGCCTCACCAAGGCTGAAGAACCTTGTCTGCCCTACTATTTACCCATAGCTGGAGGGAGAATAATTGGATTCATACCTTTCCCAAGGGTATTAGCGCTATGTGAAATGCAATCATCCAGGATTTGAACTCGTGTCGCCGTGTTCAATTCCTACGACGATAACCATTACACCACGGGCACCTCCATTACAGCTAAGGGGATTATGTTGAAAAATAAACCTTATATGGTCACATTTTCTATGACTGTCTTGGTTAGCCTATGAACTTTTCAGCTGACCCAAACATATGAATGCATATTTGGACTTAAATTGAGTTAGGTATGACTTGTAATACATGATTAAAACTCGCTAAAAACATAAAAGTATTTAAACATGTGATGACATGCACCTGAGTCTTAACAAGGAGGAAAATACAACATCCATGCAAACGTATTCACTACACAAAAAAAATTGATTCTTAAGACTTTATACAAAGAAACATAAAGCTATTTGTTAATTAAGTTTGCCTTTCCAAAGCATATACATTTTTTTTAAATTGGAGGTTATTAAATGAAGGAACATATAACATTTTGAGATGGTATCACGATGCCTTAGCGGAAAACACGAGATACTTTCCTATCAAAAATATACTGAACGTTAAAAGGGCTTCTGTTTTTTGGTGTAATAAACAGAAGACGGTAACGCAATTCATTTTTACAAAAATTAACACAAAGCAAGGTAAAATTATTCTCAATACAACAAAGGATTGCACTGGTAGCCACGGCGAGTTAAGATCAAATCCAGGGTGAAACTATCTGTGTACCACTTCGCGCTAATGTCTTTGGAAAACGTATGTATACACCCTTCTCGCTCCAGGGAAAACTTTTTTTAGACTTGTTACGGCAACCAGTCTAGGAGAAGGTAAACCAAGAATTCAACTGGATAGAAATAACTTTGTGTCGCAGTGGCGAGTGGTTGGATAAACAAACACACACGCGCGCGCATATATATATATATATATATATATATGTGTGTGTGTGTGTGTGTGTGTGTGTGTGTGTATGTATACGAGGATCATTAAATAAGTTTCCAGACTTTTTTCGTGTGGGCACTTTTATTGATAGTACACACATAAAACTCTAGTCCCCTTCGATTGCAGTGCACTTGTATCGTTCCAACAACATCTGGAAGGTCCCATAGAAGTCCTCTTGTTTTGAGGGTGTCAATGACCTTAGTCACAGCTTCTTCCATCTCCTCAGTTGTCTCATAGGAGTAGTGGCACTTGATAGGGTTCTATCTATGGGTCGAATAGAACAAACCGTGAACCACAATGATTGAGATGTGGCAAAAAAGAACAAGTTTCCAGACAACAAGTCAAAGACTCGGGAAGCAAGCTAGAACAATACTAGAGGAAGGTTTGTTGTTCTGGCCTTGAAATACTAGAGATAAGTCAGAAAACAAGACATGAACAAGAAACAATTAGAGTATCAGACACAATATGTTTTGACGAACAAAAAAAGTCTAACCGAAATAAACCACATACTTCGGAAAATAGAAACACTACACCCCCAACAATAGAGAGTAAAAACGAACACAAGTACAAAAAAAAAATCTACACAATTTAGGAGCATTATGAATGAATAAAATACTACTTTGCCATCGCTAAGAAACATAGAATGGAGAACAATCAAGATGGAAACGGAAAAAATAAATCAAGTATTAACATATATATAAAAAAATATAACCGAATTAAATGAACTAATTTTTGTAGGAGAAAAATTAGTTTGTGAGAAAACCTGGGTTTCCTTACAGAGCACGAACAAAAAAAATTAAATCCTGATTGGGAAATTCGAAATACAGATGGAGAAAAACGATAAAACAAAGGAAAAGCGCTGAAACATGATGCCCCCCCCAAAAAAAAAGCAATACAAGAATAAATAACAATACAACTTGAGGAAATATATCAGAAAATACTGATCAAAAAAAGAATATAAAAAAGATATCGCCAAAGGTTGAATTAATATAGACAAAACAGAAGATTCCAAAAAACGAAAGTGAATTCTGCCAACAAGTTGGATGAGATAGAACGAACATGTACCAACAACCGGATGCAAGAGAAACTGGACAATTCTGGAGTAAAATACGGCAACAAAGAGAACATAACAAAAAAGCCGAATGGATAAGCAACACGGCGAAATAGTTAAAATGACACGATAAAGGACGAAAATTGGAAATGCACGTAGATTTACTGAGAATGGCACTAAAAAATATCAAATTGGAAAACGCCTGGCCAAGATGGAATACATAGATTCTGATTCAAGAAATTCACCATCATTTTTGACAGACTAGCACAGGAAATTATACTCAACAAGAAGCACATATAACGGAATGGATTACCAAAGGAAGATCCACACTGATCCAAAAAGATCCACGTAAAGGAACCACCACAAACAACTAGAGACCAATAATGACGAGAAAAATACTAATAGCACAAATAAGGGAAAACATTTATTTTTCGTTCACAAATCTCGGATTTTCCATTGAGGAACAGAAAGGATGCCATAAAGGATCCAGAGGCACATAACTACTCTACATTGATAAGCACATCCTGAACGAGTACATGACAAGACGGAAAAATCTGGCTATGACCTGGATTGACAATAAAAAGACATATGATATGGTCCGACAAAGCTGAATAATAAACTGCCTCGAAATGTTCAAAATATCTGATGAAGTCATAAACTTTATCGAGAAAACAATGAAAACCTAGAGAGAGGAATTGACTCCAGAAAATGAAAAGCTTAGCTGAAACAAAGATCCAAAGAGGTATATTCCAATGTGATGCACCTTTACTATTTATAATTGCAATGATGCCACTAAACCACCTACTCAGAAAATGCACAGCCGGAAAGAAACTTACTAAATCGCAAGAAAAGATCACTCACCAAATGTACAAGGACAGCATCAAACTGTTTGTTGCAAATGAAAAAGAATTGGAATTTGGCATAGAGAAATGGGATAAAATTTGACATAGAAAAATGCGCCAGCTATTAATGAAAAGCAAAAACGACACCTTACGGACGGAATAGAACTACCCAATATAGAAACAAACTTAGAAAGCTGTGAGAAAAGAAAACCTACATGTACTTGGGGATATTGGAAGCTGACGCAATTAAACAAAAAGAAATGAAAGAAAAAGATTAAGAGAATTTTTTTTCAGAATAACCAGAAATTTACTCGAGACAAAACTATACAACAGAAACCTTATCAAAGGAATAAATACCACGGCTGCCCCACCCCCTTGTAAGATATTTGGGACCATTCTTGAATTGGACCAGAGAAGAAATTAAACAAATGGACTAGAGAACAAGAAAACTAATAATCATGCATAAGGCATTGCATCCTAGAGACGACGATCCAAGAAAAGAAGGAGGAAGAAAACTTTGTTGCATTGAAGACAGTGTTTACGTATCAATACAACGACTTGAAGTCTGCATACAAAAGCGTGGATGACAACTGATTAAAGCCACTGGAAACAATGCTGACAATACCAGGACCAACAAAACGACAATAACAAGAAAATAGAATGGGAAGAAAACAAACTCTATGGACGTTTTAAGCAACTAATAAGCAACATCTTACACGAGGGAAAATGGGCGTGGATAAGAAAGGGAAACCTCAAGAGTGTAATGGAATCTCTTCTGATAGCGGCACAAAACAACGTTAGAAGGACTATTCATATCATATTCATATAAAACTGTTAATGTAGGTTATGCTGAAATAGAGATTAAACCAACAACAACACAATAAGGAAATGCAGCAAATTAGCGCAGAAAGAATAAAAGACTAGACACGACTGAGTAGGTAAAGTGATCCTCTGGTAATTGTATTAGAAATTTCAGTTTGACCATACAAACAAATGGTATATGCACAACCCAACATCAGTCCTGGAGAATAACACAAGAACTCCTATGGGATTTTCACATCCGAACGGATCACTTAATCTCGGCCAGACGACCAGACCGAATCAACAACAAAAAAATTTGCAAAATTGGGACTTTGCTGTTCCGGCTGACCACAGTGCAGGTTGGTTGTCTTCTCTCGTCCATGTTTTGCGTTTACATCTCTGATTTGTGTGGCTCCTAGGTTCGTCGTTTGTGTACCTAAAAAATATTATTATTATTATTATTATTATTATTATTATTATTATTATTATTATTATACTTCATGTATGTTTTTCGAAGCAGCATTCGCTAAAAATCTTTCTCCAGAGTCTCCTCTGGACTGTAGGACGTCTTTCAGTATTTTGTCCGCTGTGAATAATGTTGTAGTTTGGTTAGTCTCGAACCATCCTCTGATTTCCAAATCTTCTAACCCTCTTTCCAATAATTTGGGGACCGTTCCAAGCGCGCCAATAACAAAAAGTATCATGGTCCCCCTCAAGTTCCTCAACTTCCTCAGTTCTCTAGCAATGACTAATATTGAGGAAGATGAATTAAGAACGGAAAAATATCAAAGAAATGTTACGTGCTGTGCCAGTAGATTACAGTTTCAATTCGTGGGTCTGAAACAATCCACAATTGTAATGTGACAAGATATACCATTGAAAATATCAAAATTGTTTTAGAATTAAAGCAAAAATGAAATAAAAATCGATAATTATTGAAGATGTAGTAAAGTATGATATCAAATTAATGATGAACTAAAAAAATGAAATCTGCATTAGGAAAAAAATGAGATAAGTGATAAAAATGAAAAACAAAAGAACTGGTTATAAATAAAACAACAAAAAACTCAAATCATAAATTATTGAAAAAAATTAAAAAGATATTTGAAAAAAAAAACAGATTTTTAAAACAAAAGATAGAAATTAATAAAACCTTAGCAGACATATCAAGAAAAGGCTAAAAGTAAATGCTAATAGAAATAGTAGAAAACATAGCGAAAAATGAATTGAAAAACATATGCACTTAGAGACAAAATAGAAGAGAAAATTCGTTCAAACAGCGTAATATCTAATATGGAAGGAAAAGAAAAAGAAAATCTCGTTGAAAGAGTTTTTTTTTTAAAAATCTAATTAGTAAAGAAAAAGAACTATCAAATCAGATATTAAAAGAGCTGATTATAAACTGCTCCACTAATTGAATGCGGTACCTTTTATGTCAGATAAATCTGAAAATATTATAATTGTCGGAGATTACAAATTTCCCTAATGAAAATTCGGTAAATGGTTTGGTCATGACCCCAGTAAATTCGATTAGTCGGCATTTTAGTATACAAAACGAATATCTATACTTACTTTAGGTAAAGGAGTGGCGCCGTTCCCTACACCTAGGCCTAGAAGCTATTTAAACGGGAGTTTTCGGGTCGTTCTCAAGAACGGTCGCAAACTTTACTGAACAATGAAAGGATTGTTTTTTTTACAGATTTTCATCATCATCATCATCATCATCATCATCACAATAATAATGTCACGCTGACAGCGCGTTGTTCCTGACTTATCATCAATCACTCTTTTTAGATATTCTAAACAGCACCTTGTGTCCGCACAGAGTTGATACATTTAGGTCTTTGCTGGTGTGTCAGTGTGTAGGAGTCAGTTAGGGGACGTCACTAATGCGTTCGTCCTTTGCTCTGCAATAGTAACCTACAAGTTTTATTTCTCATACTTAAATAGTCTGAGGGATTGGAGGTAGTCAACCATACAGCTGTTGTTTTGTTTGGGGGGTGTAGCTCACAGGATTTGTTCAAAACAGCATGTAGTATTCTTATTTTGTTCCCATCTTGTTTTTTTAGTGCCTTTCGTTAGTGCCCATATGGTGCATCCAAGCAGTAGTTTTGATACTGCCACAGATTAGAAGAATTTTTTTTAATCTGAGGGATCAGATTTCCATAGGATCGCCATCCTGTCTACTGCAGCCAATCCTTTCACAAGGCATTAGTTGACATCGCGTTCAGTAGATAAGATATTGCTGCTGAGGTATGTGGACTGATCTGATAACTAGGGATTTGCTACAAAAAGCTGATCTGGCAACTTTTTTAAAACAAGAAAAAATACAGAAAAAAAAAATCGAACAAACTTGTAAAAAAAAGTGTGAGGTAAACAACATTTCTAGCGACATACAAATGAAATCTCACATGAGAAAACTTCAACATGACTAAGAAAGGGAAACCTCAAGAAAGAAACTGAATCTCTTCAAATTGCAGCACAAAACAACGTCATAAGGACCAATTATATCAAAGTTAGAATAGATAAAACAACGAAACGGCAAATATTGGTTTTGTGGTGACAGAGACGAAACGATCAATCACATAATAAATGAATGCAGTAAATTAGCACAGAAAGAGTATAACACTAGACACAACTAATTGGGGAAGGTGATCTCCTGGGAATTGTGCAAGAAATTCAAATTTGACCATAAGAGCAAATGGTATATGCACAACCCAGATCTCTCCTGGAGAATGAGACGCAACAAATTTTCAGGGATTTTGAGATACAAACAAATCACCTAATCTCGGCCAGACGACTAGACCTGGTGATAGTCAACAAAATACGAGAACCTGCCGAATAGTGGACTTTGCCTACCCGGCAGACCCCAGAGTAAAACTGCAATAAAGCAAAAAGAGAGATGAGTACCTGGACCTTGTGAGGGAACTGAGAAAACTATGGAACATAAAAGTGACGGTAATTCCAATTGTAATCGGTGAACTCCGTACAGTCACCAAAGCTTTGGAAAAAAGATCAGAGGAATTGGAAATATGAAAACGAGCGGAGACCATCTAGTTTTATTAAGATTGGCCAGAATACTGGAAGAATCCAGGAAACATGAGGAGATTTGCTGTCGTTCAAACTCCAGGGGAAAACCATCAGCTAAAGCAGGTGGGAAAAACTCTCGTAGGAGTAAGATAATAAAAATAATATCATAATATCGTAATTTCACTTGCTCTTCCTTGTAACTAATCCGGCCGTCAGCAAAAAGCGTTGTGATATGTGTGACAAGAATTCATGGCTTTCTCTTTTTTTAGAAAGACTAGTCTTAGCTTAATAGATGCTCCTCCTCTAGATCTAAAAAAAAGGGCAGTTGCATGAATAAATACTACAATCCATCATACAGGTTTACTCCTTTGTTTTTTCCAAGCGCATGGCACTGTCATTTCTAATTTAGAGTGACGGTTGAGATATGATGAATGGGGTAAATAAAGAATGAGATAAGGAATGAAAGAAAGAAAGAGTAAATACCGAAAAGAATATAAATGACAGAAGGTGTATAGAGTAAGTAACAGCAAAAAAGAAAGAAAAAAAGAAAGAAAAAAGAAAGAAAAAAAGAAAGTAAGAAAAAAGAAAGAAAAAAGAAAGAAAGTGTATGTAATGAATGAGCAAAAGTAAATGAGTGAAAAAGAAAGAAGGAAAGATAAACTAACAAATAAATTAGATGAAAGTTGTGCGGAGAAATATAAATAATGTAAAGAATAAAAATACAAAAGTAGAAATAAAAAAAAAAGAAGGAAAGTTTCTGTTTCTTCGTTTTAATGGCATATCAACCTTCTTGGGTTTTTTTTTAAGGACAAATCCATTTTTCCTGACGTGATACAGTTTAATTCATAACTAGGAGGATGATACCGTCCCCAAGGTCATTTGTCGGAATGTGAACGAAATAGAGCAGCTTGAGTTCGAACTCGTTTACTAGGATACCACAGTCTAGTATTTTAACCGTGACACCACGAGAACAATGGAAGGAAAGAAACCATTCAAATAAATGATGAAATGGTGAAAAAAAACGAAAAAGGTAGAAAATAACATAGAATCCGAGCAATGACAAATGTAAAGGAAATAGAAGAATATTCAAAGAGAAAGAAAGAAAGAAAATGAAAGGAATGAAAATATAGATAATATAAGGTAAAGTTAGCGACTTTAGTCGACGTCGACTTTAGTTGAGGTCGACGTGAAGTTTCCTTTTCCATAGCTACTACACCTTTCATTAATTTTTAGGCGTAAAATTTAGTTTCATTATTATATAGTCACGGTCTCTAAAAATCTTTTTTTTTTTCAAAGAATTATATTTCTGGGAAATATCAGCTTACTATTCCATTAATCTTTGTGATTATTTTCGCTTCCCTAAAATAAAATAAAAACACCTAATTAGTGGACCTTATAATAGGCTGACTGTATTCCTTGCAGAGAGTAAGACATCTAAAAAGCAGTGTCCTTGGTATGACATTAAAAAGCAATCGATGGTGAGGCTCCCGCTCTGGAGATATGTGGAGTGTTACCTCAACGCTATTAGTCACAAGTACTATCTGTTTCGATGCATTAGTACCTTTGAGAGGTCATTTAATGGTTCAAATATGTCTATTTTAAAATAAATTTTATTCGTTAGGAATACTTGACATCATAAAAGAGTAAATTCTTTTCATTAAGAATTGTTATTTGAAGCTATAATTGTTTTCTAAGTTAGGTTAGGTTTCTTTGTGTAATGGCATATCAACCTTTGTAGGTTATTTGATGCCAAAGTTATTCTCCTAGAAGAACAGTAGTGGTACTATTTCACCCATAGCTGGGAGGATATGGAGGTTCAAATAAGTCACAAGGGTATTTGTCCGAAAGTGAACGTAATAGCGTGACTGGAGTTCGAACTCGCTTACTACGATTTCGCAGTCCATCGCTTTAACCATCACACCACAAGAACACCCACAATTGTTTTCTAAAGATTAGTATTTGTCACTTCAAACCACATAACTGTGTGCAAACAAATGACTATCATTAAATATAAATAATTATTTGAAACTGTATAATTATTAATTTTAGATACAGATATTAGACACCATGCAACAAAGTTATAAGTTAGGTTTAGTTTATTTTCTTTATTTAATGGGATATTAACCTTTGTAGGTTATCTAATTCCAAGTCCATCCTTGTACAAGTACAGTAGTGGTACAATTTAAACAATATCTGAGGGATAAGGGAGTTCATGTCTTTCGTCCAAAATTGAATGTAATAGCACGACCAAAGTTCGAACTTATTCACTATGACGTCGCAGTACTCCACGTTACCCACTCAACTCGAAGGGGGTGTCCTCGTGGTGTAATTGTTACAGCGATGGACTGCGGAATCGTAGCACGCGAGTTCGTACTCCAGTCGCGCTATTACTTTCACTTTCGGGCAAATACCTTTGGGAAAGGTATGAGCCCCTTTATCCTCCCAGCTATGGGTTAAATAGTACCACTACTGTTCTTCTAGGAGAATAGCTTTGGCATTAAATAACCTATAAAAGGTTGATATGCCATTAAACAAAGAAACCAAACCAAACCACTCAACTCGAGTATTCTTCAAAAAAGATAATAATACTTGATATCGTATTCCTGCGTTCAAAAATTTCTAAAGCAATAACTAAATAATAGTTGTAAATATAAATGAACTACAAATGCAGTTGCCAAAGTTCTAGCTATAAAATAACTCTTGACCAGATGACATGCTATTAAAATCAAACAATAAATCGATCTAGATCAAAATATTGATCAGTGGATACAATTAGGATTGCCAACTTGAAAAATAAAGTCAACTTCAATACTTTACTGATAATAAATTACTTCATACAGTTTTTAGTTACACAATATGTGAACAAATTTTTGTCAACCATATCTGTGTTACTTCAGTCTCTTTACTCCTCTATTCAGACTATAACTATTTACCAAATATCATCTACCCTTTTCTGTGGTCGCTAATTATAAATCATTGAAAACATGCGAAATGTCGTGACGAACAAGGTATTTGATGAATTCCATAATTGTTTCCCGGAGTAGGAACGTGTTCATCCGTCTGTGTCTTTTGAAAAGAACTATTCTAATAATGATAAAGTTGATTGTTAATTAAGGTAAGGATAACATTTTTACACAATCCATCTCATTACTTGCTTTAAGTAATTAAAAAAATACCTATGGAATATCAGTTGTGTATCGCTGAGATGGAAGATTTGCATAGAATGAAATTGCTTCTAAATTAATAAAAATTGACAGAAACTGTTAACTGGATAGAAATATTTTAGATCCATTGTTCGGAAATAGTAAAAAAAAAGGAAGACGAGGTGACCAAGTTCAACATGTCTTCTACTGATCTAAGTGAAACAAGATATACTTGATTTGAGATCTCAGACCAGTATCTGCCAGAAGAAGAAGAAGAAGAATATATATATATATATATATATATATATATATATATATATATATATATATACAAGTAGCAAACAGTAGGAGCCGAAAATCTGACTGTATTACAATTATATATATATATATATATATATATATATATATATATATATATATATATATATACCCCAGGACAAAATATAAGACCACACTCAAAAATGAAGAAAAAGATATTCTTTACAATATTTAATTTATAAAAATCAGATATATGAAAGATAAGGTTATCTGATATTTAAATTCAAATAAAAAAAATTTCAATAGATTTTTTATATGTATATTAGTGTCTATGCTAAATTTAGAAAATAAAAGTTTTCGACATAAATTTATGACCACAAATAAAAACTAAAGAAAAAAGGACTTGATTTAATTGAGAAATTTACTCTATGTAGTCTACGTAATAAAAAAGCTATTAAAACTGTAATACTTAAAATACTAAAAACATAAATGGTTAATGGAAGTAAATTATCTGATTTTGAGAAAGGCGAGATTATAGCTCTGAAAAGAGTCGGAAAATCTCAGGAAGAAATTTCGAAGGTCTTAGGATACAGTAAAACCCTTTTCTGCAATTTTTTGGAAAAGTCCAAATAAGTATGGAACAAGAAAACCATCTGGCAGGCCAGAAAAATGATCACCACAATTCAAGAGAAGAATTGTTCGCGAAGTAAAAAAAAACAAACTTCGTTAACGTTAAAAATATTGAAATCTCTTGTGGATGCTCCTTGCAATACTAGAACAATTAGAAGGTATTTAAACAACGAAAAAATTAAGCATAAGAAAAGAATTCAACGTCCAAGGTTAACTAAGAAGCACAAAAAGAAACGACTGGAATATGCTCGTCAATATCGAACCATTGATTTTAAAGAATTGCGAAAAGTTTTCTCGGACGAAAAGAAATTCAAGTTAGCTGGTCTAGATGACTTTCAGAAGTACTGGCACGCAAAAAATGTCCCAGACGAAAAGTACTCAACAAAGCATGGAGGAATATCTCTTATAATCTGAGGTGTGGTTCTCAACTTCAGGAAAGCATACTCTACAATTTGTCAGTGGTTGAAAAAAGCAGTAGATTACGTGAAAATGCTAAATGATTTATCTCTCGCTAAAGAAGGGCGTCGTCTATGTGGAAAAGAATTAATTTTTCAAAAGATAACGCTGCTATCCCCAATGCATCAATAACAAAAAAGTTCTTGCTTGAACAAAAAATAAGACTTCCTGATCACGCACTGTGCTATCAAGACCTCAGTCCTTTTGAAAATTTGTGGTGATTGATTGTCGGAAAATTTCTGAATTAAAAAACCAAATCTTAGACGCATGGGAAAAATACCTTCGGTTCAACTTTAGAAACTAGATGATAATATGCCTAGCTGAATTTCTGAGGTTATCAAAGCTAACAGCTGATTTATAAAATATTAAATAAAACAATTGCCTTTATATTCTATACTTCGGCTCATTGGTCTTATATTTATGTCAAAACAAAATTTGCAAATTAAGCATAAATGCTAATATATTTATATAAATGAATTGAAATTTCTTCATATTTTAAATTTACCTGTTGTTTATCATTCATATATCTGATTTTCATAATCTAAAAATTGTAAAAGATAACAGGAATTTTATATGGTCAAGGGGTGCCAAATTATGAAGTTGGAGAAGATGAAAACCTGCAACATGAAAATCCAACCCCTTTACTCACCAATGGAAGCTATTGTAAAAATCAATAAGCAACTGTTAACAACCTCTGAAATATCAGTGCTAAACAAAGGTCTCAACTTCGCCACTACCATCAAGCGGATTCCTTACTTAGATCTAATAGCTCCAATCGAGGATCCAGCTTTAAAAATTCTCAAGGCTAGGCTGATGAGCTAAGATGAAAGTGAGACAAGCACTTGAGAAATCAAAAGCTCCGAAACCAAACATCTCAAAAACTGAGGGACAAGCCATCAGTTTGGATACAGGATGATAACAGTATAATAATCCTCCCAGCTGACAAAGGCAATGCTACCGTGATAATGGATAGGGTGGAATACTCCAACAAACTGGCAGACTTGATTGGCAATGCTGGCTATTGTAAAGTAAAGAAGGACCTGACCTTGAAAATGGAAAGAAAGCTGTCACAGATACTTGGCAAGAATAAAGATCTCATACCACAAATAAAATACAGAAAGCTAATTCAACAGAACATATATGGCCTTCCAAAAATTTATAAGAGTGGTATTTAACTAGGACCCATTGTCAGCAACCGAGGTTCAGCATATCACCCATTGAGCCACTTCCTTGCGGAGGTCATCAGCACACTAACTGGTAAGTCTTCATCATATGTTAAGAACTCAGCCTACTTTGTGGAAAGAATCAGTGATGCCCCCATTCATTCTACCCAGATGGTGAGTTTGGATGTAGTGAGTCTGTTTACAAAGGTACCTTCTGATGAGACACTTACGGTAGTACGGGATAAACTGGCTGCAAACACCTTGCTGGAAGAACACACTTGTATCTCGATAGGTAATATAATGGAAATGTCTTTCTGCGTGAAGACAACCTACTTCGGGATGGGATCTGATATATACCAACAAGAAGAAAGACTGGAGTTGGGTTCACCATTGTCACGGGTATTGCCTTGCATATACATGGAATACTTCGAAGAAATGGCATTAGGATCAACATCACTAAAGTCATCTACGAGGCTTAGATACGCAGATGACACATTCACTCACAGGCCTTATCAGGAAGATGTTCAGACATTACTTGATCACGTGAATTCAATCCGACCATCTATACAGTTCACTATAGAAAAGAGCAAGATAATAATTTACCCTTCCTTGATGTATTAGTAAATGGCACTGAGAAAGGATTCAGGTCGTCTGTGTATCGCAAGCCCACCTTCACCGGACAGTACCTCAATTTCAACTCCCATCATCCATATACGGTAAAGAAAGGAATAGTCCGTTGCTTACATCATAGAGCAAAAACCATTCGTGGCGATACTGATGTTTTTAAAGAAGAAATGATTAGTTTGAGACAAAACCTCCATCGGCTCCAAGAAACCTAGAGAGGAGGATTGATCACAATACCCGGAAACTCATCACAGTATGTCTGCCCTATGTCAGAGGACTAGCCGAAAGGATCCAAAATATATGTAATCCATATGACATCAGGACAGTATTCACAAGTGGTTCAACTCTCAGGATATATCTCATCCGGGTCAAGCCCCCAATGGAACCTCACATGATCAAGAACTGTGTTTACTCCATTTCCTGCAGTTGTGGTAAAATATACAAAGCCGAAACGGGTCGCCCAGTAAAAATAAGGCTGGAAGAACATCGGAAGTACGAGGTGCGATTGAAAAGTTGGGTATTGCGGACCATATATGGAAGATAAACGGAAACCATCTGCCCTTATGGGTTGAAGTTGAAATAATTGATTGAGCTGAACATAGAAGGATTAGACGCTTTAATGAATGAGCTCATATGTTAAGTTACAATGACCCGCTGAGTACACAAAGTATAGAGATGAATATGGGAACTGATAATTAAAAAGGTTAAATAAAAAAATCTGATTTTGAGCACAAATAAAAAAAATCATACATAATAGTAGTAATCCTAGTCAAGTAAGAACATTGTTCATAAGTCGCAAAAGTTCACTCTGAACTGTCCAGCAGGACACATACCGTAACGGCTATAAGCATTGATTCCCTAGGCTTTTAAGGAGACAATCGGGTTCAATTCGTGACTGCCGGCGAGTAACAATACTGGAATACTTAACACTTATTACCGGTTATGGTTAACGGAATCAGAACAGGTGACCCGTGTGGATTCAATAAAGGACGTAGTTCGAATTTCCGTGTAGGTTCCCGAGCTCGACAAACACCGGAAGAAGGCCGGAGGACATATCGGCCGAAGTGTTGTGGAAATAACATTAAAGATGAAGACAATAGTCCGAAAACCCTTAATGATAAAATTACGCATATGCGCAGAGGGATTATACTTCCTGAAGATAATTTGCTATTGAAGCTTTCATACATGGTTTAAATGACTTTAGAGTTGGAATACGATCTAAATAAAAACAAAATATACCTCACAATAACAACCAAGACTTTGAAAGGATAATCTCACAAAGATTTGACGAAATCAAAAGTATTAAATCTCTGAATTTTAGATAATTGGATACGGAAAATAATTATTAGCTGATATGTTTAGAATAGAAATCATGGCATTTAAGTTCTGTCTTTTTTCTATGATAAAATTCTTTTATTGGGTTAAGATCTTATTTTCGGATATTTATCTGATTTTCACTTAATTGGTTGGATTGGCTTGGGCTTTCTAGAATCTCAACCCTTGTAAATTATTTAATGCCAATTGTTTTTATACACACACTTACACGTATATGCCTATTATTTGTGAACAGATTTTGTAGATGACATTCGTAAATAAGTCTTTTTTGTACACAGTTAAATGGTTTCAAGGATTGCTATATAATCCTCACAATTTTATATCAGTCTTTTGTTTCCACGCTTAATTTGTTCTATTTGACCTATCGATAGGACCCTATCAGGTGCTACCACTCTGGGACAGAGTGGAGCAAGGAACAATGGCAATGATGGGGTTCTCCACATTACCCAAAGGTCCAAATCTGTAGCCACGCCATCAAATTGGTGGGCCTTCAACAGCCATAGCCGAGTGGGCCATAGGACACAAGTGGGTGGGGATCTTACCGCTCTGCATAAATGCAGACGCAGTATTCTACAGCGCTACCCGACTAGGTCATAGGAAAACCGTTGGGGGTGTCGTACCCCTCTGCAGAGATGCAGACGGTGTATTCTACAAACCACCACTCAGCCGACTGGGCTGGATTTTGAATTAATGTTCTTTCTAGAACTTTATTTAAAGGGAAGAAAAAATTGCAACCCAGCGAATAATAGCTTCCTTATACACAAGGTGCCCGTGGTGTAATGGTTATCGTCGTAGGAAATGGACACGGCGACACGAGTTCAAATCCTAGACGAGACTGATTGCATTTCACATAGCACTAATACTCTTGGGAATGGTATGAATCCAATTATTCTCCCTTCGGCTATTGGTAAATAGTAGGACAGACTAGGTTCTTCAGCCTTGGTGAGGCAACTAGTCTAGAAGAAGGATAACTCTGAATTCAAACCTGTTAAACTTAGCTTAAAAATTGACCTTGTGTCAAATCCTTCCCGAGTGGAGGGGTTGGTAAATATGTATACACAAGATAAATGTTACATGTAATATAGCTGGTTAGTGTAAATAATGTATATGCAAATCAATTCATTCACAGGTTTCAAAAGAATACATATACTCGATGTTCATAAACCCCATGTGCATGTACTACCCTTGTAAAATTCAACGTATTTCTTAAGGCATTTTATTTTCGTGGTATTACGCTCAAATGAAGAATCTCATTCCGTGTATATATATATATATATATATATATTGTTCCTTCAAATTTTTTTAGATTCTATAATAACATTTGTTCTTTTTGGTGGGTCAACTATAATTATTATTATTATTATTAAATTTTTAGAGTTTTTCCCATCAGCTTTAGCTGATGGTCTTTCACTGGAGTTTGAGTGACAGCAAGTCTCCTCAAGCTCCAGGATTCTTCTCAGTTTTCTGGCCGATTTCAATAATGCTGTCGTTTGGATGGGCTCCACTCGGTCGCCAACTTCTAAATCTTCTCGGCCCTTTAATAATCCTTTAGTTACCGTGCCAAAGGCACCAATCACAATTCGTATAATTGTCACCTTCATATTCCATAGTTTTTTCAATTCTCTAGTAAGGTCGAGGTACTTATCCTTCTTTTCACATTCTTTCAGTTTTATTCTGTGGTCTGCCGGGACAGCAAAGTCGACAATTTTGCAGATTTTCTTTTTGCTGATTATTATAAGATCTGGTCTTGTCTTTCTCAGGAGTTTGAGTGACAGCAAGTCTCCTCAATCTCCAGGATTCTTCTCAGTTTCTGGCCGCTCTCAATAATGCTGTTGTATGGATGGTCTCCTCTCGATCACCAACTTCCTAGTCCCCAGTCCCTTTAATAATCCTTTAGTTCCTATAACTAAAACACTAATCACAATTGGTATAATTGTCACCTTCATGTTCCATAATTTTTTTAATTCCCTAGCAAGGCCGAGGTACTAATCCTTCTTTTCGCATTCTTTCAGTTTTATGCTGTGGTCAGCCGGGACAGTAAAGTCAACAATTTTGCAAATTTTTTTTTTGGTTGATTATTATTAGGTCTGGTCTTCTGGCCGATATTAGATGATCTGTCTGTATATCGAAGTCCCAAAGAGTTTATGTGTGTCATTTCCTAGGACAGCTGCTGGGTTGTGCATATACCATTTGTTCGTATGCTCGAATTAAAATTTCTTGCACATCTCTCAGTGGATCACCTTGCCCAGTCAGTCGTATCTAGTCTTATACTCCTTCTGTGCTAATTTGCTGTATTCGCTCATTCTGTGATTGATATTTTCATCATATTTTCATGCATAGCCTACATTTGCAATTTTGTTGCGTCTCATCTATTCTCGCTTTGATATGATTGGTTCTTACGGCGTTCTTTTGTGCTGCTGTTAGAACAGATTCTGTTTCCCTCTTAAAGTTTCCTTTTCTTAGCCAGGTCCGAATTTTTTCGTGTTAGATATTGTTTATTAGTCGTTTAAAAGGCCCATAGTTTTGTTTTTCTTTCCATTTTTGTTTCTTAGTTATTGTCATTCTGTTGTCCATCGTGTTGTCAGTATCGTTTCTGCTGGCTGTAATCAGTCCTTCGGGGTTTTCTCTGTAGTCTTCGAGCCGGTGTATCGATGCGTAAACGCTGTCTTCAGTGCAAGTAGGTCATCTTCTCCCCTACTTTCTTGATACATATAGTCAGTCCTCCCTCTTATCTTGATACATATTTTATCATTATTATTATTATTATTATTATTATTATTATTATAGGGCTTTTCACATCAGCGTTAGCCGATGGTTTTTCACTGGAGTCTGAGTGACAGCAAGTCTCCTCCAGTCTCCATGGCTCTTCTCAGTATTCTGGCCGTTCTCAATAATGCTGTCGTTTGGATGGTCTCCACTCGTCCGCCAACTTCCAAGTCTTCCAGTCTCTTTAGTAATCCTTTCGCTACCGTTCCAAACGCACCAATTACAATTGGTATAATTGATCCCTGCATGTTCCACAGTTTTTCCAATTCCATAGCAAGGTCGAGGTACTTATCCTTCTTTTCACATTCTTTCAGTTTTATTCTGTGGTCAGGCGGGACAGCAAAGTCGAAAACTTTACAAGTTCTCTTTTTTTGTTGATTATTATAAAGTCTGGTATTATTATTATTATCATTATTATTATTATTATTATTATTATTATTATTATTATTATTATTATTTATCTATTATTATTATACGACGGATATTCCTTTGCTAACATTTCGTCAGTTCGATATATATATATATATATATATATATATATATATATATATAGTAAATTTTGGACTAAAATATCAGAAGTCGCAGTTATAATTGGTTTATTTGATCAAACACGAAATTTAAAACAAAAATAAAATTTGTGAATCACTCAAAAAGAGGATAATAATGCAGCCCTTTTTTTGTAATAAGTGAACCCGTCTTAAAGTCATTTGAATATACAATGACATGAGGAGTCTTAAAAAAGACCATTTGTAAATAAAATTTTTAGAAGTCTATTTGGCATTATTTATTCTATACTCTGTATATTTATCAGTGTCGATAGATTTTTGGAATTATATAAAATTGTAAATTTTTTCAACAAAAAATACTTATAAAATCCATTAGCTGAAAAATGTGACTGTTAATGCTTGAGAATAAAAGATTCCGACTGATTAGATTTACTGTTTTAAAGATTTTTGTTTTGTCCAGATTGTTAATTTTAGTTAAGCAATAATACTATTTAATTATTTTACATCCACAAGTTGCAGAACATCCCATTGTTGTATACTCATAAAGATTTCAGTAACAACAATAATACAAATACATATTCAAAAACAGGCGAATACGAATGGGTTTATTAATTTTTGGCTTCAGTCTGACAACTCGAGGAGAGAGAGACACACATAAATCATAAAAGTCCATGCTAACCATACTCTGCTGACCCCACTTACGCGCGGCGCATCTTGTGGTGTTTAAGATATCAATTCATCTCCGCTAGTTGAGACCCCCAAAATATGATCTGATCAGATCCGAAACCTCAACTGCACGATTCAACGGTAGAAACTCAACTAAACTGTCTTTTCAAAATCCTCAAATTCTCAAGACCATCTCCCCCATGCATAACGTCATCAACCCACTCAATTCCTTCCAACGACCGTCCAGCCTCACTTCCTGTTCGGGGGTTTATTATGACGGATGATGATTGTTATATCCTTTCAGCGCGGGCGTAAGACTGCACTTTTTGACTATGCACCTCAACTAAGAGACACAGTTCAAAGCCTGTATGTTTGTACTTTTCCGGGGAAGACCCCGTGGCATAGAATGTAGAATGCGGGGATACGATATCGAGGTAAACGAATTCGATCTCTACACGCGTTATTACGCTTACATTCGGACTAATACCCTTGGAGAAAGAATCAGCCTACTTATTCCTCCAGGTAATGTCAAAATTATAGCACTACTCTTCTTCTGGATGGATTGGTTTGGCTTTAAAAAAACCTTGACTGTAAAGATGCCAGTAAAACAAAGAAACCCAAAACATGTATTACCCACCCCCTCAGAATACGCCTCAAAGTAAACCTTTAACAGAGTACAAGGGGCTTTAAATTAAGTTTTCTTCCTCCTAGTTCAATTGCCGTACCAAGGCTACACAGCCCAATCTACCCTCATAGAGATAGATACATGCCTTTCCTAACGACATATTGCCCAGTCGCCTGGGGGTTTAGAAACCACAGACTACACCTCTGCAGAGTGGTAAGACCCCGCCAACGAGTGTCCTGGATATATGACACTAAAGAATCTGATGTTGAGGTTCCAGTGATGCTGTAGCTTTGGAGAATGTGGCGTAGTCCTTCATTGCCATCGCTCCCTGGTCCACTATGGTCCTGAGTGGTAGAACCTGATGGTGCCCTATCAATGGGTTAAATATCACGGAACTGCGTTCTTATGCTAAGCTGAACTGTTTAAATTATAACTGTCTGACTAAACTGAATAGCTTGAAATAGAAATGTTTTGACAATTAAACTGTGTACTTATGATAAACTGAATTGTTTGAAATGGAAAAAAATAACATTGAAACTGTACTTACGCTAAATTGAATTGTTTAAAGTAGAACTGTTTTGACATTTAACTTTGTGTATACAAAATCTATACTTATACTAAACTGAATTGTTTGAATAAGAACTGTTTAACCAAACATAATAGCTAAAAATACAAATGTTTTAACAATTCAACAGTGTACTCATGCTGAACTGAATTGTTTAAATTAGAACAGATCATTGGTATAAAAATGAATTTGGCATTAAATAATCTACGAAGGTTGATATGCCATAAAACCCAAACAACCAAACTAAACCAAACCAAGCATAGGACAAAATAAAACGCAAATAGCCCCTTCCAGGTATTGAACCCGTGTCGCCAATTCAATTTTCTGTAACGATAATCATTCCCCGCGTCTAATTATGACCTATAAGTATTCGACCAATTCTCAAACTCTGGCTGGGCACGACAGTGTCATTATAAAAGAGAGTAGAGCTGAATTGAATTCCAGTCATTACCCTTCTCTTAAAACAGTTGCTGTAATATTTACACACACCTTTTATAAGTAGTAATAGATTCAAAACCTTCTAAAAGGCTTTAAGTGACAGGTTAAAACAAACAATAAAAAAAGCAAAAAAAAGCATGATTCAGGATTTAAACGAGAGTCCCCGAGTCTATTACCTATACTAAGGCCGCTTTCGAATTGTCGATTATTATCTACGTGGTGCATTCAATAAGTTTCCAAACCTTTTTGTACAGGTATTAAAAATTGTCGTAGACTCTTAAAAATCAGTATGTTATTGCTATACATCTTATGAGATGACTCACGAATTTTTATGATTTCAGATGGAAATGAACAGCTACAAAAGGAATTGGAATACACCCTACTAAAGCCTGATTGTCACAGGTAGTGAATTTTAAAAATGCAATCTGGACGTGAGGACACTTTAGAAGAACGATATGCAATAAAATCATGCTTTAAACTTGGAAAAAATGCCACAAAAAACGTATGGAATGCTTCAGACTGCTTTTGGAGCATCTTGCATGAATCAAGCTTCAGTTTTTGAGAGGCATAAGAGATTCAAGGAAGGCAGGAAGTCTGTGAGGGATGATGAGAGGTG
>OY757904.1:19014322-19026822 GCA_963585895.1 Sepioteuthis lessoniana | reverse complement strand
CAGAGGCGTAAGACCCATTCCCAACGAGTGTCTTGGATATGACACTAAACAATCTGATTGTGAGGTTCCAGTAATGCGGAAGTTTTGGGGAATGTGGAGTACTCGTTTATTGCCATCGCTCCCAGATCCACTCTGGCCCTGAGTGGTAGCACCTGATAGGATCATATTAATGTGTCAAATAGAACTAAACTGTGTACTGATGCTAAATTGAATTATTTGAAATAGAATTATTTATATGTATGAAAATGGATTTGACATTAAATAACCTATGATGGTTGAAATGCCATAAAACCAAACTAAACTAATGACACGGGTGAGTGTGAAGCTTCTTAAAGGTCTGGAAAAAAGTATGGTTGAAATGAAGATCTGAGGAAGAAGATTGGAACTGTTACAATTAGCTAGAATACTTAGTAGAATCTTATACTTCTGTGAAGACTTGCTGTCACTCAGGTTTCACTGGAAAACCAATTGTTGAAACTGGTACAAAAACTTGCAAGAAGAAAAATGATATCGGCTTAAACGAGGATCATATAAAAAAAAAGATTTTAAGATAAATAAAAAAATTAAAAGCTCCAAACAAGGGCGCTAAAATGAAGTCTATAAATTCAGTTATCATTTTGAAAAACAATTTCGAAATATCTGCTGAAAGCGAACAGTCGAATCGATATATGAGTGAATTTTTATTTCAACATCCCAATTTTCACATTTCTTAACCATAAAATATATGCGTATATATATGTATATATATAATTAAAATATTTAAACCACAATATTAAAAAATATAAAAAGAAAGATCGGTTTCTCTAAAACTTCTTTGCGCATGGATATTTTCTATGAATGTTTTCTTTTCTCGCGCACGAACGACTGCACCTGCATTTGCACTTATAGTATCGTTCATCTGAAATGACAGGGCGCCGATATGGATTTCGCTTCAGCATCACTGGGCTCTTTTTTCTTTTCTTTTGGCTTATCTATTTTTGATAATCTTGCTTGTAATTGACTCCTTTCTTTCTGGCTTACAAAAAGGAATTTGGGAGCTTTATTAATAGCCATATTCATTTTGTGCATTGTATGAGCGAATGATCATACTGCCTCATTCATTTAATTATCTCTAATTTCCGTTAGGTAATCATATAAAAGAAAAACTGGAAAAATTTATATTTATGAGGAAGAAAGAAAGTGTAAATTGTATAACATTATCTCAATAAGCATGAACTAGAAATTTGGCAAAAGATAAAGAAAGGCTGAATATACATACTAATTGTGAATGATAAATGCCTGATACAGCAGTATTTATATACCAGATGTGTTTGCATATATCATCATCATCATCATCATCATCATCATCATCATGTCATGCCGCCAGCACGTATGTCTCTGACCCTTTCTCGCCACTTCTCCCTATCGTTCATCGCCTCCAGCAGGTCTTCAGGGCTACATCCCGTATCCTCACGTAGCTGCTGTATGTATGTTAGAGCTGGTCGTCCTGCTTAAGCTCGGCCATATGTGGGGCTCCATAGGAGTACATCACTGATGAGCTCGTCTCTGCTTCTCCAGCAGTGTCCTGCGTGTCTGGTTCGTCTAACTTGGATAGTTTTCATGATGGGAGGAAAGTGGCCGTATAGTTGGTGCTTTGTGGGGTGTTGCCGCCAGGACTTTTTCAATATTGCTCGCAGCATTCTTGTGTAATTGCCGTCTAGCTTCTTCTCCAGCCGTTTAGTTAGCGTCCAAGAAGTGCATCCATACAGCAGTATCGATACGACCGCTACCTTGAAGAAACTGCATCTTGCATATATATATATATATATATATATATATATATATATATATAAATTTGCATATATATATTATGTATAAACATAGATACATCCATCCATACATTTTCGATAGCTACTACAGGGGTTTATGGGAGGGTGCAACTCTTTTTCTTGGATTGCTTCACTTAACCTTGATCTGTAATTAATAATGCTGAATGATAAGCAAGGAGACATCAAGTACCATTTTTCGAGTGACTGTTATGACTCGACCTGGGAGTGAAACTAAATCTTACGGAACGTTGGCGAACAGTTTGATCATTATGCCAATCGACAGGTGTGTCTCTGTATTTGAGGGGTGTTACAATGTAATGAGCATTACAGTCAATTTATCATAAAGAAAATTAGCAATAAATGTAACGTTAATTTTCTTCAAAATGGTCTTGCAGTTCAACCTTCTTGTTTCTGTGGGTGTCTTATTAGTCGGAATACTCTGAGACTTCTTTTTATTTGGCAATCTTTTCGTCGGGTAATCTATCTTATTCTCTATCTGAGATCAGCTTACTGTTTTGTTCTTTTAACACGATATATAGTTTCTTAGAAAGGATAACACAACAGCCACTTTCTCATTCACCCTGATTTTTTTTCCTTTCATCTATTTTACTGACCGGGTCAAGAGTAGCAAATCAATAGATGAAAAATAATGTCGTATAAATTCGACGGGTCTCAGCTAATTGATTAACTTGTTCAAATAGTTTCAATCCAATCATCGCCAAGGACTCAGATGACTCTTGATGTCGCTATACATCAATCAAACCGAGTGACATTTAGATAGCATTTTTTCAGCTGTTCCCTCGGTTAAAACCGAATTCAAAAGCTAAACAACTTGTTACTTATAGATTTTGTCCTATTCTTTACCATGTCTATCATGTAGCTCGCTTTTCATATAATGTGAAATTCTCAATTTCTGTTAAGTTACTCCATATCCAGAAATCTTATTATTTCGATGAATTTTGCAGTTGAGGAAACAAGAGTTAGGTCTGATAAAAAAAGGAAAAAAAAATTGGTGAACTTCCACAAAATGTGCTAATTCCATAATTTTGGCTAAAAGTAGTAAAATAATCTTCGACGTTATTGAGTAGGTTTTTCATGTTAATTCTTATAAAACCATACTCATTTGGAGATGACCAATTCTGTTCCACTTATTATGGGTAAGGTTGGAACTGGGTCACATTTTCCCAGGAGGTGGATAAGATCTGTCTTTTTGGGAGAGGAGGATTCTGGCTCATCCCAACGGCGGTAGGAAGAAGTAAACAAAAACAAAATCAGCTATTTAAGTTTGTAAAATTATAACATGAATGTGTATTGAGGGAGTTATTTTTACTTCTGATCGATCTATCTATCTATCTATCTATCTCAGTCTGTCAGTATCTGTTTTAGTCTACACATATCTATCAATCTATCTGTGAGTGTGTGTATGTGCGTGTATCTAAAAGCACCTCCGCACGAGCAGGATTTGACAAAAAGTCAATTTTTAAAGCGGAGTTTAACAGGTTTGAATTCAAATTTTTCCTTCTCCTATGCCGGTTGCCATACCAAAGTGAAAAATTCCAGTTTACTCCATTATTTACCCATATCTGGAGAAAAAATAAACTTTCCCATGGGTATAAGCGCCATGTAAATCAATACCACGTTCAGGACTTGAACACAGGTGGCAGTTTCCATTTCTTGCCACGAAAATCATTACACAAAAAGCGCCTTATATATATATATATAACAGTGGGATTGAGTGGAAATTTGATCATGAAAATGTCTCTAAACAAGAGACGCTAGTGAATCAATATCAATCAATGACTGGGTCCGTCTTTGATAAGTAAATAAAATATAGAGTAAAATATATATGGTTTTGATACAGACCTTTCTGTCTTGGAAAGATGACACAAATGTTGCTGGCTCTTTTTTTAATAATGTAGTACAACAATATTTTTATTCCCCAGAAGAAATCAATTAATGATTAAAGAAGATAGATACTCTCCGTGATGAAATCATGAATAAACAAACAATAAAACGTTTAGTTATTTTAAATATGAGTTTATTTTTACTTTAATCTCTTAAGAAATAGAATTATTTCTATAAATAGCAGAAAACTTGACCTATAGACAACAATGAAAACTAAAAAGCACACACGTAGGGAGTGCATTCTGATAATCGAGTTCAAATCCTAGACAAGGCTGCATGCATTTCAGATTGCATTAATACCTTTGGTAATGGAATGAACCCAATTATTTTCCTTCCACTTACGGGTAAAATGTAAGAGATTGGACAGTTTAACTTTGATAGAGAAACCGTTTATTGGAGAAAAGAATTTTAGGAATAATTAAAACCTGCTCCAGACCGACTGAGTAAATAACTCCACATAGTTATTCCTACCCAAAACACGCAACAGGATAACACCCCTTTAACCAAACCAGGTGCCAGAGAAGAATGCGATCACTGAACCAGGTTTTTGTAAGGGCGTAATAAAACTCGTTGAAATATCAACGTTATGGCCTCCTGAACAGAACATTTTTAAGACTTAATTTACCGTTCTTCAGTGAGAAGCCATAGAAAACCCTTCTAATTTTGATATCCGAACAATATATTTTAAAGTAAATGTCGTAAGGTTCAGTTGAAACAATATAAAGAATAGGGACTGCTTGATTTTAACGGCATGCTAATCCGTTTAGATGTTAGGGAATAGAGTTCTTTTTACACACATGTTTACACATTTTTCCGTTGTTGTTTCGTCGCAAACGGTCCTATCGGATAAAAATAATTTCAACTTTTTAGAAAGAATGGAAACTGAAGAGCCTAATACCTCTTAAAAACAAATCAAGGAAAATGTCCAACGTAGTAAATCCCGCCACCAATATAAGGAAAACTCGTGGTAAAACTTTCATAGAATGCAACTGCAAAGGAATTTGGGCTAATTACGAAGATATACAAAATCTGCTGACCAGCTACTACGCACAAAGAGTGAGACTTCAAGAAATATTTCTCAAAGAAACAAAACCTATCAACATTCAGATAAAACGGCTGGGTCTGTACAATATACCAACTGCAACTCTGAAGAGGGACAGAGCTTCTTCCACAAGGTATGTCCTGGATATGGTACAAAAAATATGTTGGTGAGGCTCCAGTAATGCTGGACCTTTGTGGAATGCGGATAACTCCCTCATTACCATCTCTCCTCGGCTCACTTTGGCCCGGAAATGTAATACCTGATAGAGTGCAAACAAATAAATTTTGCAAAATTGACTTGTTAAAAATTGAACTATTTAATCATGGAGCTGTGTGTAAAAAAAGAGTGAAATTTAATTGAATTGTTAGTGATACTTAAGACTTGAAACCATATAATATTGTGCAAACGAATGAGTAATGTTCAATAGACTAATTAGTGTTAAATAGCAATACTTGTAATCACTTCACTGTCTGCAAATAAATAATAAATATCGAATTGAATTATAACTGTCAGATAGCAATAATTGAAAACTATTCAACTATGTTGAAGCATTAGCTTTATTAGAGTGCAAACAAATTTGTTCCGACTCATTTTAAAATGAAATTACTAACAAACTGATCTCTTAAATATCATGTATATCTATTTAAATGTGTGCATATAAATGGCTGATGTTAATTTGTGACAGTTATATAACAATACTTGAAAACATTTTATTGCGCACAAAAGTGACCTCAGACTCGTTTAAAAATGTTATCAACAGAATGTGTTTGCAAATCATACATTTAATATGTATGTATAAAGATAATTTGTCATTAAATAATCTGCAATGGTTGATATGCCAGAAAACCCAACCAAAGCAAATCATGTTTTTGACATATATGTATAAACCGGATTTGGCATTCATCATCATCGTGTCGTGCCGCTAGCACAGATATCCCTAAACCTTTCTCGCCACTTCTCCGTATCGTTCATCGCTTTTGGCACGTCTTCAGGGCTACATCCCGTATCCTCACATAGCTGCTGTATGAATGTTCGAGCTGGTCATCCTGCTTTTGCCCGGTCATATGTGGGGGTCCATAGGAGTACATCACTGATGAGCTCGTCCTTGCTTTTCCAGCAGTGTCCTGCGTGTCTCGTTCGTCTAACTTGGATAGTTTTCGTGATGGGAGGAAAGTGGCCGTATAGTTGGTGTCTTGGGGGGTGTTGCCGCCAGGACTTGTTCAATATTGCTCTCAACATTCTTGTGTAATTGCCGTCTAGCTTCTTCTCCAGCCGTTTAGTTAGCGTCCAAGTAGTGCATCTATATAGCAGTATCGATACGACCGCTGCCTGGAAGAAACTGGCATTAAATAACCAAAAATGTTTCATATCCTATAAGACCAAACCAAACCGAACCAAATCGGAAAAGAATATTTTTTAAACAGATTTTCTTTACCTAGATGGGACCCTCTTAGTAGAGATGGTATGCCGCAATCTCCTAATATCCAAAACTGGAGCGTTACTATTAGATGTATTTTAATGTTTTAGCCATAAAACCCTCATTTTTATTGGAAGGGGTGCTTACCACTTCTCAAATATTGAGTAAGCATATTCTAAAACTCGCAAATAGGGCCAAAGGAACATAGAGTAACATCCTTTTCACGATCTGACGTAAATTGTAAATCAGACCTCTCATCCAAAAAGTTTTTTGAATTATTTGCCCTATCGGCTAGGGATGTAAAATACATCGATTGCAACTTTGCAAAAGTATAAGCCCCCGACCAGCGACAATTTAAAGGTGAGGTTCCAGTGAAGCTGAGGTTTGGGGGAATGACGAGCACCCATTCACTTCCATTGCTCCCAAGTCCACTCTGGCCCGGAATGGTAGCACCTGATAGGACCCTATCTATTGGTTAAATAGAATTAAACTTACATACTTATGCTAAACTGTATTGCTTGAATAAGAACTGTTTGACTAAACTGAATAGCTTGAAATAGAAATGTTTTTCACAATTAAACTGCGTACTTATGTTAAATTGAATTGTCTGAAACAGAAATGCTTTGATATTTAACTATTTGTAAAAAATTTATATGTATGCTAAACTGAATTTGCTGAATTAGAACTGTTTGACTAAATTGAATAGCTTGAAATAGAAATGTTTTTTGACGATTAAACTGTCTACTCATGCTAAACTGAAATGTCTGAATTAGAACTGACTATTTGCATTAAAATTGATTTGGTGTTAAATAACCTAAAAAAGTTGACATGCCATAAAACTCAACGAATCAACCAATCAACGAACCAACCAACAAAACAAGATTAAATTTTCAAAAACTGATATAGAGAAAAAAATATTACAGAAAAACAAAAAAAAAAACGTTTTTTTCATATATACTAATGTGTTATTCATGATTAAAGTCCTTGTCAGACTTTTATGAACGTGATTCCCTAACCCCTATGTATAAAAGAAACATAGATGGGTTGACATGCCGTTAAAATGAATGAATTTGTCAATCAATTGTTCTAATAGAATTTTTTAAAGAAAAAAGCAGATTTGAGCATATTTGATTTTAGGATTCATTTCACACACACACACACACACGCACACATACACACACACACAGAGCACACGCAAATGTATATATGTGTTTCCCTGTGTGTGTAATTATGTGTGTGTTTGCGCATGTGATAATTTGTTATTTGGTGCACTTTTCCTGTGTATAAACGTTCTTGTATAC
Organism: Sepioteuthis lessoniana; assembly: GCA_963585895.1. NCBI lineage: Eukaryota > Metazoa > Mollusca > Cephalopoda > Myopsida > Loliginidae > Sepioteuthis > Sepioteuthis lessoniana. The sequence goes on along the minus strand of OY757904.1, from coordinate 19,019,349 downwards.
GGTGCCTTGGCACTTGTAAAATTATCATAGATATCTCCAATTTTATCAATTGTTTTAAAGCTATGAATACAAAAAAATCAATCTTCACAATGATAAATGACGGTGCCTTCAGCAAAGTAATTCCTCCTACAATAAAGCACAAAAAATAAAGTCAAGCAGTTTTAATAACGTCAACTCAAAAACAACAGTTGATTCCAGTTGATGCCGATCACAAATATCATCATAATTTATATCGAAAGGCATCATGAAATTCAGCGCGGCAGAAAGTAAAAAGAAAAGAAAAGAAAAAAGAAATGTTAATATCGTATTACACGTTGATTTGTTTCCTCTGAATCCTTACAAAATATTGGCAAAGGCTTTGTTCAAACCAGAAAATTATTGTATTTTCGGAAAAAATAAAAGAAGAGACTGCAATGTCTTCAGAAAAATGTTAATAGAAAATATTGTCTATTAATTAAGAAGCTGAAATTCCATAGCAACTATTATAAACAATAGTAAAACCTGACATGGAAAAGTTTTCTATTAACACACAATAGAATTTTTAAGTTATTCTGGGAAAGGTCAGTTTCTTAAACAGCTTTCCTATTATACCAATGAATATATGGATATATTCTCTCTCTCTCTCCCTCTCCCTCTCTCTCGCTCTCTCTCTCTCTCTCTCCCGCTCTCTCTCTCTCTCTATATATATATATATATGAAAGGCACGCACTGCTATTTATCAATGGTTAACGACCACGTGTGAATAATCTCTCTGATAAAATAAACGACAATTCATTCATGTGTTACACTACGGGACCCAATGAACGTAATTGTTACGTTACGATCAAGTAAAATGCCGTAACGCACACAAATACAAAGTGACTCCATTTGTTTTCAGTTTCTTGTTTGTTATTTAATGACAAATCGACCTTCTCGGGTTATTTAATGTTAAATCCATCCGTTTTTTTTAGACAGTAGTGGTACTATTCAAGCCATAAATAAGAGGATAAGGGGGTTCATACATTTCCCAAGGGTATTTGTGTGAAAGTGAACGTATTGCATTACTGGACTTCTAACTCACGTACTACAATTCCTACCTCTTGCTATTTAACCATTAAACCCCCGTTTGTTCTTAGATACAACAATTTATTACCTCAACTGTTTTTGAAGTAGTTGCTACTAAACGAAAGAGAAAGAATTAAACAATAGCGTCAAGTTTTAACGCATGGCAGACGAGACGAAGAAACACATTTCTTCTTCAATGACCAAGCCTACATCCCTTTTGGAATACATCCTCCCCTGATGATGGCCCAAAATTGGCCAAAAAGTACTTGAGAAATAACTAATTACGGAAGATTTATCAACCAATTCCCACCGAATATCATAAGATCAATACGGCAATTCGAAAGGATTAACAAAAAGATATGTAGACAAAAAATGTCTATTATGTTCAATCAAATAGGTATAAATAAAGAAATGTTGCCAATATATATATATATATATATATATATTGGCAACATTTCTTTATTCATACCTATTTGATATATATATATATATATATATATATATATATATATATATATATATATATATATATCCATTTCACTGTGAGTAAATAAATGACTGATGTCAACTTAGATTGTTAGAGTTACATAGCAATCTTTCAAACCATTTAATTGTAAGTAAATGAGCCATGGGTTGTTTTAAAATGATATCTACAAATTGTACGTTTATAAATCATATATATATATATATATATATATATATATAAACAGTATTTTGCAGTAAATAACCGAGATGGGTTTATATGCCATAAAAACCTACTAACCTTAAATTCTCCGACTAAGTCACCAGCTTTACAATAAATAAATATCTAAATATTTTCCTCGATTTTATTTCATTCTTGGTTAAACAAATATATACTTCAAAACAAAATCCATGGATTATAATCAAGTCCTCTCGATAGAACAAAATTTCAGTTCTGCCCATTCCAATTTTTAAAATGAAACTAAAGAAAATGAGAAAATTCTTTACATTTTATTGCCGTTAGTACAGTTTGTTTGTTTTCAAATGTGTCTTAAAAAATTTGAAATCCATAGTAAATTCCTTACCAATTAAAAAATTCCGAACTGAAATCATGTCATTTAAATTTGAAACCAAACATTATTAATGGTAATAGAAAGCTTAGAATGTTCTATTTTCTATTTTCATTTTAAAATTTGAACATGATTTAAAAAGAACATCACATTTTTTTTATCATCATACAACATATGAAAGCACGTGCGATACCCTGCCCTCATTAACTGCCATCCGGGGTGATAAAACAGTTTCGGTAGCTCAAGGCGGTACTGCCACTCCTGGTGCTACCAAGCAGCTTTTGCCACCGGACAGGGTATTAAAAGAATTATATATATATACCAGAACAATCAATAGCAGAGACTACATTGGACGTTCATCTTCATTCTTAGTGTGCATTATGTGATTTAAAAAAAAAAACGCGTTTACTTTCGGCCGTTGGTGTCATTACGCGTTTACAGCAACCGTTTCCTGGTGTTATGCAATCACACGGGAATGATGGCTCCGCGAGCATTTCATTCATGCTTAAAAATTCTAGCTTTCGACCAAATCCAACTTGATGCATGTTGCGCCGTGGTCTGAAGACGATTTGACGCAAATTTCAAAGTGCGGCCATAGATTCATATTTTTGAAAGAAAGGAAATCACTAAGTGTCCTTGCAAACCACGACAATTATTATTATTATTATTATTATTATTATTATTATTATTATTATTATTATTATTATTATTATTATTACCCTGATGTCGGTTTAATAATGAAAAAAAACTTAAGGTTTAATGTGACGTAATATTCAATTATAAAGAAACTTATCCACTTAATACTTGTTATTTCATGTTTTTTTATTCAAAAACACACACACACGCACACATACACAAACATGAAGGCTTAAAAATCAAACAGCCTTATCCAAACATTTTTGGAAATTGAAAAATAAAGGTTTAACCCCAGAAATTCAATGGAGTATTGTAAAAAGGTCAAATATTCCTAGCTGCTTTGATGGTAGGTGAAATTTGTGTCTTGAAGAAAATATACAAATTATGTTGTATCCTGATCCTGGTAACTTATTAAATCAGAGATGTGATTTAATAGCTAGATCTAGGCATAGAAATAAATTTTAACTATAGTTGAAAATTTGAATAGATAGTTAAAGTGAATTGTTAACTATGATTTATTAAATTGGTATAAATATCTTAATATGGTTAAAGAAATCTTAATATCAACAACAGGGGTTTTGGTACCTTTCAAAGAAAAAAAGTGACGACATACTAGAATTAAAATTGATAATTTTTGTTAGAAATTGTTGAAATGTGAATATGTATCACTGTAATTGCTAAAGTGTTAATTTTATTGGTTTTGTAGTTGTTTTAACCAGAAACGAGAAGGAACCAGAACAAACCTTACAGGGATAAAGATTATACATAACTGAAATGGATTTCGTTTCTGCCTCTCCTTCCTTCCTTTGACTATCCCTCCCTTTCTTTCCTTCCTTTGACAATCCCTCCTATCTGGTTGTAATGCTTTTTTTTTATTTTCCTATTGGATCTGATGAAATGAGTATTTGATTCATATCAATGCTCTTAACGGGATGGAAATAAATTTATTATCCTAATGTGAACGAATATTGTTTTATTGTTTTTTTTCTTGAAATAATAAATGTATATATGAAATAAAATGATAAAACATTTGCATATAGCCAATTCACATCGTCCTGAATATATTAAAGAAACTTGATTCCAAATAACAATAGAAATCTGAATATACTCTTGGTATGAAGAAACTTTTCTGTAAAAATCGATACCTGTGTAAAAAGACTTTTATTTCAATGAATGATAGAGTCAAATTCTTTCTTACTACACATTTTCGAGAACATGTGAATACAAAAATTACAGTCGAACTTCTAATGATCTGCAGGGTTTTATAAAACATCGCGTTAAATTAACTTGTTTTAAAAAATGAACCATAAAAAATCGTATGAGAAAAATATCGATGCAAAACGCGTAAGTTTTTATAATTCTCAAATTTGAAAAAAAAAAAAAAAAACTCTTGAGTTGAAATAAAATATCAGATACATTTTTTTTAGTAAAATCAAAAACAAAAACATATGAGTAGAAATTGCTGCAAGATAGGACAAAAATCATTGCATGATCAGTGTTTTGCTTGGAACACGATAAATCCAGGTTTGCTTATTTCTTTACCTTCTCTAATATGTCCTTTATGCAAATTTTCGTTCCACTGTTGGTAAAATCATGTATGCAGGATTAGTGTTGTGTAACGTTGTGGAAATGAACAGATTTGTGTAACGTTGTCTCACCGACACGGTTACATCGCGAACATCATTATCAATGGGCGTTACTATTCTAAATAGAAGATGACGCCGTTGATTCCTTATACGAAAAGTTTATTTCTGACCAAAACATTTCCTGCTGTAGTCAGACGCAAAACATCAGTGAAGGAGAGTATAAGAATTATTTGTGTCATATCAGATACTTGGGTGTTGGACGAAAAAAAATATCCATAGCGCTTTGAAGCTCTGATCCCGACTCAGATCTCTGAACTGCCCTACTCACTAATTTCCACATATCTCTTGCTTATATATCATTGAATTGTTTCATTCTCGAATGATATAAGAACACGTTTCCTTAACTTTCCAATGTGACATCACCTTCCTAAGTCAGCCAACATACATTGATTTTTTAAAAACTTTTTGATATCCCGCCTTCAACAATGTTTTCAAAAGAAATTTCGAATTTGTCACCCCAGGTGATTCCAAAAAAACGGTCTACCTGTCATCCTGCCGACATGTGTACGCATATGACCTTCCCGACATATACTTCCATTCAAAGTTTTTGGCCAACCCACAATCTATCACTATAAATAAGATAATTACCAAATATAATTAATTTTCCTCCTTAATTATATTACAGTTTTTAAGGTCTTAATCCAATCAAAAATGACATGATTCCTTTAAA
>OY757904.1:18969322-19009322 GCA_963585895.1 Sepioteuthis lessoniana | reverse complement strand
ATATACATAAATGTAATTTAATGAATATTGTTTTTTAGAATTTATTTATGAAAGGCTTATTATTAATGTCTAGACTCCTATATGGTAGAATATAATAATTACATTTATAAAGAAATTTTGGCATTAAATAAACTACAAGGGTTGATACACCATAAAACCCAACCTAACCCAACGAAATCCTATATATTTCATATAGCTGAATAAACAGAATTTGGCATTAAATAACCGACAAGGGTTGATATGCCATAACACCCAAGTAATCAACCTATTGGTAAAGTTTCAAAGCTGTACCACTTGAGAAGATATTTTGTAATCCGGAATTAAACAGAACTAACACGGAAATTGTATTACTATAAAATATCTTTATTAAAACATAACTTATCAAATCAATGCCAGTTCGACAAGATAGAGCATTTGATGGGAATCGAACTCACTAACAATAGTCTCCGATCCTTGCTGGTTAATCAGGACATCAGAGGCAGTGGTATGAATAAGCTCCACTTTGTTTGGCTCTTTAAGAACCTAGCTCACCAACAATTTCTCCATCAGAAGCACGAAGAATATCATTAAACTGAATATGTCAATGTGTCCAGAAGATAAAAGGTAAGTTTCTAAACTGTGACTTAATGAAATAACCATATACTTATTATAAGAGTAGCAGCTTTGATCTGCTTTTTCCACACTTTTCGTAATTTCCGTAGTATCAGTGTACCTAAATCTCAAAGAGCGTGTACTTTTAATAATCTCTTCTGAGTCCGTTTAATTTACAAGAATCTGTTAGAAAATGTCTTCCCAAGATTACGAAATAGAATGTTATTCTGCAGTATTGAAAAGTAATCTATTCTATTTAGACATTCATTTCTCTAGCAGTCTGTCTGTGTCAGAGAAAATGAGTCAAATGTTCAATATGTTCATTTTGAGCTAAGTTTACTTCAAGATGACGACAGCAAGAATTAAGTTTAAAAGTGGACTGAGACAATTCGGGTTTTTGCCTTTCTGCAGATTAGGTATTTGAAAAAAGAAAGAGAAAAAGAAAAAAAAATAGATGTTTTTTCTGATATTCTTTGAAAACGCTTTCTATTTTCAGTTTAAAAACTAAGTAACGACAACGTATTTTTCAATTTCTAAGAAAATAACGGTTTTAATTTGGGCATATTTATCTGTAATGTAAGAATGAAAGTAGAAGGACATCTTTTTTAAATTTTTAGAAAATAGTTTTCAATTGGAAACATTTATTTCGAATCTAAGAATTTATGAAAAAGTGCGTTTCCACCCACAAAAAAATAAATAAATATCGGTTTTATTTGGAAACATTTATTTGAAATATTTGACGGATGGAAAAAGACTTCAAATTTCTAAGAAAACTTGTGATTTTATTCAAAAAGTTTTTTGGGAACCTGAATTTTTATGAGAAAGGATGATATTTTTGATGTGTGAGTCATTTACATGAAATTTGAGAATTAGTAAAAAAAAAAAAAGAAATACTTTTCGAATGTCTATTCACTTGCTGATTTTACCTATTGACGTGTAAAATTGTTGCTAGTCTGGATTATCTCACAATGTGTAACCACTTTGAGGAAGGATATTTCTTGATTTAAAAAGCTGGTGTTCTTTAAGGATATTGATGACAAAATCTTTTGGGCAATCCATGCGCACGACACTAAAATAAAGTTATATCGGCTATCACCCTTCATTTAGACAACTATGCCATTTTCTTTCCTTCTTTCTTTCTGGTCCAATCTATATGTCTATGAAGAAGATTAGAAAAAACGAATAATCCAAGATTTGATGAATTTATTATGAAAGTCAATGTTGAACGTTTCGGTTATAATCCTATTTACCAACTCCTCCGCTCGGGGAGTATATGACACAAGGTCAATTTTTAAGCTAAGTTTAACAGGTTTAAATTCAGAGTTTTCCTTCTCCTAATATCCTCACCAAGGCTGAAGAACTCAGTCTATCCTACTATTTACCCATAGCTGGAGGGAGAATAATTGGATTCATACCTTTCCCAAGGGTATTAGTGCTATGTGAAATGCAATTAGTCTCGTCCAGGATTTGAACTCGTATCGCCGTGTCCATTTCCTACGTCGATAACCATTACACCACGGGCACCTCCTTAAATTTTTCGGTTATAATAACCTTATTCAGGACTTTAAATTCATAAAAAAGGGTGGTTAAAATAGCGATGAATGTTTGATGAAATAGCTATTCAACGTAGGCTTTCATAATAAATTCATCAAATTTTGGATTGTTAGGTTTCCTACTTTTCTTCATACTGTCGGATTTATTTTCCTTTTTTCATTTCCCAATCTATCTATCAATAGATTCGCCACTTGCAACAAGCTTTTAAAAGATTCATAAGATTAAAATGGAAGTAGTAACGGAAACCATACGTTTTTTGTTGTTTAGGGTTAAGAATGTATTCATTTGACAGTCAAAACACAAATGATAAGCATTGTACAGCTATGGGTCTGGTTGGTTTGGTTTCTTGGCATATCAACTCTTTTTAGGTTATTTAATGCCAAAGCCATTCTCCTAGAAGAACAGTAGTGGTACTATTTAAACCATAGCTGGGAGGATAAGGAGGTTCATACCTTTCCCAAGGATACTTGCCCGAAAGTGAATATAATAGCGCGACTGGAGTACGAACTCGCGGCACTACGATTCCGCAGTTCATCGCTTTAACCATTACACCACGAGGACACCCCCTCGCTATTGGTCTGGGCTTATCGTCAATAGTCGATAGAATTCTTAAAATCATTCCTAGTCGCTTAACATAGAGCAATAATTACAAAGCACGTCTCTGAATTAAGGGGAAGTAATCCAGCCTCTAGCGTCGAACTCGTCTATATGATATATTCGAGTGGCATCTCACTTTATATAGAGATCAATTAATAGTAGAAGAAGTTGGAATTTATTACACGTTCTTTTCATCATGGATTCATAAATTCACTTTGCAGACAAGAGTATTAAGTGTTCCAATAAATCAAATTCCGTTAGGGAAGGCACCAATGGTCCGGGATCACATCAACCAATAAACCGAAAACCTGTTGATAAATGGACAAACGCCTGTTGATTTTATGATGATTTAGTGTCTTTTCATCTTAAAAGCCTATCGGATGTGTGTGTCGTTCTCCCTATCGCTCGGAAGTGATCACGAGACATAATGCCATATCGTTTATAATTTGATGGCTTCAGAGTCACTTTAGCACATGTCTTTTTAAAAGGGTTCGACTCATGCGTTATTGATTTCCCTCACTTGTGCCCTATTTGTCGAATAAACAATAGTCAACAATATAATGCCTCAGTCGAATTTTTCACCCAATCTTAAAAGATCCGAATCTTTCAGCGTTTTTAATAAGAGCTGCTAAAAAAATAACAATAATAATACTCAATATGAATACTTTTTTAAAACAATTCTTATTCTATCTGTTAATATATCTATAAACCCGTATCAATTTTTCTATCTAAAATATACTATTCGATATAAAGACTTCTTTCAATGATCCGTAGTCTATCTTTTTATGCACCTACATACCCGCATCAATTTTTCTTTCTAAAAAATTGAACCTGATATGGTGACTTCTGTCAATGATTCGTAATCTCTCTCTATATATCGATATACCAGCATCAATTTTCTCTCAATCATTTTGTAATTTTTTTTCGTTTTTTATTCTTTTCTTTTTTTATGTATGTCTAAAAAGTTTTCTTTCAGATTAATCAATCTTTCGTTCTCTTTTTCTCTACTTTTTTTTACCTGATTTTGTTTCTACGTTCCTTTGGTACGAAATCGTCCATCTTTCTTTCTTTCTTTCTTTTGCAGTATGATCATTTATTCATTCATTTATTTATTCTTTTCATTCTCCCCCGTTACACACACACACACACACACACACACACTCACCACACAATCACATATATATATATATAATATATATATATATATATAGTCTATATTATATAATTTTTTCATTCAGTTTATTTTCTTTTTTTCGGTTTCTTTCTTTCTTTTTTCTTTCTGCTATCTATAAAATTTTTTTGGTGCCATCTTTTTTTTTCATTTATTCTTTTTTATCCTCTTTAAAAAAAATCTTTTTATGACTACTAGTCTCTTCCTTTTCCCTATTGCAAGAAAATGTTCCTATCTATTTATGTGTTTATTCTTTTTTTTAGCAAACTTTTTTCTCTTCATTACTATCCATGAGAAAGATTCTTTTTATAGGGACGTCTTTCTAAAAACAAAAGAACAGAAAACAGAAAACCTTGTTATGAAGATTTCTTTTATATTTCTTTATCTAACTTGTCTCGTTGTTTCTCTTTCTCCTTATATATATATATATATATATATATATATAGAGAGAGAGAGAGAGAGAGAGAGAGTGTGTGTTCGCAAATGATCCAGGAGACCTGGGTTCAAATCCCAGGTTGCGTCATACCAAAGACTTTAAAAATGGTACTTGACACCTCCTTGCTTAACACTCAGTCATATAAGATACGTATCAAGGGTAAAGTGGAGCGATACATGAAAGGAGGAGTCCCCTCCCCTACATCTCAGTGAGAACCTCGACTGCGGTCGCGAACTTTACTTTACTCTCTCTCTCTCTCTCTCTTTCTCTCTCTCTCTATATATATATATATGTATATATATATATATATAAATATGTATATATATATTCTTTATTTCTTTCCTTTTTTCTTTATTTCTTAAAATTTTTCAGTTCTATTTTCCTTTTTTTTTCTTCTATCAGTTTCCATATCTATTGATCTCTTTCTTTCTTTCTTTCTTTCTTTCTTTCTTTCTTTCTTTCTTTCACCATCTGTTTGCCTTTTTGAAGCAATATTCCGATTGATAAGTCAAAATAAATATTGATATATTGATATCGTGATATGGATGTGGGTCTCTAGATGCTTTCAGAGAATGAAAAGGTTAAGTGAAATGAAAACATTTTTGTTAACAGAGAGCTAGAAAGAGATCGATAAACAATGATTGTTGATTCCTCGTCATTTGGATTATTTACCTGTACTTGAAAATATTTCCTCTTGGTTTCCTATGATTAAATTCTAAACATTTAAATAATGGTTTCAAACGTGTTTTTAATCAATTGCTTCACCCTGAAAACAAGTCATTGACAAAACTGGATGAAATTTTTCTCTCTGAAGAGAAACAGAGCATTCATGGATGGAAAGATTATCGATTAGCAAACAATTTTTTTAGACATTAAAAGATCATTTCAAAATCTTAAGGAAAAATATTAAAGTTGAAAAACCAAAAAATATTTGAATAGCATAATCCTAAAGATTTCTAAAATAGTAACAATGCCTTCTGAAATAACAGCCATATGCAAGATATTTTTTTTACATTTCAATAAGGATTTCACTAAAATATTGTTTTATAATCTAATGATAATCCTTTTTTATGTAGTACATTTTCTTTATTATTTTGAACAAAATGTTCCTCACGTAGTTTAATATTTAACAACATTAAGTAACTGACCATAACATCTGAGTTTGAATCTCACTTAAAACCTCTTGCTTCTGGCTTTGTAAACAACTGAAAGAAAACATGGACTCTTCATTTAATTCTCTTGTGACTGATTTAAAATGTAGAAAACGTTTTTCCTTTTCCGTCTAAAACTTATTCTGCAAACCTATCATCAGATACTAATCCGGCTTATAACTCAGAAAACGTTAATCAGTTACACCTTAACTCTCTACATGTGTGATTTAGATACTCTCCTCTGACAAGTAAACAATTCACATCCTCTTTAATGTTCATTGTCGATGAACAGGAGTTCGAATCATTAGCCAAGCCAAAATGAATTTAATGCTTGAAATTTAAGCTCCATACTTCTCTTTTTTTTTCAATAAGAGTTTTCGGACTATTGTCTTCGTCTTTATTTTTTTTTCACAATGTTTCGGCCGCTGTATCCTCCGGCCTTCCTCAGGTGTCCCCTGATTATTTGGGCATCGAAATGATTCAACCTGGAAAATCATTTTTAAAGTTTGACTGTTGATCAAACAAGGCGTTCAAGAACTATGAAGATCTTTCGCAAATAATGACGTCATTGTTTTTCCCGCTTATCCAAGAAGCATTACAAAAAGTTTTATGAGATGATTTTTTTCAGTAAGGGATGAAGTAAACACAGTTCTTTATATTGTTGAATTCTTTTGGAGGATTGACTCGGAAAAGATATCTCCGGAGAGTTGAATAACTTGTGAATGCTGTCCTGATATCATATGGACTGCATATCTTTTTGATGCTTTCGGCTAGTTCTTTGACATAGGGCAGACATACGGTGGTGAGTTTACTGTTATTGTCCTCTATCCTTCTATCCAGGTTTTTGGGAACCAATGTTATTCGCTCTGGGTAGTTGTTACAATGGAGGTTATGCCTCAAACTAATCAGAATTCAACAATATCAAGAACTGTGTTTACTCCATCCCTTGCAGTTGTGGTAAAATATACAAAGGCGAGACAGGTCACCCCCTAGAAAGGCTAGAAGAACATCGTAAGGCAGTAGTACGAGGTGAGATTGAAAAGTCGGGTATGGCGGACCATATATGGAAGCAAAAGGGAAACCATTTGCTCTAATGGGATGAAATTGAAATAATTGATAGAGCTGAACTTTGGACGATTAGATTCATTAAGGAATCGGCATATATGGTGGGCTGCTATGATCAGCTGAATAGACCAAGTATAGAGATGAATACAATATAGGAACCGATAATTAAAAATGTTAGAAAAAAAAAACAACAATAAAGATGAAGACAATAGTCCGAAAACTCTTACTGATAAAAATCATCTCATAAAACTTCTTGTAATGCTTCTCGGATAAGCGTGAAAAACAATGATATCTTTATTTGCGAAAGATCTGCATAGTTCTTGAACGCCTTGTTTGATCAACAGTCAAATTTTAAAAATGATTTCCCATGTTGAATCATTTCTATGCCCAGATAAACAGGGGGCACCAGAGGAAATCCGGAGGATAGAGCGGTCGAAATATTGTGAAAAAAAAAAAAAAAGGACGAAAACAATAGTCCGAAAACTCTTACTGAAAAAAAATCATCAAGCTTCGTCTCGAAAATTTAGACAACTAATTGTTTTCTGCTGTTTACTAACTGACTGCATAACCTTTCTTAAAATCCATAAATCTCATGTGTGATCATTTTTTACACTTATCTCAAGAGTTTTCGTAATTTTTGTTGTTGGTCACGTAGCCGAGTAACAGGTTCATATACTGTCTTTTTAATGTCAGCTGTAAAAAACAACCAAGAGAACGAATGATTGATATAAAATTGTACGGACGTCCATGATGTAGATAATGAATGAGAATTAGGTCAACAGTTCAATAAAACAACTGGTGTTTTATCCACGATATAAAAGGATTATTGGGTTTCTAATACTGTAGACTGATAGGAGGAAACTGTCGTTCACACTGACTTCAACGTGTTTCCTAAGTGATCGATGCAGAAGTTTGATTTTTGTGTCATAAAAATATATCGTAAAAGATAAATCGTGTACCAAGTCAGTTGTTATCGATTAGTTGATTGGGTATATGACTTCTCTCATAACAAGAAAAACATTTTAACCGAGCAATAAACATGAAAGTATAAGAAAATTTATATTTACACTGGAATCACATCAAACCTGTTGGCTTCCTGTTGTAACTGAGGTCCATGAGGTTATTGATCTATTTAGCTAAATGCAAAGTAATCCAATCAGTATTTTATTGTTATTTCCGTTATATCAATAAATAGGGGGAATAAAACCGTAGAAAATTAATTGATTGACTAATATCAATGGTATGTCAACTAGTCTTGCGTAAGTCTATGCCCAGAAGTTTGAAGATGGCATTCATTCTACGTTTACATATACATTTTGTGTGTCGTTTCTTAAAAAGATTCTTGCTCACAGTTATATAGTTTCAGGTATTCCAATCTTATAAAAATAATTAGCACTCTGTAGTATGGTTTCAAGTATTTTTATCAAATACAAATAATTCGTACAAAAGTATGTGGTTTCAAGTAAATATTTCTATTAGATAAAGATACCCATTTGTTTTTACACTCATATAGTTTTTTTCGCATTTGTATACAAAACAAGTAATTTCACAGCCACTTCGTTGCCTGATAGATGGGACTCTAACAGATGCTTCCACTCCGGATCAGAGTAGACATCGGAATAATAGCTTCGAAGGTGTACTTTATTCACCCCTAAGCTTCAGAGCATAAGCCTCACCATTATATGTAGTGTAGTGTAGTGTCATAACATGAAATCCATTTAGCATAATCTAAGCCTCGTCGACAGAGCGGATCTGAAATGTTCAAATTGGTCTAATAAGAGTATATTTTATAAGTAATATAGTCCACCCACCAAATACCTCGTTATGATGTGCAGTTTTTCCGGATTGCGTTTACAAACAAATACAATGTGAATTTTAGTAATATATATATATAAACGTTGGCACGAGTGTAAATTATTACATGTCAAATAACAGGAAACTATATTCATTATTCCTGAGAAGGACGCTCAAAAAAGTTCTCGGCATAACCCAGAATGCAGTTTTAATTTCAAAGTTAGGTTTTTTTAAGTAAAAGATATGGTCATTCAGGAGACGGTGAGGAAACGGCTTTAGAGGCGAAAAGATCAGGAATAGAATCAAAATAAGATCAAAGACAACTTCAAGGTCCTAAATGCGTAAATAATATTTGGTTCAATTCCCATAATTCCTCAAAACGTTTCTACGTATAGGAAAAAGGAATAAACGTAGGCCTAACATGATTAAAGAAATTGTTGTGACAATACACCACTGGCCGACCCCCATTATCTCAACTTCCTAAACTACTCATGGCCATCAGATCGTCTCGTGGTTTCTCTCATCTCCAGCCAGGGGTATTTCACATTTCTTTACGGACACACAAAACACAACAAACACAACGAAGAGGGTGGAGGAAAACAGAACAAACAAACACAGACTTGGGTTAACTCCAAGCGCAAGAAGGTAGAAGTTTGTGACACTTTCCTAGCATTTTGTGCTTTTGTGAGCTATCGTGTGCGTGTATTCGAGCGAAATTCCCACCAAATTCACTAGGAACGCTGACTTATCCTCTCACGTTGGCCAACCCGGCCTCTGAGTCCACAGGCCCTCGCTCCTGTTCTCTTCTCTTAACTGCCCTCTTCTGTTGACTGCTGTTGACTGCACTGTTCTCTGCCTATTGCCCCAGTCTATGCTTTCTTCTCTTCTGTTCTGTGACCTTCCTTCCCTCGTCCTCTTCCCGTTTCGTGGGTAATCTCGGGCGCAAGCCCTTTGTATAGGGCTCGTGCCAAAACTGACAAAGGGATCCTCTGACTGGTACACACCCATACCCATATCCACATTGCTTTTCTTCCCTAACACTGGAACTCTTGTTTATTTGTTTCTTCTTTGAAAAGAAAACCCGTGTGAATCCTGTATTTAAATGAAATTCTAAAAATCTATTAATTTTAAAATTACTTGTTTTAAAATTGCTACCGTTTTGACAACTGAAATTCTTTTTTAAGTCGATCCATAATTTGGATTATACTATTACAACATAATGAGGCTTAGGAGTTACTTGTGGATAATTTTATTAGTTGTAATTAGCAGATAAAATTTGATATAAAAAAAGTCACTGATAATAATCAGAATAAAGCACAGCCAATACAGAAATGGAGAAGCTTTTAAGAGAAGTATACTCAAGGAAAAAGAGTAAAAAAGTCAAGGGGTTCTCAGAAGGATAGGCGAGGTTGACTGTTAAAAGAGTATCGAAGATGATTAAGGACAAGAATCAAAACCGAACATTAACATTAACAACATGGGACTAGACATAACAGCTTTCACAACAAAGAACACTTTGTTAAAAGACAAAGAATCAATGACATAGATACGATATGTTTGAAGGATTTAATGTTGAATCATTCATTTGCTTTTCTTCTTCCGACTGTCACCGTCACAAAAACTGTTGTTTGTTTGCTTCTACTTGGAAAAGGGGATCCTCCTGTTTGTCACCTATGAGATAAAAAATGTGTGACGATAATGATTGGTTCCCACGATATCCCAATCTGAAATAAAAAAGGACACCAATTTCCCACCTAAAATGCGTGTTCCACAGTGATACTGTATCACTATAAAAATTTGGGTATGATGTGCTTCCTAGGACACCTATGATGAATTTCCATGATATTGTCACATCTATCTCGCTTTACCTTCAACATAAAACTTAAGATTGGTCAAATGAATACATTCTTTAAGATAATGGTCGATTACAGTCTCGAAAAAAAATAATTCAATTAAAAAAAAGAATTAGCACGTAGAAAAGCGAGGAAAAACTGAAAGTGGA
Organism: Sepioteuthis lessoniana; assembly: GCA_963585895.1. Classification (NCBI taxonomy): domain Eukaryota; kingdom Metazoa; phylum Mollusca; class Cephalopoda; order Myopsida; family Loliginidae; genus Sepioteuthis; species Sepioteuthis lessoniana. Next base: position 18,998,961 of record OY757904.1, on the reverse strand, counting down.
CATTTTCATTTGATCGAAGATTAGATAATCAATTTCTGATACCAAGATAACGCTAAAAACAATCAACTTGAGATGGCGAAATGTGATTCGTTCATATTAGCTATAGAGAAATCTCTTTTCTCTCATCGAGCTGAACATATTCTGATTTATAAAAAATCATTCGAAAACTGTATAAAAGAATGGAATACCGAACTTTTCTTGCAAATTAACTGAAATCACATTAATATTTATTGGACAAACAGAAGAAAACAATTGGTATGTTTTGACCTTTTGACCCTGCCAAAAATGCCATTCAAGGTGACGCACCGGAAGGAGGTGACACGTTCTATTGGCAGTTGTGAGAGGAAATCGCGTGGGCAGAAATTGGCTGATGAAATGGGACGAGGTAAAAAAAAATCTCATTATACTCTCATAGACTGACGCACCGAAGAGAGTGACCTCTGAACGGGATGACAGTTATTTCCGCTCGATGACTATTACACAGGCCATTCCAAAGAAAGCGGAAGTGACACATCTCGGTCGCCAGATATCGGAAGAAGTTGTGGAGGCGTGGAGGTGTGTCCATATCACCACGTGGGAGTTTGAAGGTAATATAAGGCTGAAGAATTGAACAGAAGGAAGACAGGCGAGTAGAGGAGAGGAAAAGCAGAACAATTGCAGACGGAGTTCGACGAGCCAGTTGAGGACAGTTGAGTTCGAGTGCCAGTTGGAGAAGACTGTGGTAGGGAAAGCAACAGCCGACCGAAGGGGCTCCGGTTGAGCAGCCATGGAGAACGAGAAAGGCACAACGCTGACGGCCATTACTTTGGGGTCAAAATATTTCAGTTATGTTCGTTCCCTAGCTCCCTCTCACATGCAAACTTTGAGTAATCCTTTTCGAAACCTTACAAATAAAGCGAGAGGTAAAAATATTGTTAAAAAAGTCTTCCTGCGTCTGTCTTTGTCACTGCATCTTTCTGCGTGCGTCGTTTATTTCTGCGTCTTTATCATTGTGCGTCTGTCTAATTATTGTGTCGTTATGATGCTGGATGAAGTCTTCCTGCGTCTGTCTTTGTCACTGCGTCTTTCTGCGTGCGTCGTTTATTTCTGCGTCTTTATCATTGTGCGTCTGTCTAATTATTGTGTCGTTATGATGCTGCATGATGCTGTAGATGACTATACAACACAATTAAAAATTATAGAAAATAGGAAAAGGGATGAAAAACAATAGTATCGATACTTCATGCAACAAACTCGGAAAATAATAAATGATATGAGTTAGACATAGTTACGAAGAAGAAACCTGAGCGATACAAAACATGGCTATAAAGATTAATTCTGGAGGTGCCCGTGGTGTAATGGTTATCGTCGCAGAATATGGACAAAGCGACACGAGTTCAAATCCTGGACCTGACTGATTGCATTTCACATAGCACTAATACCCTTGCGAAAGGTATGAATCCAAATATTCTCCCTCTAGCTAGGGGTAAATAGTAGGGCAGACTAGGTTCTTCAGCCTTGGCGAGGCAACTAGTCTAGGAGAAGGAAAACTCTGAATTCAAAACCTGTTAAACTCCGCTTAAAAACTGACCTTGTGTCATATCCGGCCCGAGCAGAGGGGTTGGTAAATATGATAAAGATTAATTCTGCCGAAGAAAGAAACTGATTATTCGCTGGAGAATAGGAAGTTACGCTCCGTAGTTACAGAGATCAAACAGTTAACCCCATTACAAGCAAATTGAGTAAAATAATACAAAGGTAATATAAAATCAAACATGACTGGGCGGGAAAGTTAATCTCTTCAGAATTAGCCAAAAGAGTAAAGTTTGACCCTGCCAACTAATATTATATTAACACGCTAGAATCTAATCAAGAAAATGAGACGCATAAAATAATCTAGGATTGAAATACAGACGAATTCTCTTGTTTACTAATCCCAGCAAGAAGATCAAACTTCGATTCAATTAACAAGAAGAAAGAAAAACTGGTAAGTGAGTGGATTTTACCATTCCAGCAGATCAATAAAACTAGAAACATACCTAGGCAAGTGAGTTTTTATGCTGTGAAACATTAAGTGGAAGGTGATGCTGATTGTAATTGAGGCCGTTGGAACGATCCACGAGTATCTGGAAAAGAGTCTGGGGAAACTGGGTCTCAAAGGAATGATGGAAACCTCACAAAACACAGGACCAGTAAAATTAAACAGGTTACTTAGAAAAGTCCTGGATGATTTTGTGAAAAACCGCCAGTTACAGCTATCGTTGTGGCCATTTTAAGTATCACTTTTCTTGTTAAAGTATCTGGCAACATCCCTAATATTAATTGATCCCTGGGTTTGGTACAGCCAAAATACACAATACATGAAAAATAAAAAAGTTAAACTCAGCTTAATGTGGGACTCAAATGACAGATCTGAGTTCCATGATCGGTAGATGTTCTCTTGAAAGCCAACATAGGCCTGTTAAGAATTCTGCGATGTAGGCAGTTATTATTTCAGATATACATACATGACCAAAATCAATCCTATGGGATGTAACCAAGCAGAATTCAGAGACAGAATGGTTATGCTACTCAGAGGAAAAAAATAATGGGAATTTTAAAAGACTAGAGAAAATACTTTTGGACGAGCTCTGGAGAAAGAATTGTGCGGTTTATTTTATTGCGATAGTACTACCATGGAACAAGTGTTATGGAATACTGATTAAAGAAAAGTGTCAACCTGGAGAATTTAGACATGTCAAGGTCATTGTTATGAAAAAGAATTTAAGATTCGTATGATGAAAAGGAGAAATTATAAAATAAAGTGATGACACTTCGAAGTCAAATGTCCTTATCAAAGCGACTTTTCTTGATAAAATTTGCTGGATAATTTTTCTGCGGGCTGATTGCCTTTTGAATTCACACTTTTCCAGCAGTGTCCTGCAGGTCTGGTTCGTCAAAATTGGATAGTTTTCATGATGGGTTGTAGGTGTCCGTATAGCTGCAGTTTTGTAGGGTGCTGCCTCCAGGACCTGTTCAGTTCATGTGTAATTGCCATCAAGCTTTTTCTCTATACCTTTTTTTAAAGATATACCACGGACACCATGGGAAGCAGAATGGCAGAAGTAAATGTGAACGAACCCAATGACGGGTCAACGGCATGCCTAACCAGGTGCTGGGCGGACAAATCCCACGGGAAAATGGCCAGAAACAAATAGTTCGAACGGGGAACTTCTGCTGAACATCTTTTAGGGTTGATTCTGTGGATGAGAATAAAACACAGCCACTGAAAGATTACCATGACTCATACTCAAACCACATGTTCAAACCACGTCCCCCCCTTACTCGGGTAAAACCTGCTGAGGCTGGAGTTCTGGCCCAAGTGTCCGAAAAATCAGCCGTAGAAATCAAACAAAAATTACTAAAATATAAATGCACAATAAAATAGCGACATTCAACGTTAGAACTTTAAGTAGAATTGGCCGACTACCGGAGCTGACAGCTTCTTCGATACATCATAACATAGACATAATATGCATATAAGAACACATATACCTTCATAGCGAAGATATAAAATACCACGATACCGGCAATGGATGGATGTTTGTTACGGCATCTGCATGGAAAAACTGTGTCAACGACCTGATAGGTGGTGTAGGTATGATTATTGGACCACGGGTCCTAAAATCAGTAAATAGTATGGAGAAAATACAACCGAGAATGATGGTAGCTACGTTTAATGGTAACCCCAGCACAACGATCCTCTCCTGCTACAGCCCTGCCAGGGTTAATAAAGAAACGGACCTCATCGCCTTCTATGACGAGTTATCCTCCTTTGTTCGTAGCAACCCGAAACACAACGTTTTCATCATCGGTGGAGATATGAATGCCCAAATCTGCAAAAACGTAAACATCAAATTTAGCCTACTGAACTCACCAAGTAGAAATGGGTAAACATCTAACAGATTCCACGTTAAAAAAATAGATTAACATGCCTTGATAGTAAATTTCAGAAAAGAAAAGGAACTACGTACTTAGGGAAAGCACAAAGGGTTACAAATTTAAGAAGTCTCAAGAAAAGATAAGTAAATCTAAATTACGTGAATGACAAAAAAGTATTTACAAACAAAAAAAATTATAAAATGAATTAAAGAGCCTGATACAAAGAATAGGAATTTACGGCCAGGTTGTAGGAATAGAAGTTGGCATTGAAATAGGAAAATAGAAAGAGCCGAAGGAATAGAACTATTAAATCAGGAAAGTATTAGATCGCTCGGAGAAAAGGAAAATTACAAGTATTTAGAAATATTGGAAGCGGGTGCCATCAAACCGGGACACTCGTACGCGTGGTCTTACTTCTCTGCAGAGAAGCAGTCAGTGAATTCTACAGCTCTCCCCGAGTTGTCAAGATCAATTATGTCAAAGCGAAAATAGATTATAAGGAAAATAATACCAAGTGTAGGTTATGTGGGTATACAGACAAAACGATTAATTACATAAGAGAGTGTAGCAAACTAGTAAAAAAGACTATAAGACTAGACACGAATGGGTAGAGAAAGTTATCCACTGGGAATTGTGCAAGGAATCGAAATTTGATCATTCTTCCAAATGCACAAACTAGAATCCGTCCTGAAGAATTGTTACATAGCCATGATACGGATATGTGAAACGTACATAGAATGTTCATAACATATATACATAGAACATAGGAATCCCGAAACACGAAAAACATTTACGACTTCTTAGTTCAGGTACGAAACTTTTGATAACCTTTGAGTTAAAAGATTTTCGACATAAGGAGAGAGGCACAATCATTCTATGCTAGGTTTTCTATCTGCCCCGCCCCCAACACGTGTGGCACCCGCCACAAAGCCACGGCGAGCTAGCGAAAGTCAACCGACTTCCTCCGAGCCAGGAACTCAACTCACTGACCTTTTTCAAAATCCCCCAAATCCTTCGCGCGCGCTTCCGGTGCATGACGTCATTCACATCCACTGGTCAAACTTTTTCTCTGGGATTTTTATTTTGACATCTGTGAACGACACATCCTCCCCGCGTGTGCGTCAACACTTGTGCTCAAGTTTGTACCTAACTAACCCATGCACTGAGCCGAAAGGTTCTCAGCCTAACTAAACCCAAAGGCTAGATATATAAAACGAAATCCCTTGGCCATTATATTACAGAATGAGACGCATATAATTATCTGGGATTATGATATAGGAACAGATCATCTAATACCAACAAGAAGTCCAGAACCAGTCATGATGAAAAAAAAAAGGCGAAAAAAAGAACCTGACGTATCGATGACTTTACAGTCCCGGTGGACCACAGTGTGAAAATCAAAGAAAGCAACAAAAAAAGAAAAAAAAATAATTGGACTTTGCAAGAGAACTACTGACAAAACTGCGAAACTTGAGAGTGGTGGTTATATTAATTACAATTCACGCGCTTGGAACAGTTTTCAAATTCCAGGAAAATTAGCTAGAAGTATTAGAAATCGGAGGGTTAATCAAGATTATCTAAAGTACAGCATTGTTGAGATCGGCTAGAATTCTGAGAAGAATCCTAGTGACCTAAAGAGACTTGCTTTCACTCAGACTCCAGTGAAAGACTATCAGCTAAATTTGGTTTGAAAAACTCGCTAGTAATAAAATAATAATAATCTTTAGTATGCTAGTATATATATATATATATATATATATCGATGTATGTATATTGTAACATAATAAGAAAGTATAACATGCTGTTTAACGTCTGATATGCTTTGAATGATTCCTTTTGTAGAGAATGTAAGAAGTGATTTTTGAAGCAAACTTAGAGAGGAAAATAATTCAGTCACCTTCAACAATTCTGTAATTCGATTTCTTGTGTTGTAATACAAATCCTTGCTTTTGACAGATGTCTTATCGTCCTGTAGGAAATTAATACCTTCTCGAAATTTTTACGATTAAATAGTGTTATTATTTCAAAAAATTGGCATAGGTAAAGCGATTATTGTCATTGAAAGAATTACAACCATATGGGAATCTGATTATTCTTTCAAGCCACAGCCGATTCAATATTACTGTCTAGTTGCACCATTTGAACTTTAACAAAACTCCCTGAATAAAAGCAAGATCAGAATTACACAAGGTTGTTGTGTGGTGACTGGAACAAATGATAAAATAGCACTCAATAAAAGAGCTGTTGAACAACTATTTAGAACTCGACTCGAAAAACATCAAATTAAGGCGAGCAAAACAAGCTGAGCACAGCTAGAGATGTAAGTACAACCTCATAAGTGACGTTTTCCTATGGACTCCTACGCATGGACACACCAGTGTCGGCTGACCAGTAAGAACTTTAAATAATCATCCTTGTGTTGACATTGGGAACCGAGATAGATAGATAGATAGATAGAGAGAGAGAGAGAGAGAGAGAGAGAGAGAGAATCAAGGGAATTCGTGATGTTAGAACGCGTTGATTCTTTTTTATAAATAAATTTTGCTCCTCCAGTCTTCTATGGGTGTCTACTTCATCAATTTATTCCTAGGTAGTATCGAATACATTTTTTTCATTTGTCTATTTCAGCAAATATTTAAAGACCACGAAGTGACATATAAAGATCACGGGATGAAATTGTCCCCTGAAGAAGGCCGAATAATTAATTCCCAAAAACATCATGATACAAAGATAAAAACTGGCACTCATAAGAATAAAATAGGGTACATCTTTTTTTTCTCCAAACATATCTAATTTAGAAGCATTTTAACATTTTCCTTTGGTATGTGTTCTTCGTAAAACGTTGCATGCTTACCAGATAATTGACTGAATAAAATATGGGAAAAAAGAGAAGCAAATGTAATTTCTTAACATGTACAATATGGACGGCATTGATTTTATTTTTTATAACTTCTCTACATCATTCACTTTACCTTCCGTTTTTGCTACTTTTTTCGTTATTGATTTTGAAAGTATTTCATCAATCAATTAAGGACTATGTTTTCTTTATGACATTTTGACATATATAAGAAAAATAGTTTGGTGAACAAATTACAAAGCCACAAAAATGCTAGTCTTTCAAAGATTGAACACTCGCCTTTAGGTAATCCTTAACGAGATAATCTGGTATTATAATTTGTCAGAAATCATCTAGAATATGGCCAAAAGCCATGTTTATTTTTGTCTAACAAGAATCAAATCTTTATTTATCTTCTCCGGATTCTCTTCCCACCTTGGGTTGATTTTTTTTTTCAAGGTTGAACTCATGGCTAATGAAAATATGTTTATTGACTTGATTAGTCGGTGCTAAGAAGGGTATTTAGTCGAGTTCTCACTCACTAAATACTCATAATTGAATCACTATATGCAATAACACATTAACACTAGATAAATGTAAGGATAGACTATAAAAGCTCATTAACACATATATGGATTTACCCGAACATTCCATGGGACCAGGATGTGACACAAGGTCAATTTTAAGAGGAATTCTTTTTTTGTTTTTTTAATGGCATATTAACCTTCGTAGGTTATTTAATGCCAAAGCCATTCTCATAGAAGAACATTAGTGGTGCTATTTAACCCATAGCTGGGAGGATAAGGGGGTTCATACCTTTCCCAAGGGTATTTGACCGAAAGTGAACGTAATAGCGCGACTGGAGTACGAACTCGCGTAATACGATTCCGCAGTCCATTGCTTAAGAGGAGTTGAATAGATTTAAATTCAGAGTTTTCCTTCTTCAAGGCCAGTTACCATACCTTGTTTTGCCATTTTTCCCTATTACATACCCATTGCTGGAGGGAGAATAATAGGATTCATACTTTTACCAAGGCTATTAGCTCTGTGTAAAAAACAATTTGTACTTAACATACGTACATACAAGAAATGTTTAAAAAATACAAAAAACGTGTCTTAATTGATAAAATTTACATATATTGTTCTTTAAATTAGTAATAAAAGAACATGAATGGAGTACAAAAATAGTTAAAGTAATGAATGATTGGTTTGGTTTAGTTTTATGGCATATCAACCATTGTGGTTTATCTAAAGCTGAATAATGTTTTTTAGATATATATTAAATATATGATTTGTAAACACATTTTGAAGATACACACAGTTAAATGATCCAACAGTTCTATTTCTTACAACTCAGTTTTGCATTAGTCAAAGTCTAATTTTTCCAAGTATTTCTATGTATAACTACCAAATCAAATAAGTCTGCGGAATAGTAGTAAGCGAGTTCGTACTCCAGTCGCGCTATTACCTTCACTTTCGGGCAAATACCCTTGGAAAAGGTATGAACCCCCTTATCCTCCCAGATATGGGTTAAATAGTACCACTACTGTTCTTCTAGGAGAATGGCTTTGGCATTAAATAAACTATAAAGGATGATATGCCTTTAAACAAAGAAACCAAACCAAATCAAACAACACCAGTCTCTTGTTTACACAAATTTCAATGATCAAATAATTCTATTTCAAACATTTCAATTTATCATGAGTCATTTGTCTGCTCAAAGTTTGAAAGTCATATATGACCCACAAATAGGACCCAATCTGGTACTAACACTCTGGGCAAGAGTGGACCTAAGAGTGAAAGCAATGAAGGGATATTCCTCATTCCCCAAACGTCCAGCATTACTGGAGACTCATTATCAGATTGTTCAATGTCATATGCTGGGGAGTCGTTGTGGCGTGGTGTCTTAACCTTTGCAGAGATGCTGTCGGTGTATTTTACAGCCTCATCAGTCTTGGCATGTATTGAATGTGTTTGATGATCATAGCAATATGGGATTTAGGTTTTAAGGACAAAGTGAGAGACACATCTATGACCGGTAGAGGATTAAATGTCTCAACTTTTCAAAGAAGAGAGACCTAAAAAGCCGACATAGATTGTGAATTACACATGCGCACGAGTTATGCAATGAACACGCCTCCATTAACCAAAAGAGGGAATTATTTACTGTCTTTGTGTGGCATAAATCTGACTACCAAACAATTTCATAGATTATTCAGCCGGGAAATCTGGCACATAATTTTAGTTTTGATTTCACGTTTATAATATTTAAAAAAAAACTAATCGTTTAAGATAATATGTTGATAATTTAAAACTGAAATACTATAATCTACACGTTTGACAAACAAATATCACAGGAAGAAGAACCTTGTAAGGTTACAGCAGATATGTTCATTATAAAAAAAATTGTGAAAGACAGATTATAACAATAACAGCGAATCGAATTATTGTTACCATAGAAACAACGCCAAAAGACTAAACTTAAGTTAAGAAGAAAAATCTCTGTGCATTATTAAATTTGACCTTTTTAGATGTTTTAAAACTTTATTAATCTGTTTTAATTTGCATATAAAACAAAATATACATTATCCATAAATATTCATATATAGACCAGATCACTAGCCACCATATTTTGTTCCCGTGATATTAATTGTTGCATGAGACCACTTAAAAATTCAAAAAGATTTAAAATATTTGCTTTTTCGATCTCTAAAACAGATGAATTCAAATAAAACAAACACTCCTTTATTTAAAACATATTTTGTGTTTAGTGACTTTCCCCTCAACAACCACCACTACAATCAGAAGCCTTATCATCATCATCTGTCCCCCCAATAATCTGTAGTCTCCCGGAAGTAGTTTTCGTGTCCCATACGAAATATGTATTTAACCAAGCCCCTCAACACAAATGCGAAGCGACAAAAGGTCATTTTTTGCGGAGTTTAACAATGAGGAGTTTTATTTTTTTCAGACCGGTTGTTATACCAAAGTTAAAGATCCCAGATTGCTCTTTTATTTATCCATAGCAGTAGGGAGAAACGTTAAAAGCAAACTTTCCGCAAGAGTATTAGCTTTATGCAAAATGCAACCAGCCTTGTCCAAAAGTTGAACTCGTTTCACCATGTCCATTTTCAACGACGTTACACTACAAGTTCTTTCAAGACTTCATCTTTTCATTATTACAATCATCTACTCTTGACACCTATGACAATTTTTAATTTTAACTCCTCACTCATCTCAGCTGTTACTCAATCTGACTTATTCCTATTTGGTGTTGTTTCAACTTCTTGTACGGTGTCACAGTGCAGCATCTTCGTGGAAATTTGCCAGTAACAAAAGAAGAAATGACGAATTTATAGCAAAGGAAAAACTCAATTACGTGATCAAAGAAAAAAACCCTGGCACATGAAAAAGAAAAAAAAAAAAACTCAGGTACATGATCAAAGAAAAAATACCCCTCACTTTAGTAATTAATAATTGTACTATGAAACTGAATATTTGTTTACTAAATGTATCATTGATTTGGTATAAGGTTCAAAGTGTAGAGCACCTTGTGTGTATTGAACGCACTGCTGACTAGGGGTCAGATGCGGAGTAACTCCTCCTCAACCAGGCCACATGTTAGTTGTAGGTGATGATTCGTAAGGTTTGAGGGGGCTGAAAATCCTTGAAGGAAAACCCAAGTAGTCAAGTAACTTGCAGGACTTTAGTCTTTATTGGGCTAGACGAGTTGTCAGAAAGGCTTTATCTGTAGGTCATGTGAAGCGCTGGGATCTATATGATTGTCCCAACCGCAATCAACAATTGGTTCTTATGACAAACAAGTACCAAACCTATTTTATCTTAAAAGTGATTAAAGGCAGACGGGGAAGATCAATTGTGCTGAGAAATCAATACTTAAAATCATTTAAACTGAGTTCAAACAAAAGATTCATATTAGAAAATATATATATAATAGATAGATCGGAATACTTTAAACCATTCAATTATGTGCTAACAAATGAGCTCTTAAAGGTTTAAAATTAAAGTTACCTACAAATTATTCGCTTACGAACCATACGTATACATACACACATACATGAATATTTGTATGTGATGCAAATATATATATATATATATATATATATATATATATATATATATATATATATATATATATATATATATATGTATGTATGTATTAATATGAAGATAAGAAAATAGAAAAATAAATGAATCCAAAAGTGATTAATTTATTATAATGGAGAGTCAACGTTAAAACGTTTCGGTTCTAATGAACCTTCATCAGGATATCAAACGTTTTAATGTTGACTTCCCACTATTATAAATTCATTACTTTTGGATTAATTTATTTTTCTATTTCATTTTCTTCATACTGTCGTATTTATTTCCATTATTTACTTCCATATATATATATATATATATATATATATATATATATATATATATATATATATATATATATATATATATAATGTAATTCAATCAATTGAATTACATGGATATTGTTGATAGAAAATTCGAAAATACAATCGTTCCCACCATCGTCTTATTTAGCGTTGGTTAATATATATATATATATATATATATATATATATATATATATATATATATATATATATATCAACAGGACTTGGTATTGAATTACCCCCAAAGGTTGGTATATCGTTCAACCAAATAACATAATCAAACTTGTTATTGATCTCCAATATTACTTTGTTGATAATTCCATTACGTCTGAAGTCCATACATCAGCGATAACTTCTGGAAGTATCCACTACTATGTCCATGTACAATTTTGCTCAACTTTTTACAAAGATTAAGGACCAATATCATTTGCCATACGAAAAGGATAACATTTGAAAATCTTGGAATCTATGTCATTGCCTTGTAAAGGAAGAGGTGGTTTTATCTTACAAATCTTTGAAGTATGTTTAATATCCTGAGAACCAAATGCTATTAATTAAAAATAATAGAAAGCTAATTATATCTCTAGGTTAACGAAGAGAGAAACTATAGAAATACCAAACGACTAAGGGTAAGATTACCTGAGAAAAATCAGTGTATTACTGAATAAATCAAATTAAAATTATTTTATTTGTGTAAATGTGAGATAATTTGTATATTTATCAAAATATACATTATTTATGCAAATGTATATTTTGACCTGATCGTTAGCCGGTATGTTTTTTATAATAAGTTGGTGTACGAGACCTGTTTAAATACACCTGGATTCAAATGTTGCTTTTCGAACTGGACAAAGGAAGAAGAACATTAGTACGATTGAATTTTACTAACAAAGCTTCTCCGAACATTTGACGAAGTTTAAAGAAATAACGTATAATCATTCTATTGAAATACTAGTTTAGCTTGATCTCTTGTTTAATGACTATCAATCTTAGTGGGTTGTTTAATAATAAAACACTCTTGGAGAAAGATAATAAAGATACTATGTGCCCGTGGTGTAATGGTTATCGTCGCAGGATATGGACACGGCGACACGAGTTCAAATCCTGGACCTGACTGATTGCATTTCACATAGCACTAATACTCTTGGGAAAGGTATGAATTCAATTATTCTCCCTCCAGCTATGGGTGTTCTTCAGCCTTGGTGAGGCAACTAGTCTAGGAGAAGGAAAACTCTGAATTCAAATCTGTTAAACTCCGCTTAAAAAATTGACCTTGTGTCATATCCTGCCCGAGCGGAGGGGTTGGGTAAATATGATAAAGATACTATTTAACCTATAGTTGGACGATTAATAAGTCCATACCTTTCGCAGATGCATTTTTTTTCGAGAGTGACTTGAGTTCGAACTTGCAATCTTCAGTGTCACAATAGAGTACGTTAGTTATTACGACGGGTTATGTTCCACCATGTAATTACTGTTGTCAAAAAGTTTGATGTTTCTTGAAAAAAGAAAGAAATGATCATAATTAACATATTAATCTTTGTTTTTAGGAGAATTTGTTAAACTGAAATCAACCAACCAATCAAATAATAGATGCAGCTAGTATATTTTTTAGCATCAGCTTTCTTTTTACTTTCACGATAGAAGACTTAGGAAAGGCATGAAGCAATTGTTTGCCTCCAATCCTAAGAGAAATATTAGAACAGACTGGGTTCTTTGCATATTTAGAAAATTAAGAAAAACTCTTAATTCAAGCTTGTTGAGTTTTGCTTAAAAATTGACCATATGTTAGACGGATTGGGTAAGTACTTACGGTCGACTGTGGAATTAGATTCCTTATTAATATTTTATTTTTATAATCTGTATAATGACTGATATTAACAATTCATATATGACAAAATATATTAAAAAGAAAATTGATGCCGTAATTACTGATAGAACGAAGATAAATATGGCAGAATAAACGATAAATATACATTAGTATTTAATCCTCATTTTTACTAAAATTGTGTAATATAATTACATTTCAATAATCAGTCCTGAAAGACACGGGATGCATGTTTAATGAAAAGCTAGGTCAACTTCATAGACATTTCTAAATTTTCATAATATACCGTGGGAAATTTTATCTTTTGTTATACATTACTATTAACTATTGGACAAGTGGTAGAGTGTTCGCCAATGGCCCGGGAGACTGGGGTTCAATCTCAGGTCTAGTCAAACCAAAGACTCAAAAATAGTACTTGATATCTCCTTGCTTAACACTCCGCATTATCAGGTTCGTTTCAATGGTAAAATGAATCAATCCAGGTAAAAGTGTAGCACCCTCTACGACACCTCGGTGTTGTAGTAATTGAAAAGGGAGCTTTCTTTTTGTCTTCGACTACAGTCACCACCTTTATATATATATATATATATATATATATATATATATATATATATATATATATATCGAACATACATTCAACAACTATGTGAGGATACGGGATGTTGTCCTGAGGGCGATAACGATAGGGAGAAGTGGCGTGAGAGGGTCAGGGATATCCGTGCTACCAGCGTATGGTGATATATATATATATATATATATATATATATATATATATATATATATATATATATATATATATATATTGTATTGGCATTTACGTCAGCCGGGTTTCGATCCCAGCTTCGGGAATCTAGCGGGTCTAGCCACACTGAAGAGTAGTGATACAACGAAACGGTCTGTCTGTGAATGACTATATATATATATATATATATATATATGCGTGTGTTATAAGTGTCTATGTATCTATATGTCCTTGTGCCTCTGTGTCTGTATTTCCCTATCCCATCGTGAGAGCAGGATGACCTGATGTCTTTTTCGGTTCATTTAACGCCGAATTACGTCTGTTTGATTAAAGTTTATATGTTTCAAGATCTTCTCATCTTCAAATATGCATAAGTAAAGTTTTTTTTACACACAGTTAAATATCAAATCAGTTCTGTTTCAAACAATTCTGTTAAGTATAAGTACGCTGTTTAGTTCTATTTAATCCACAGGTGCTACCACTTCTGGTCAGAGTAGACTGGGGAGAGATGACAATGAAGGGATACTCCACATTCTCCAAGGCTCCAGCATTACTGAAGTTTCCTTTCCCTTCCCCGTACAGATGTAGTCAGTTTATTCTGCAGCCCCAGCAGAATGGGCTATCAGTTATTTTTGAATGTAAAAGCATTTTTTCAAACAAACCAGTTTAGCATAAGTTTATATTTTTGTTTGCACACAGTTAAATAAAAAAATGTAATTTCAAACAATTCCCTTTAGCGTAATTACTAAGTTTAGTTCTATTTAACCAATTGATATGACTCTATAAGGTGCTACCACTCCGGGCCAGAGTGGACCTGGGAGCAATGACAATGAAGGCATACTCCGCATTCCAAAGCATAACTGGAGCTTCAAGATCAGATATTTTAGTGTCATATCCAGGACACTCATTGGAGAAGTTTTACCCTTCTGCTTAGATGCAGTCGGTGTATTGTACTGAGTTATTTATTATTTGAGAGATTGTGGAGATAATTTTAAACTATTTTAAAGTTTATATCATCTAGAAGCAGTTGAGAGGGTAAGGTCAGTTGAAAGGTTCGCTTTCATTGGTTGAATTAGTTTTGATACTAAAATCCTAGAAGTATATAGTTAGATTGTAACTTTGCTTCAGTTAGCCGAAAGCTGTTGACGGCTCGATATCTATTTTCCATCTATGATCCAAGCGAGCAGGGTAAAGATTTGCGAGCAGGGTAAAGTGTGTTAGAGGTAAAAAAAAAAATAATGAATAAATATATGCGACCAGCAAAATAATTCTCCATATTATTCATCCAACTGAAACATCTTGGAGGGTTGACTATTGCAGAAGAAGAAAACTTAAGCAAAATGAGATGACCCATCGTCCAGGCTGCGATTTCCAGTTCGATTTCCAGTTACGATATAAGATTCCCTTTCGGACAAATAGCCTTTGGAAAGGAATGAACTCCGTTGAATTCCTTAGCTATAGGTCTAAATGGCACAACTACTGTTTTTCTGCAAAGATAACTTTAGCATTATATAACACTCGGAAGTAAATATACCATTAAACTAATAAACAAAACTAGTCCTTATACAATGAAAATGTTAACAATAGATTGATAGATATTACTAAAAGAGTTGAATTTTATTTCTTAAGACTTTGTTATGTTAAAAAATAAATAAATAGATACATAAACAGAAAAAAATTGATGTTGCCTGCCCCGTTCGTCATAATCAGATCAAATTATATTCTACTTCAGAGAGTCAGCAAGAGATGTGTGCAGTTCAGTCATGTGCGATTTTGAATATAACTGTCTGCCTGGAAAAATAGTATTAAGTAAGAAATTGTGGAGGCGTTTGTGGCACCCACTCTAAAGAGCACATCTCACAAGGGAGGCAACTTTTGCATCACGGTTAATTCCTGACGTGGAAAAGTAGCATTATTTGCACTAATTCCTAACCACTGGACTGGAACGATTTGATAGAGATCGATCAAATATGTGACAAGATGTTACGCCGGCGTAAAAAGGGAAAAGAGAGGTGGTAGGCAATGAGGAAGTGGTAGGAATTCAATATTGGAAAATGGCGTCGGTGACAGTTTTAATGCCAAAGTAACCGAAAAATAGAAAATAAGGGAAGGACGATCTGACAAAATATATAAATTAGAAATATTTTGGGTTACGTATTACCTCTTCCATTTTAGATTTATTTTTGGAAATTCTGCGTAGAAAATCAGTTGAATTGAATGGCTAAAACAATCTTTACTGTAAGGAATTATTTTCTTATCACACACACACACACACACACACACGCATATATATATATATATAGAGAGAGAGAGAGAGACCTATATATATATATATTTATATGTCAGTGTGTGTGTTTATACATATGAATTTACACGTGTGTGTATATATATGTATATATGTATACATATGAGTATATGTATAAATATATATATGTATATATAAGTGTGTATATATATATATATATACATACATATATATATATATTTGTATGTCTATATGTGTGTGTATGCATATATAAATGCACACACACACATAAATATATATATATATATATATATATATATATATATATATATATATACTCGCATATTACTCGCATGCAATGAACACGGTATATGTATGTCTACATCCTGTATCGTGTAGAAGTAAGATAGTGTAGACGAAGTGTCAGTGGTGCTTGGTAACGCTCATTTTCTTGCCGGTCAGACTAACGCTATGGCGAGGAAAATGACAGCTTCCAAGCAACGCAGATTCTTTGTCAACTCAATTCTAACTTAAATATTCACTCCATCAATGATATCGATCTTTTTGTATTTATAAATATATCCAACCTTATATATATATATATATATATATATATGGTGTTGAAAAATGTAACACTTTAATGTGAGTTCTTTTATAGTGTGATCTGAAATCTTCACTGTTCCCCATACCCACCAACATATTGAAATTTTCCCCAGGTGGCCTCCATATAATCATTACTGCCTTTCTATTAAATGTACGCCCATAGAAATTGAGACATTTTTTATTCACGTGCTGGAGGTTTCAGGACATGTGTTCACACTAATGGTGAACATTTGGAGACTGTTTGATATTGTATCATGAATTTACTCCCAGTAAACATTTTTAAGGGTACATATATATATATATATATATATATATATATAGAGAGAGAGAGAGAGAGAGAGAGAAGATCGTCAGATAGATAGGTTTCGTTTTTTTGTTTGTTTAAAGTGCATATTAATGTTCGTGTTTTATTTAATGCCAAAGTCATCATTCTAGAAGAACAGCAGTGATGCTATTTAACCCATAGCTAGGAGGGAATTTGTTCGAAATGTAACGTGCTAGCGCGACTGGAGTTCGAACTTGCTTATTACGTTTCTGCCGCCTAGCGCTTTAACCACTAAACAACAAGTACACATAGATAGATAGATAGATAGATAGATAGATAGATAGATTTATTTTAACATAGAAGCAACTATTTCTGTTCCCAACCAATATATGGTTCTAAGATTTATCGAACAAAACTACGTTCTAAATATTCTTAGTCGTTCGAGAATATGTCCCATAAAATCACGTAATATAAATTTATTGACGTGATTACAGACAATCTAAAGATACTTAAATTTAATAATTAAGATTTCGATTTACGCAATTCCGTTTAAATATTAATATCACCGTCTATAGTATCAAACGTTATCACGTGAACTTATCATAGCATTCTGTTATTTTATATAGTATCTCAAGTGTACAAAACGGGCTGGTCACCTCATTACGCTATAAAAAGGTTAACTATTGTCCAATTCATTAGAACCAATTTCTTATTTAAAGAAAAATGAATATAAATTCATTAAAGTGAGAAGGGTTAATACCAAACTGATAAGAGCCAATGAGTAATTCCTCTTTTTATTAGGAATGAATTTTTTATTCCAATACATAAAAGCCAAAGTTTGATTCTTATAACAAAAAAAATAATAATTTCAGTGTTTAAGAAGAAATAAAATAAAATTTTTTATAAAAAAAAATTCTCTAAGAAGAACCTACTTTTAATTTCTATAATCATAAAAGATTAATGTCTAATTGTATAAACGATAAGAACCAAAATGTAATTTTTATGAACAAAAAGAAGCAAGTTTTTTCCCTTAAAGATTAAAAAAACAACAAAACTACGGTTTGAATGCTATAACTGAAACAACATATGTTTTATTTATAATCTAGAAGTACCAAAGACAAATTTTTAACTAAAAAAAGACTATCCTTTTAGATTTTCTTCCGAAAACCAGAAAGAACCAATGCCAAAATGCTACAACCATGGTGCGTCCAAGATTGATGTCTATGAGCTCGAAGAACCAAAATTTGATATTCATGAAAATAGTAAAACTTTAAATCTAAAATCGAAAAATATGTATATCTAATATCGATAATTAGTTTGAATAAATATTTAATTTCTGAACACGAATAAACAACGATCAATTTCTACTGAAAAAGTTCCTACAATAGAAAGGAACCGTTTATCTACTATCTATGAATATAGGAAACCAGTGTATTTCTATGAGCAAAAATAAAGAGTTTACTTTCTATTGATAAAAAGAGCAAAAGTAAAATTTCCGTAATTAAGGAGAAACAATGTCCAATTTTTATAAACCGGATAAAAATTATTGGATATAAAAGGACAAAAATCTAATTTCTCCCCGAGGAATCCACAGTATCTAATATTTGTAATCATGAATTCTGATGTCTTAATTCTTAATGGGGAAAAACAGCTAATTTTAAAAACCATTAAAGATCTAACTACAACAAGGAAAAAGAACGAAAATAATTTTTATAATCAAGATGAGCAAAGTGCACGTTATGGAAGTGAGTTGGGTTTTCTTACTTTATGTGATAAAGTTTTTTATATGTCGAAATTTGCGTTGAAGTTACTTCAATATTTGAATGGGTGTCTAGTAAAGAATCAGATGTTATCTGTGCGAGATGTGTACTATTTTTGAAAACTCTTGGTTAGATACAGACTATAGAGAAAGGTTTTTGTTTATGTTTATCATTCTTGGCGCCTACATAGAATATAATTTAAAAAAAAACAAACAAAAAAGTAAGTAACAGGAATATAGGTGGCAAGAGATCTTGTCTACCTTAAAATATCATAGCAGATGTTTAACACACAGACATATCACTGTACGTGGGCGCTTATAGGTTGCTTCTTTTCCCGGATACTCAATTGAAAACACGCTTTTATCTTTTTATTTCTTTAATTAAGTTTTAAATGAAATATTCAATCATTTCATAATCATTTTATTGATTTTAAATAGTACAGTTTTTCACCTTTTTAATTATAGTTGATTTTATTAAAATTATCTTGTTTTGTTTTTTATAAAGGGGAAAGTTGTAGCTACGAAAAGTAGAGATATTATGAGATTAAAGTTGTTTTCAATGCGTATTGTCCCTTGCTGTGGTAGATTAAGGAACTGAGTGAATTTTGATGAAAATTATCTACAATTGTAAAATAAAAAAGAGGATAAAAGTTAAATTTAATAACAATCATTTATGTAGTACCTACCGCTCTCACTTGTAGCCCTGGTATCCGATTATATGAGACTTTTCACTGGTGTTTTTTTTTGTTGCCGTAAGTGACTTACGGCAAAAAAAAAAAACACCAGTGAAAATTCTCGTTTTGGGAATGAGAGGCGGTCGGACGCGAAAATTTAGGTTTTAAGAAGAGCCAACTGGTATCATAACAAATCAAGACTATATTCAATCCTAAGCGAAATTGCCTTCATCATTAGGGTGGAGGCGAAAATTCATGAATAATTTAGATTTTCTTTATTGACACAGAAAAAAACACTCACTTTTATAAATACGTTTTAAACTGGATTGATGGAGATACGAGGATCATTAAATAAGTTTCTAGACTTCTTTCGTATGGAGACTTTTATTGATAGTACACATATGAAACTCTAGTCCCCTTCGAAGTAATTTCCTCCGGCTGCAATGCACTTGTACCGTTCCAACAACTTCTGGAAGTCACAGGGAGCAAGGTCTGGACTATAGGGAGTGTGAGCAACTGTCTTGATGCCCATCTTGGTCAAATAGTCTGTGACAACGATGGAGTTATGGACTGGCGCATTGTCCTGGTAGAAATGCCACTGAACCGATTTGAAGAGTGCTGGCCTCTTCCGATGGAATCTCTTCCTGAACTCTCTTAAAACCTCAACATAGTAACCTGTGGCGATTTAGGAATTACCAAAGAACTCCCAACCGGATGTTGACTCGTCGGCTGCCTGATACGAAATGTATAAATGCGTCGCCACGCATAAGGCTCCACACATCCATCCGGTTAAAATCAGAAAAAAGAAAAATAATAAAATGTAAAGTAGCCAATGAGAAGCGGTCGCGCCAAAATTAGAAGGATTTTGGCGTAGCGAATTTGGAGCCGGTGAAGAGAGATAAATACTCAGGTTTTCTGTGAACCTATCTCTTTTCGGGTAGTGACGTCGAACCGACAACACCGTTTTTACTATCTGGTGTTTTGGGCACCACGCTATGTCTTTAGACGTAGCGTTGGTTAGTCCATTCACCAGGTAAATAAAGGAAAGTCTGAAAGAAAAGTTTTTCGTCTCCTGTCTGTTCCTATCTTCTCTTTTTTTTATATTTCTTATGGACCTTCTTTGGGCAAGGCATTGCACCGGCCAAGTCAACGTGGGGTAAAGCAAAATAACCAAAATATGGAGTCAGATATCTTACGGCAACACAGTCTTGCCCTTAGCCCCTGACCTTCATAAAAATTTTAAACCCCACATTGGTAACCTCGACGCGAAAAACCTTTAAGAACCACAAACCCTAACCCTAACCCTTTGGCCAATCAACTCTAGTGTATTGTCTTCCTAACTCCTCCTACACCACATCATCCCTCACAGACTCCCTGCCTTTCTTGAAACTCTTATGCCACTCAAATACTGATGCTCGATTCATGCAAGATGGTCCATAAATTTCTGTGGCATTTTTTCCAAGTTTAAAACCGAATTTTATTCCATATCGTTCTTCTAAAGTGTCCTCACGTTCAGATTGCATTTTTGAAATTCACTAGCTGTGACAATCAGGCTTTAGTAGGGTGTATTCCAATTGCTGCTGTAGCTGTTTATTTAAACCTGGAATCATAAAAATAAGCACAAAAAAAAAGTCTGGAAACTTATTGAATACATCGCGTAAGTGTAAGTTCTCTGAGTATCATTTCCATTTTACCGGTTCGTTGGTTATCTTGGTTTATTGAGTATCAACATCACATTCACGTTCCACAATTTTTTGTGGAACACGAGCAAAGTCCAGGTATTTACGCAGATTTTTGCTTTCATTTGTTTTCATTCTCTGGTTTACTGGAACGGCCAAATGCTCATAATCACTTATTATTTTTCTTCTTGCTCATGCCTGGATTGGAGGATTTTTTTAAAAATCTCAAATTCCCTGTAGAATTTTATCCGCTTACTTCTTCTCCAGAACATATTCTGATCCAAACAGATAACGTTTCTGAACACGTGTTCAAATTTTAGTCTCTTCCACAATTCCTTCTCCATCCAGTTATGGAAAAGTCCTTGTTACGTAATGGCTAAAGTGATGGACTGCGGTCTCGAAGAAAGCGAGTTCGAACTCCACTCACGCTAAAACATTCCCAACTACCTTTGGAATAGTCATGAGATCCTTTATCTTTCCAGTTTTGGGTTAAATAAAGTCAATGTTGTTCTTTTACGAGGATGACTTTGGCATCAGATAACTTAAAAGGGTTGATATATTATTAAACAATGCAAAACAAAAAAGCAATCTCAACCTAAGTTGTATCCGGTTTTTCACTTCTTATGTGACTATTTGCTGCATTTGATTATAAATCAGTGTTCTTTTTCATATCTGGGAAACAGCCTACCTCTACTATTTTCATGCACCACATATATTATATCTTCTACCTAATTAATTCTTATGTCATTATTTCATTTGGTAATGTAATCTCTTATTGTTTTTTTTTCCAATTTCTCTCTCTAGTTTTAATCCTTCTTGTTTTCCTGTTTGCTATTTCCCTGTGTTATTTTCGTTGTTATCACAGTTTTGCGTTTGTACTTGAATCTATTTATTTTCCTGGTTATTTCCTTTAATTCCTCAAGTTCTGCATAAAAACAATCATTAATACAAAATAGTCTTTTTCCTCTTCATTTTCAAAAATAGTAAATCTGTCAACGACATTTCTGTTAAAGTTATATCTGGACTGCAAGTTCAATCCTGGTAAAGGGTGATAGTAACACAGAATAATAATTAACTCAGCTTAACCCTTGTACCCAGCTATGAATAGCAGAACGAGAGCAGAGTATCCCTGGGGATCGAATAAAGGGTTGGGTCCGAAGTTCCATGACAAATCCCGGTTACGACAAGAAGACTCCCGAGTTCAAAAAGAGACACCTGAAGAAGGTCGGAGAGCACATCGGCCGAAACGTTGTATAGACATAAATAAAGATGAGGATAATGGTCCAAAGAATCGTAATACTACAAATCATAATCAAACCTCATCTCATACATTCAGAGAAATAGTACAATACATCAGTAACCAAAATAAAATTGCATGAATATATATATATATAAAAGGAATATACCTATTTTTGGTTGTTACGTATTCATATTTTTCTTGACTGTTAAACTATTGTAGATTATGGTTATAAAAAATTCTTTATAATCTCTTTTGATTGTATTAGTTTCCAACAGAAATAAAAACAATCGTGGTCTTTAATAATTATTAAATAAAAGGTCTAATTATTTTGTTTTGCTTTGTTTAATAATATATCAACCCTTTTAAGTTATCTGGTGCCAAAGTCATCCTTGTAAAAGAACAACATTGACTTTACTTAACCCAAAACTGGAAAGATAAAGGATTTCATGACTATTCCAAAGGTAGTTGTGAATGTTTCAGCGTTAGTGGAGTTCGAACTCGCTTTCTTCGAGACCGCAGTCCATCACTTTAGCCATTACGTCACGAGGACTTTTTCATAACTTGACAGAGAAGCAATCGTGAAAGCGACTGAAATTTGAACACGAGTTCAGAATCATGCAAGCGTATGTAGTGTAACGATAATCATCTTAAGGAAGTGGGCACAACAAGCTAAGTTCCTGCTCGAAGTAGTTGGCGTTATTAATCACTCTAGGGAAAGACAAATTTTTCTTCTCTTTTCAGGATGGTGCAGAAAAAAGTTCGGAATATCTTTTGAGAAAGACTACCTAAATAATTGTTCTTTGATCAAATTTCTGCTGACGACTTTGGTTTCAAATTTCTTCTGATTCTTCCATGGTAGTCATTTTGCTTTCACTACTTTTTACTTGTTGATATCGGCGTCATAATTTCCCAAGCTTTTGAAAATTTCTTTCTCTAGGAACTTTCTGGGGTTCATTTTTGGGTCATTTTTTGAATATTTTGTATCAGGCAACCTGGGATTAAACCCCGGTCTCCCAGGCCATTAGGCAAACACTCTACCCACTAGGCCAATAGGAAACTCGACTCTGTTAGATATATGAAATATTTCTAAAATTTATTTACATTTGTGATAAAATAAAGTTATATAAATTCCTTCTCAGTGGTGCAATCTTTGATGACTGTTGACTTGTAGATTTTCCGTGTGGAAGTAATTCGGAAATTCTCGGTCTGTAAGTCTAGCTCAAGGTCTAGGTTCAGTAGGCTTTCTTAAGTGATGTGGAGTCTCCTAAATAGCCAAAATCTCCAGCTTATGTTGAAAAGGGCATCAAACTAAGTATCATCATCATCATGTCGTGCCGCCAGCGCGGATATCCCTGGCCCTCTCTCGCCGCTTCTCCCTATCGTTCATTGCCTCTGGCAGGCCTTCAGGGCTACATCCCGTATCCTCACAGATCAGCTGTATGTATGTTCTAGCTGGCAGCCCTACTTTTGCTCGGCCATATGTGGGGGTCCATAGGAGTACATCACTTATGAGCTCGTCCCTGCTTCTCCAGCAGTGTCCTGCATGTCTGGTTCGTCTAACTTTGATAGTTTTAGTGATGAGAGGTAGGTGGCCGTATGGTTGTTGCTTTGTGGGGTGTTGCCTCCAGGACGTATACAATATTGCTCGCAGCATTCTTGTGTAATTGCCGTCTAGCTTTTTCTCCATCTGTTTTGTCAGTGTCCATGTAGTGCATCCATATAGCAGTATCGATACGACCGCTGCTTGGAAGAAACTGCGTTTCATTTTATCGGTCAGTTCTGACTTCCATATGATCGATAGCTTATCAATAGTTGTCCATGCCTTCGTTAGCCGCGTGTCGATGTTTTTTTTTCTGTTGATGAGGCACTGCTTCCTAGGTAGGTGAACTTGTCTACCCGTTTCGGAGAGCTTCCGTCTAGTGTGGAAATAGCGACGACACAAACTAATTAATTAATGTTAATTAATTTCCCTATTTCAATCCGTTCAAAATCAAATTAATTTCATCTTCTGCTAAAGCCAACATCTTTCAATATTTGGGGAATTGGATAACGGTTTTTAGTGGTCGGAGAGTTAGTTCAAGCTTCTTAACTCCCACTTACTCTAATGAATATCTCTCATCTTTACTCACACTATTACCTCACAATGCCTGTAACTCTCCTACTCTCTCTATTTCTCATGTTGACTTTTTTTCGGGACTCTTCTAACCGTATGAAAAATCTAATGCGTAGGCAAAAAGGAGGTCACAAACATTAATAATTCATTTCTTTTCTTAAAGGTGGCTTTTCAGCACAGCAAGATGTCAGGTAGATACCCAGAACTCAGAAAATAGGCTGTTTGCTTAACAGCCGTTATTTTCTGTTAAAAAGAGCTTTCAGATGAGCTGATAGTGGTACTTATTTAGTGATTCATATCTTATTTTTTCCCCTTCTTTCATTTTCATTTTGTCGTCTGTTGGAAAGGCAAACTCAGCGAGATGACCAACCCTTTGTACCTGTTAATTACCAATGGAGCTGGTCTTTCGGTTGAGATTGGATGACTTATTTGTATATCAAAATACACCATTTGTTTGTATGATCAAATTTGAATCTCGTGTACAGTTTCTAGTAGATCCCTTTTCCAAATTAGATCTATAATTATTGTTATTATTTACTCATTAGAGTTTTTCACATGATCTTTCACTAGAGTTTGAGTGGCAGTAAGTATCCTCAAGTCTCCAGGACTCTTTTCAGTATTTTGACCGTTCTCAATAGTGCTGTCGTTTGGATGGTCTCTACTCGTCCACCAACATCTAAGTCCTCCCTTCCCTTCGATAATCCTTTAGTTACTGTACCAAAAGCACCAATCACAATTGGTATAATTGTCACCTTCACGTTCCATTGCTTTTTCCATTCTCTAGCAAGGTCGAGGTACTTATCCTTCTTTTTTCACATTCTTTCAGTTTTATTCTGTGGTCAGCAGGGACAGCAATGTTGACAATTTTGCAAATTCTCTTTTTTTCTTTGGTTGATTAATATTAGGTCTTGTTTTCTGGCCGAGATTAGGTGATCAGTCTGTATGTCAAAGTCCCATAGGAGTTTATATGTGTCATTTTCTAGGACAGGTGCTCGGTTGTGCATATACCATTTGTTTGTATGGTCAAATTTCAATTTCTTGCACATTTCCCAGTGGATCACCTTGCCCATCCAGTCTTGTCTAGTCTTATACTCTTTCTGTGCTAATTGGTTGCATTCGCTTATTATGTGATTGATCGTTTCGTCTCTGTCACCACATTGCCTACATTTGCTATTTTGTCGAGTCTTATCTATTCTGGCTTTGATATGATTGGTTCTTATGGCGTTGTTTTATCCTGCTATTCGGAGAGATTCTGTTTCTCTCTTCAAGTTTCCTTTTCTTAGCCAGGTCCAGATGTATTCACTCCTTTTCGAGTTTTTCACACCAGCGTTTGCCGATAGTTTGAGGGATAGCAAATCTCCTAAAGTCTCCAGGACTTTTAGTATTCTGGCCAATCTCAACAATTCTGTTGTTTGAACGGTCTCCATTCGTTCTCTTATTTCCATTCCTCCAGTCCTTGTACCAATCCTTTAGTGACTGTACCAAGAACACCAATTACAACTGGTATAATTGTTACTTTCATTTTCCACGTGTTTTTTTAATTCCCTTGCTAGATCCGGGTACTTATCTTTCTTTTCGCTTTCTTTCAATTTTAGTTTGCGTCAGCCGGGACAGCAAAGTCCACAATTCGGCAAGTTCTCTTTTTTGTTGATTATTACAAGGTCTGGTCGTATGGCCGAGATTAGGTGATCCATCTGTATTTCAAAATGTGTAGAAAAGCTTGTGGGTCTCATTCTCCAGAATTAATTCTGTGCTGTGTATTTTCCATTTGTTTGCACGGAAAACTTCTGTGTCTTGCACAATTCCTAGTGGATCACCTTACCCACCCAGTCGTGTTTAGTCTTATACTCTTTCTATGCTAATTTACAGCATTCGCTTATAATAATAATAATAATAATAATAATAATAATAATAATAATAATAATAATAATAATTGTTGTTGTTGTTGTTGTTGTTGATGTTGTTTTATCACTGTTGTTTTTCTACACGAAGTCTTTAGTATTAAATACACCATGATGGTTAATCTGCCATTTATAAAGAAGCCAAACATTGTTGGTGTTATTGATGTTGATTTAAAAGGAATATTAATCAACTTTATATTTCCTTTTGAATTAGAAAAGAACACCTGCACTTGATGAAAGAAATTTGTCATGGTTATTGAAATATTGAAAGAATGCAACTGTTTCTTTTTTTAACTTTACTGAGAGAAAGCAAATTTCTAATTCCCTAACGGAAGATGCCGATTTTCTCCTGGGTACAATAATTGCATTAGGGACTTAGTGTTGATCCACATTTTATTTTTTGAATGGTTATGGTTAGAATGTTCGCCAATGGCCCGGGAGAACTGGGATTGAACCCAGGTCGACTCATACGAAAGACTCAAAAAATGGCACTTGATGCTACCTTGCTTAACACTCAGCAGTAAGGACCAAGGGTAAAGTAGAACAATCCAGGGAAATGAGTTGCGCCCTCCCCTACACCTTTGTGTAGAGGCTACCGAAAAGGAGCCTTCGGGTCACCGTCGACAACGGTCGCCAACTTTACTTTTGTTACTGTAATATAATTATGTTACCTGTAGATTTTATCTTAAGTAAATTCCAACAAATTCTGAGTGATATAAGAATATAATTAAAAAAAAAAGGAAAGATCAATATTTACCCCCACCCCAAAAAAACTGAAAAAGAAACGTAACTGAAAAAAACCCAACCTTTTACCGATATAGATGCTAATAATTCATTGGATAATCACTCAGCTTGTTAGGAAAAGAAAAAAAATAGGGCCAAGATATTTAAGTATAAAAAGTACAAAGAATCAAGAGGAGAAGAGAAACTGGAAAAATCAAAGTATTTTTGCGATTATCGACAAAGAGACGTTTGAAAGTTCACACGAAAAAAAAGGAAAAGAAAATATTAAATTAAAACTATTTACAACAGGAAGATTTTCACAAGAAAAAAAAATTATCGAAAGAGTTAGTAAACCATAGAAGCAGAATTTTAGAGACTCATAAGTAGACTAGGTTCAATCTTTGAGAAACTGGAGGTGGTTTGTCAGACGACGTGCAGGTGCAAATCAGGAGAGACTCTGGTAATAAATGATTAAGATCACCTGTGAATAAAAGAAATCTCTTTTAATACAACATGAAGAGCTCTGCTGGTGACTGCCAACATTAATAAGTATGCTATCGTGTTCTGTAGTTTGAGAATATTAGGACATAAAAAAAACATACAAAGTGAAAAATGAAAAATAAAAATAAAGAATAGGAAGGAATATTTTCAAACAGAAAAAAAAGAAATAAAAATACCGATAGAATCTATGTGTTTTGATCAGAAGGTTGTTTAAAGTAATCTCTCAAAGTATTGCTAATGAAATACGTCTCAAACTCCCTTCATTGTATTGGTATAAGGTGAAGCAAAAGAAAGTTAATGAATATATATTATTGCACTCAACACCTGTTTTTAATTAAAACATTTAAAGTTCTACTAAATAAAAGAAATACCGGGATCGGGCCATTGGTTAGAGTATTCGCCAATGGTGCAGGAGACCTGAGTTCAATCCCAGGTTGAGTCATACCAAAGACTCAAAAAATGGTACTTCGTTCTGCCTCGCTTAAACCTCAGCATTACAAGGTACGAATCAAGAGTAAAGGGGAGCAATCTAGAGAATGAAGTAGTGCCCTTTCTTACACTTCGGTGTTGTAGCCATTGAAAAGGGAACCTTCGAGTCGCCCTCGATTTCGATCACCAACAACAACTATCGAAAAATAATGGATTGTAATGGCTCATTTTATGCCTAGAGATTAGCAAATTACGTTCATTGTATATTTGTATTTTTATATTGTTGTTTCCGCAATTTTCTTTGGTTTGTTTTTGCGCACCATATATTTGAATTCGAATAATTCTTAAACAGATCTATTTGACACATTGCTAGGATGCTAACAAATATTACCACGCGGGTTAAAGTATACTTGACAATCATGACAATGAAGGGGTACTCCTCACTCAGCAATATCTGAACCGGAGTGCCACCATGAGGTACATTTAAAAGTTATAACCAGAACACAGCCTTTTTTGGAGTGGGCGGATTTTGCCCTCCTCAAAAGGATGCATTCAGCGTATTGTATGTGGCGCTGAAAGGGTGAAGCTGCCGGCCTCAACGAAATACCTCCAAAAGTATGGAAAACAAGGAAATTCGATTAGTTACTTCTTCGATTTTGCTAAGCCGTTTATAAACAGAATACTCGAAAGAGTTAGCAAAGGTTGCATCTGCACTTTCACTAAGAAAGGTGATCTCGGAATCACCAAGACTTATAGTGGAATATCTCTTACTTTTATTGAGACTAAGGTTTATTATCATATTTACCAACACCTCCGTTTGGGCAGGATATGACACAAACTCGATTTTTATGCGGAACTAAACAGGCTTGAATTCAACTAAGGTTTATTATGCTCGTAATCACATCGAGCCTGAAATTGAGAAAGTTCTCAGAAAAAAATTAGAACGGTTTTCGGATAAAACTATCCACAACATCGATTATAACAATCCATTGAATCATTGAAAGACTTCGTACAAAAAAACCAGAGCCAACTCTATTGTTTTGAGATTTTTCCAAGGCATTTGATTTTATACACAGAGAAAAGATGGAACAAATACTTCTGGGTAATGGTCTACACAAAGAAGCTGTTACAGTCATAATGATGCTCTAGAGAAACACGAAAGTCAAGGATGAAGATAGGACTTCTTAGACATTGTCGCTGGAGTTCTACAAGGAAATATATTAACACCCTATCTGTTTATGATCCGGCTAGACGACTTATTTCAAACGTTGTATGATATAGTTAAAGAAAATCGTTTCG
Source organism: Sepioteuthis lessoniana (assembly GCA_963585895.1). NCBI lineage: Eukaryota > Metazoa > Mollusca > Cephalopoda > Myopsida > Loliginidae > Sepioteuthis > Sepioteuthis lessoniana. Next base: position 18,969,815 of record OY757904.1, on the reverse strand, counting down.
CACAAAAAAGGCAAAAAGCCGGTGACATCCTGCAGAAATGATAACGGACACAGACTATACTGAAGGCATAACGCTTCACTGAAATTAGTAGACAAGTCCATGTACCTCAGTCATAGCATCTCATCTACTGAAAGTGATGCCAGTATTCCCCTAGCGAAAGCGTGGATTCCTATCGAATGGCTATAGAACATATAGAAGCCAGATCTATCCGATGAAATAAAAGGTTATTTCTTTCAAACAGCAGTTGTGTCAATACGATTCAATGGATGCACCACATGTATGTTGAGAAAACGTATAGAGAAAAAGATGGAGGGGAACTGTACAAGAATGCTTGGAGTCGTATTGAACAAATCCTAGAAGCAACAACTCACGAAACAGCAGCTGTACGGCCACTTACCCCCATCTCTAAAACTATCGAAATAAGTCGAGAAAGATATTCTGAACACTGCTGGAGAAGCAAGAAGTAACTAGTGAGTGACATTTTCCTACGAAC
>OY757904.1:18847752-18969122 GCA_963585895.1 Sepioteuthis lessoniana | reverse complement strand
CCGCCCAACAAACAAATCAGCCAATTTCTCTAGGGAGGGGCGATTGTTTTTATTTTGACAGATGGTCAGGTGGGAAAGAGCCATGTGCTTAATTTGAAATGTGCACTTTCTTAATAATAATTGAAAGCGATTTTCTAATCCACCCAGATATTCATAGTTACTTATAAGGAAAAGGTCTTTAATAGATATTTTTAAAGTATAGGAATATACATAGACAAAATATTGCGTAAAACTATTAGAGACATAACAATTTCATTTTATTCATTTTCTTGAAAGTACAAACCCAGTAAAAAACATCATTGCTTTTTATATTTAGGTGTAAGTAAACTAATTACTGATAAGATGGAAAAGTCTTTGGTATGATATGACCTGGGATCGAACCCAGGTCTCTATTACCATTGGCGAACACTCCACCCACTAGTCCAATGAGCCGGTATTATATTTAGCTTTAAGTAAACTAATTACTGATAAGAGGGAAAAAATATTGATTGAATTGCTGAACATACTGATTTCATGAAATATTACTAAAAAATAACTAGATAAAATTATCAAAGTAAATGGAAGTATTTTTCCAAGACATGCATTTATTGCTAAAAAAACAAAACGAAAAAAACTAAGATGAACATCCTCAAAGTGTGCTAATTCCATATTTTTTTGACTTGGCTAGTCAATAACTTGATTTTGTGTAGTATTATTTGTATATCTCTTGATTATACGGCTAATTTATTTATATTATCTTTACATGATGCACATTTGATTTAAAATAGTAATGTCTTAAATCTCAGCTGTATTATTGTGTTGTTTAAATGAAGAATGAAGACTTACGCGATTTAATTTTCAGGAAAACTTTACTTTTGGAAGGCGAACTTCTAAATTTGCTAACGAAAACCCCCAAAATTGCCCCCCCCCTGAAAAGAAAGGAAAAAGAAAAAAAAAAAAAATCCAAAACACCTCAAATGTAGTCTAACACGTGCTAAAGACGAAAGCCATAAAAGAGTTGACTCCTCCTCTCTCTTTCTTTCTCTCCCTGTGTCTCTCTCTCTCTCTCTCTCTCTCTCTCTCTGTCCACCACCAGTTGACCATGATATAGGAGTGGAACCTTTAATATAAATACTAAAATAAGTAATAATTTAATCCTTCATTTGTTGAAATAGTATGCATACGTTTGGAAGTGATTCCGTTTCCAGAATTTTTTTCACAGAGGTCAGTAAATTTATTCTACTAAACTATTCATTTAAAAATGCACAATTGATTTAAAATAGTAATGTCTTAAATCTCAGCTGTATTATTGTGTTGTTTAAATGAAGAATGAAGACTTACGCGATTTAATTTTCAGGAAAACTTTACTTTTGGAAGGCGAACTTCTAAATTTGCTAACGAAAACCCCCAAAATTGCCCCCCCCCTGAAAAGAAAAGAAAAAGAAAAAAAAAAAATCCAAAACACCTCAAATGTAGTCTAACACGTGCTAAAGACGAAAGCCATAAAAGAGTTGACTCCTCCTCTCTCTTTCTTTCTCTCTCTCTGTGTCTCTCTCTCTCTCTGTCTGTCCACCACTAGATAACCATGAAATATACCACAAAATTTCTTTGAATTTTAACATCCAGCAGTCCTGGACTTTAACTAAGTTAAAACTTAAGATAAAAAAAAGAATTTTTTTTTTTTTTTTTTTTTTTTTTTTTTACTACCGCGTACACATGGGAAGCAGCATGCTGTACGTGTGAGTCTTGCGGCTTAACGCTCAAGATTGCCAGTTCGATCGGGGAACTACTGCTGCTCATCTATAAGAGTGGCTTCTATTGATGAGAACAAAAACAGCCATCGAAAGATAACCATGACTAGTACTCAAACCAGATCCATAAACCGCATCGCTCTTCGCGCGGGTAAAAAAGGGGCGCGTCCTGCTGAGGTTGGAGCCCTGGCCTCGGTGTTCGAAAAATCAGCTACAGAGCTCAAACACAAACAAAAACTACTAAAATGCAAACAAACAATACAGATAGCGACATTTAACGTGAGAACCCTAAATAGAATAGGTCAACTATCAGAGCTAACTGCATCAGCCGTAGAACATAAGATAGATATAATTTGCATACAAGAGCACCGATACACGCACACCGAAGATATCAAGTATCACGAAACTGGAAATGGATGGATGCTGGTGACTGTATCGGCATGGAAAAACTCTGTCAATGCATCGGTAGGAGGGGTGGGAATACTTCTAGGACCGAGAGCGTTAAAAACACTGAACAGCATTGAGAGAATACAACCTAGGATGATGGCCGCAACGTTTAATGGCAACCCCAAAGCAACAATTATCTCCTGCTACAGCCCTACCAATGTTAGCGAAGAAAACGAAATAGCCACCTTCTACGAAGATCTATCCTCCCTAGTACGTAGCATTCCGAAACACAACCTGCTAGTCATTGGTGGAGATATGAATGCACAAATCGGGAAAAACAGACACAACAAATACAGCCTACACTACACGTCTAACAGGAATGGACAGCATTTAATAGATTTCATGATAGAAAATAGATTAACCTGCCTCAATACAAACTTTCAAAAAAGGGAGGGGAAATTATGGACCTACACATACGCAAATAAGAGTAAAGCACAGATAGACTACGTCCTTATAAACAGGAAATGGAGAAACAGTGCGATGAATTGCGAGGCATACTCCTCCTTCGAGGGTGTGTCCTCCGATCATCGAATAGTTACGGCCAAAGTACGACTAAGCCTAAGAAAAAACGCCACACGTAAAGCCACGACCAAGCACTATGACTGGGCCCTACTCAACAACAGAGATATTAGAGACAAATATGCATTAGAATTAAGAAACAGATTCGAAGCACTACAAGAGAAGGTAGAAATAGGCACCCCAAATGACGAATATGAAAATTTTGTAGAAGCGCACCTGGAGGCGGCAGAAAAGTGTATTCCAACAAAACCTAGAACTAAATATAGAGTCCCTTGGGAAACGCTAGCGGCTAGAGAAAAACGTGCACTTGTGAAGACTGCCTCCAAAAACTATCAACAGAACCCAACAAATACAAATGCACGAGAACTAGAAAAGGCGCAACATCAATTAACAGGAATATACCTAAAAGAACAGGCAGAATACGTACAAAATCAGATAGATAAGATTAGAGACTCGGTGGAAGATAGGCAATCCAGGATAGCCTGGCAAACAATAAACGAAGTAAGTGGAAGGAAGAGCACGGCCAAAGCAAAATTGAAAGCTGCAAGCCAACAAGAAAGAATAAAACTGTGGGAACAGCATTTCAAAAATCTACTAGGAAACCCACCGGAAATAACGGATGAACCGATCACCAGAATTATTAGTAAGCAATTAGACGTAAAACTAGGTCCTTTCACCAAAGAAGAACTCGACATGGTTCTCAGAAGAATTAAAAATAGGAAAGCGGCGGGGCTAGACGAGATCCCCCCAGAAGTGTGGAAGACGAGACAATTCGACGATATACTGCTCCGGCAATGCAACGCAGTCTATAGTCAAAATAGGATAGAACGATGGACGAAGGGATGCATCCTTCCATTCCCTAAAAAAGGCGACCTCGGACTAGCCAAGAACTACCGAGGGATAACACTTACATCCATAGCAGCCAAAATCTACAATGCCCTACTACGAAACCGCATAGAACCCAAAATGGAAAACATCCTTAGGAAAAACCAAAATGGCTTCCGGAGAAATAGATCCACAACCTCACAAATACTGACCATCCGTAGAATCCTGGAAGGCGTTCGGGCAAAAAACTTACAGGCGACATTACTATTTGTCGACTCTACCAAGGCCTTCGATTCCATACACAGAGGGAAGATGGAGCAAATCCTACTAGCTTACGGCCTACCAAAAGAAACCGTAGCAGCGATAATGATTCTCTACAGAAACACCAAAGTAAAAGTACGTTCACCAGATGGAGACACGGAATACTTCGACATTGTTGCAGGAGTACTACAAGGAGACACACTAGCCCCGTACCTCTTTATCATCTGTCTAGACTATGTGCTTAGGACTTCGATCGACAAAATCAGAGAAAATGGCTTTGAGCTGACTAAGAGAAGAAGCAAAAGGTACCCCGCAAAAACAATCACGGACGCCGACTACGCTGATGACTTGGCGTTACTAGCGAATACGCCTAATCAAGCAGAGACACTACTACATAGTCTGGAACGAGCTGCAGCTGGCATTGGCCTACATGTCAATGCAAACAAAACCGAATATATGTGTTACAACCAAACAGGCAACATTGCCACACTAGACGGAGCCTCTCTGAAACTAGTCGACAAATTCACTTACCTAGGAAGCAGCGTCTCATCAACCGAGAAGGACATCGACACACGACTGACGAAGGCATGGACAGCTATCGATAGGCTCTCGATCATATGGAAGTCGGACCTAACAGATAAAATGAAACGCAGTTTCTTCCAGGCAGCGGTTGTGTCGATACTGCTATATGGATGCACCACATGGACGCTTACGAAGCGGCTGGAGAGGAGGCTGGACGGAAATTACACAAGAATGTTGAGAGCAGTATTAAACAAGTCCTGGCGACAACACCCCACGAGACTCCAACTATACGGACACTTGCCCCCCATCACAAAAACTATACAAGTTCGACGAACCAGACACGCGGGACACTGCTGGAGAAGCAAGGACGAGCTCATAAGCGATGTACTCCTGTGGACCCCCACTCATGGATGTGCAAGTGTGGGACGACCAGCACGAACTTACATACAGCAGCTATGTGAGGACACGGGTTGTAATCCTGAAGACCTGCCGGAGGCGATGAGTGATAGGGAGAAATGGCGAGAGACGGTCAGGGATATCCGCGCAGACGGCGCGACATGATGATGATGATCTTTACATACCAATTAGGCATCTAACGATAGAACAGATCATGATACGATACAATTCACTGCTCACGAAGACAAACATTTTGTTGTATAGCTGTGATACAACTATACGTATACATATACACGCGGAAACAAAATCAACAATAATGACGAACGAACACACTTCATTAGAAAAATATACCTCTTACACTTTATTCGAAAGGGTTGCAAAGGGTTGTGTGTGAGAGGTGAGTTGGAGACTGAACAAACTGCAACATATTGACCCCAAGTTCCTCTGACTATAGCAGCAGTTCTTTCTCATTCTGCTGGACTGCTCAACCGGGAGTCCTGAGGGCCCAAGCCCTCTGCTAGGAGCTGGTTTTCACTGCCTCGAACTGCAACTCAAGCCCAACTAACTGACTCCAACTAACTTGAATTGTCTGTAGCAGCGGGTTATATAATTGTTTGACATACACCTGCTTCCCGTGGGCGTCGTAATTGCACCGAATTCAACCCGTCTACGGTCCAGGTTATATCTTGATATCTTCGACCGGATGCACCTATTTCTTGATTGACGGCTGGGTCGAAGGTCAATATGTTACAGTATTCTGTTAATAAGTTATTTATTCATCATAATATAAAGATATAAATAGAAAAGAATAAAAATAAGCATCTCTATTTGCTGATTAGAAAATATTAAAATATGAAATAAAACAACGTGTTATAAATGTTTGCGATTTTTAGATTATACTTCGAGTTCAGATCTGTAAAACTCTATTCATTTTAGAACGGAAAATGGATTTTACTATTCTCAAAATAATGATTTTTTTCTAAAACATTATTCGTTTTTTTTAAAACCACTCTGTGCTATTCTACCACAACGCGATCAGTAAAAGTATATTTTAAAGGTTAGATTAATTTTCATAAACAAAACCTTATCTTTCAATTTGTCACACTCGTAAACTCTTTTTCTAAGCAGAACATAAAAAACCAGGTAAGAATGAATTATTTAAAAAAGTAAAATTTTGGTAAAACTAAGAACCAAAATGGCTTTTGAAGAAACCGATCCACGTCATTACAAAGTTTGAATATGCATCGAATTCTAGAAGTTGTACGTACAAAAAAAAAAAAAAACCCCAAGAGGCAACACTGTTATTTGTCGATTTCTCCAATGCCTTTGTCTCCACACACAAAGCGAAGATGGAGCAAATACTACTCGCCTACGGCCGACAAAAAAAAACGTCGCAGTCATAATGATGCTATATAAAAAAACGAAAGTAAAAGTCTGCGAAAAAGATGGACACACAGACTACTTCGACATTGTAGCAAGTGTCCTGCAAGGAGACACATTAACCCCATACCTCTTTATCATCTGTGTAGACTACATGATTAGAAGCTCTATATATAAAATTAAAGATAACGGTTTCAAGCTGGCAAAGGAAAGAAACAGAAGATACTCCGCACAAACAATTACGAACGCGGACTACGCTGATGACATAGTACTTATGTCAAAAAAAAAAAAAACCCAGCTGAAACCCTTCTACATAGTCTGAAATGAGCAGCTGCTAGCATAGGCCTCCATGTCAACGCAGACAAGACGGAGTGCATGCGCTTTAATCAAAGAGGTCACATCTCTACACTAAATGGTAGTTCTTTGAAAGTGCACCTACCTAGAAAGCAGTGTCTCATCAACCGATACAGACATCAACACACGACTTGAAAAGACAGAGACAGCTACCGATAGGCTATCGGTCATATGGAAATCAAACCTGGCCGATAAAATAAAACGCAGTTTTTTTTCCAAGCAGCCGTCGTGTTGATACTGCTGTATGGCTGCACTACATGGACGCTAACTAAACGTATGGAGAAAAAACCTTGACAGTAGTTACACAAGAATGCCGCCAGCTGTATTGAACAAATCGTGGAGGCAGCATCTCACAACGCAGCAACTGCACGGCCACCTATCACCCATCACGAAATCTATCCTAGTTAGACGAACCAGATATGCTGGACACTGTTAGAGAGGTGGGGACGAACTCATAAGTAATATACTCCTGTGGACCCCTACATTATCGTACACTAGAAATCGAGTTACGTATCAAGCTCCTCTTGACTGAACAAGAAGTCAATACTGAGTAATTACTCGTTTAGGAAATCTTTCATCAACATCAAAGAAAAAAAGGGGTAAAAACTAGTCGTCCAGCTGGAAAAAGGGCACTTGCAACAATTGAGTGAATTCAGCTATGATTCGTTGAGAGTGATGATTGGAAAAACTAGTGCATTTTTCGTCAGATTATATTAAGTTTGTATTTGGCGAATGTACCACCAACCAGATGAGTGAGGCACAAATCCTTATTAAGGTGGGACCGGGCGCAGGGCCGTTGCCCAGACACGCTTGGCATTTACCATAATACCTCAGGCCCCGTCGGCACTCCTCTGAAGAGGAGGTCACCTCCAACGCCAGGTGATGAAATTCGCCCCTCCATAGAAGGTAAGAGCCGTGGGGAAGCCCCCCACCACGAAGATCGAGGAGTGCCGATCTCAGCGCGCGTGACATGAATGGTGGCTCCCGTTACCCATATTAGGCAGCCAATGTTACGAAACAAGCAGCCGAGCCACACAAATCGATCCATACAACGAGAAATACTGCCAACGAGTGACTCGATTCACAAGGGTCCTTAGCAGGTCTGATTAAATTGATAGTAACAAAAAATGAGAAGTATACTTCATATCCTTGAATAGTTAAGTAAGTGATTACGAAGCACTTCGAGTAGAAAAACTTTAACTATAAATGCTTGTCGAGATAAGTTATTCGTTTTAAGTTAGTAATAATGAAACGGACATCACAAGCTCACAAAACCGCCTCCTCTCGCCAGACGAACTGGAAATGATGCGGCCACCCGTCAAATGAGTAAAGAAACAAACAAACAAATAAACACTATAACACGTTTTCATGAAAAAATAAAAATAAAAACGACGATTAATTTTTTAAAACAAACTACTGGATATTTATTTTACATAAAGAGAAGAAAGGAATTCAACATTTTGAAACAGTAGCAATAATTTAAAATAGAGACGATAAAGAAAGAAAAAAGCGTGCATGTTTTATTTTAAAATTCAGTCAGTTAGAGCAATGGTTTTCTTTTAAAGTCAGTATTTTTAATTCGGTTTTTCTTTTGCTTTTTCTCCTTCGATAAGGAATGATTTTTTTCATTCCTCGAATTGGCGGTGTTTCGTGATATTTTTCATCTATCCTGATTAGAATCGTCAGCGAAAAAATCTCGATGCATTTGTAAATCGGTACACACACACACACACACACACATATATATATATATATATATATATATATATATATATATTCATCGGTGCTTCGTTACACCCCAAATACGTATAATGGAGTCGTATATGACACTTGATTAAAGAACCGAACAGAATAATGTCTTTTATTCAAAATAAAAATTACAAAACCAAATCCAATCTTTAAACAGTTTATAAATGGAATTTATTCAAATGAGATAAAATATTTATTACATTCAGGATTTTTTCCCTCGAAAAAATGGCATCTTGCGGCCAAATTCTTAACTGGAGAATGAAGCTAATCTATTCAAACGTTTTCAAAATGTTTAGTTAGCTTTTCTTTTAGATTATCTAAATGGTTACGCTGGGATAGAGGACATAACATTGAATTAATATTCTCCTCAGATAAATAAATCTGCAGAAGAAAGGACAGGAGATCAAAGTGTTTAAGTAATTCATTAAATTTTACCAATAACGTGATTTTCCAAAAGAAGTATGTTGTATGCGTCTGCAATGCCTTCTCAATCGACACTCGTGTCTCGCTTCATCGTCAAAAACAAGTGAGTCTGACCACGACAAAAAAAAAGCAGCAAGTGCCCATTGCCACTCTAATGTCCATTTGTCGCCATCAAAATAGGCCTGGAAATCCTCATCCTCAGTCTGACATGGCCCTGGTTTCGTCGGCTGGATAATATAGTTGCAGGTCGTCCCTCTTGGCATCACCACTGCACAATGATTTTCGAACGGAAGGCGGTACCGTCGTCCATGAGGATATCTTCCATCCAAGCCGGCCATCTCCGCTCACGTTGCGACCTTCACACAGTTTCTTCTTAAAAGATTTCGCCAACGATCTCTTCATCCGATGGCAAGGAAACTCTGGAAGTCTAGTATGTGACGCAATACTCTGTCGACCGTCTTATTGTTCTTCGGCAGTACCTCCCTCACTGTCCCTCTTTCAGGTCGTACAGTGAGTATTGGACAGTTTCACCCACAACACATCTCTCACTGTAATTTTCGCTGGCTCCTGATCTCGCTAGAGGTTGCAACTGCCCCCAGCTCACAGGTCTTACAGACTGCTGTTTTATTAAAAGCTGTGGCCAAAAAGGGTCAAATCTCGCCTCGAGAAACAGGTTTTTGGTACATAAGCAGGAGTCACGAAACGGGGATTATGGTGCGATGCTAACAGTCTGGCACTAGGGGCCTTGTTAGAGATTGGAGTGACCGCAGACAATGCTGCTTGACTGCGGTAGAATGGTGATAGCTATTTCTGCTTTTACGGATTTATCTTATCACAAAATAGGAAGACATTAACGTGTTTGAGTTGAAAATCAGAACATACGAATTTTTTTCCTAACTCATAAACGATCAAATCATACATTACTGCGTAAAATATGTTTTCTCAACCCCTCTTCTTCAATAAGGATGTGACACAAGGTCAATTTTTAAGCGGACATAAATTGATTTCATTTTTCCTGAACAAGGAGCTTACTCAAGGCTAAACAAGTCCAGTTTACTTACAGCTGAGTGATGAGACATATTCATGCCTTTTCACAGATCATTATCACAAAGTGAAATGCTAATAGTTATATCCAGAATTTAAACTCTTGCCATCGGTTCCATATACGATGAATATAACTGTTACTATACGAACGCTTCTTGTAGCATCTTCTGGTTTTCCTTGTTAACTGCGCTATAACAAAATGAATAGAGTTTCGCTAGAGATATCACTGAATGCTTTTAATATACACATTATTTGTGGATAAATAACTTCATTAGGAGTTACCTGTGGTTAAATAAGTTTAATAGGTGTCTCCTATGGTTCAATAACTTCATTATGAGTAATCGTGGTTGAATAACTTTATTAGGGGTTAACTGTAGTTAAAGAACTTCATCAAAGCTTACCTGTGGTGGAAGAACGTCATTAGGGGTTACCTATGGTTTAATGACTTCATTACGAGTACCGGTGGTTGAATAACTTCATTAGGGCTTACCTATAGTTGAATATACCTGTGGTTAAATAATAAAAAAAATAACACAGTTATACAATTACCAAATTATGTCGATTGGGCAACCCATATTGAGAAAATTATGTTTCATCTGACTAAACGACATCAGTCAATAGATCCTAATTGTTCACCAACCAATGGATGAATTCCGAAAATCTTTTTATTAAAAACATTAGAAAATGTTGGATGTAAACCCTGTGCATGGATAATATCGCATATTCTGCTCATCGAAATTGCAACGAAGAGAACTGAAGATGGAGGGGACTTTTTCAGCTTGAATTCTTGCAATGTACTCATTAGCGCACATTAAAAAAAAAATTAACGAAGGTTGAATATCAATGAAGCTCGAGGTAGGGATTTTTGAAAGCACACACACACACACACACACACACACACATACTATATATATATATATATATATATATATATATATATATATATATATATATATATATAATTAACCTATAAGACATAGAGTGGAAAACCCCAGATGATAAAATTTGCAAATAAAACTAATACAAACAGATATCTGGGACAAAAATTCAATAAAAAAAAGAAACTTTGGCTGACTGGTCTGACTCTGTAGGCTTTACTACTTTATATATATATGTATATATACGCGGTGCCTTCAATAGGTTTCCAGACTTATTTTGTAAAGGCATTTAAAATTGTTGTAGACTCTTGAAAATTCAGTAGGTTATTGCTATACATCTTATGAGATGACTGATCAATTTTTATGATTTCAAGTTCGAATGAACAGCTACAGCAGTAATTGGAATACACCCTACTAAAGCCTGACTGTCACAGCTGGTGAATTTCAAAAATGCAATCTAAACGTGAGAACAATTTAGATGAACGATATGCAATAAAATTCTGTTTTAAACTTGGAAAAAAGGTCACAGAAACATATGGAATGATTCAGACTGCTTCTGGACCATCTTGCATGAATCGAGCATCAGTTTTTGAGTGGCATAAGAGATTTAAGGAAGGCAGGGAGTTTGTGAGGGATGATAAGACGTGTAGGAGAAGTAAGGGAATCAATACACCAGAGTTGATTGGCCAAAGGGTTAGGGTTAGGGTTATTATGTTGAGGTTTTAAGGGAGTTCAGGGAGAGATTCCGTCGGACGAGGCCAGCACTCTTCAAATCGGGTCAGTGGCATTTCGACCAGGACAATGCACCAGTCCACAACCCCATCCTTGTCATAGACTATTTGATCAAGAAAGTTTCCAGACCTTGCACCCTGTGACTTTTGGTTATTCCCTAAGTCCAGAGGCTGTCGTTATGAGACAACTGAGGAGATGAAAGAGGCTGTGACGAAGGTCATTGACAAGCTCACACAAGAGGACTTCCATGCGGCCTTCCCGAAGTTGTTGGAATGGCACAAGTGCATTGTAGCCATAGGAGATTACTTCGAAGGGGACTATACTTTCATGTGTGTATTATCAATAAAAGTGCCCGTACGAAAAAAGTCTGGAAAATTATTTAATGATCCTTGTATATATATATATATATATATATATATATATATATATATATATTTATTCAATTGCATCACTGTAACCATAGTTTATAAGTTAACGACATATTTTTTAAATCAGAATTTGATCCTTGATATTTACTATATTTTCTGATAGCTGCACTGCATATTTTCTAATGTTATTAAATGACTTCTAATTGAAATGAGGAAAACTCTTATCTCCGAGGGGGTGTCCTCGTGGTGTAATGGTTAAAGCGATGGACTGCGGAATCGTAATAGGCGAGTTCGTACTCCAGTCGCGCTATTACGTACACTTTCGGGCAAATACCCTTGGGAAAGGTATGAACCCCCTTATCCTTCCAGCTATGGGTTAAATAGTACCACTACTGTTCTTCTAGGAAGAATAGCTTTAGCATTAAATAACCTACAAAGGTTGATATGCCATTAAACAAAGAAATTAAACCTCATATCTCCGATTGACGTCGAATATTAAACAGGAACCAGTTGTTTCTACGTGAATTAGGATTTACTATGCAATGTTTTGGACACAAGAATGATTGCTTAAAATAGCAACTGCCTGTGGTGGCCTACCATTAAATCCTACAAATCATCATACCTGCTTAACTTCCGAAACTGGGGTCACATATGACTTCATTAATTTGTTGCTAAATATAAATTTATTTTAAAAAGTGTTTCGTATCTGTCTCAGTTTATCTTTTTCTCTGATAGATTGAACGAAAAATAGATGTTTGTGATTTAATGGTTATCTTTGTAAAAATTGGCCCGAGTTAAAATCCAGAACATATAGAACTAAAATCCTTGTGTTGTATCGGGCGTGCACTTTTCCAGCTATTCTTGGGTATATCTTGGTCTACCTTCCCTCTTCTGTTCTTGTAATTGGACACAAAGACCTTTCTTTTTTATTTTCGATATTGTTATTCAACCAAATTCCCACGTCAACCGTATGACTGGAGAAATAGCCAGTTTTGGCGTCTGCTGGTTACGGCAACTTGACTACTTTCATTTTTCCCTAATTGACCCATTCTCACCACTGAAAAACCTATCAGAGAACTGCTAAAAAGCTCAGACAGGGTCAAGTATTATCAATCATATCATTGGTTATTTTCCATGACTTCCTCTAACGAATTACCTGTTAAGTTTTGAATTCATATATTTTGAATTCCACACTTATTTTACAAAATTGATAAGCAACCTATTCATTATGTAACAGGAAAAGTACGCATTCAGCTATTCTCCCTCCAACTATTGATGAATAGTAGGGCAGACTATGTTCTTTAGTCTTGGTATTGCAACCGGTTTAAGAGAAGGAAATCTCTTAATTTAAATTTGTATAAATCCGCATAAAAATTCAGCTCATGTAGTTGGTTTAGTTGGTCAAACTTTCCCCACTATGTAACCGAACACACACTTTACGAAATTAATTCTTGGCACGAAGTCTCTCCAACGAATACCTCATCGCGGCACCTGTTCCAACTAACTTATCCTCATCTCTTTTTTCTTCCTAAAGTGCAATTGTACTATTTGAATTATAACTTAGAAATATTTCATTATTTTATTCCATAACACTTAACAATAATTAAAAATGCATTGATGCATAACATTTTCAGTCAGATACTCTAGAGCTGCAATTGAAGATGACAGGATGCTGCGAATATACAACAGTAACATTGATTTGTTTTGGACATTCTAAAAAGATTAGGGTCTTCTGGACAATGTTAGATATTCTTGCCTGAACGGTTTTTTTTTTATTTGTTTTTAATTAGAATTTTTATATACCGTCATCACAGACATAAAGTTTTAAAAGTCAGGAACATACCATTTACATATCCATTAAAAAGTAATCAATGCAAGAAAATATTAAATCAATACCATCTGCTGCTGCCTCCATCGGTTTTCTGTTTTTCGTCCTGTTTTCTTTTATAAATACGGTTTAATTGCAAACAGATTTATACTGTTTATGTTATAAAACGTTCGTCGATTTTTCAGTGATTATTTAGTCTGTTCTTTAAATTCACATGCCAAGATTCTAGTTTTTAAAGAGTTTAGTTAAACAAGCAGCATTTCATCCCTAAAGTTGTTTTTAGAAAAGTTATATTCAACTGCTCTATTCTTTGAATTTCCTATAAGAAAGTCCCCATGGTGCCGTGACTAACGGGTTAGAGTGCGACATCGTAGTAAGCGAGTTTGAACCCCGGTCGTATTATTACGTTCACTTTTAGACAAATACACTCATGAAAGGGAAGAACCCCCATTATTCCCACAATTATGCGTTAATCATCACACTATTGGTCTTCTACAAGAATGACTTTGGTGTTAAATAACATTAAGGTTGATATGACATGAAAAAAAGAAACTAGACCCTAAATTCGCAATATGGAACATTTCAGAAAAATAATTTATGTTGGTCTCGGATAGTGTGCTACAAATGGATAAAACCCCAGTGTAAAGTTACGCGGCTTGTGCCAACTTTTAAAATTTGATAAATCAACATCGTTACTACCAATTTGACACCGTAAATGAAAAGGTATGCAAACTGGTGGCTTTAGTGACCAAACATAATGACTCGAAGATTGTCAGCTTCTTAAAAGTGACTATATATTTATGGTCAATCTTGAAAAAGACTTCGAAAATCCTGGGTCGTCATGGAGCCAAGATGTAGATGCATTCAAAAGGTTAAGATATCATTATGAAGGCTGAGTCTCTCTTGTAGGTCAATGACATTGCCAATCACATCTATTGATTTTTCAATAGTTTATCTTTGTTTTACTTTATATCAAAAACACTCTGTACTAGAAAATAGTTTTACTAAAGAGGGGAAATGTTGATAGGATTAGATGAATGTTTTTTTTTAAATATCGCAAGGGTTGAAAGTAGCAGTAGCAACGAGTAATAAACGTTTAGGAATAAATATTTAAGAAAGAAAATAACCGTTTTAACAATCAATAATTTATTGCAGGAAATTGCAAAAAATAGAGAAAATATTTGATTAAGCGATGTTTAAACGCTCCCTTCCTGACATGTTGAACCAAGTTTTTTTTTTAGATTGCCAGATATTTTTCAAGCGATTGCAAAAACGTGACTTGGACTTAATCTGGCGCGTAAACGTGACATAAACATTGAAAAATATTTGTAGGTTCATGGCGTTTGATTAAGGCTATTGACAATTTCTGTCTTAATGGCACGACAGTGAATGATACATTCGTCGTTAAGATTATGGTCTTGTATTTTCTCAAGTATCGCGCATGCGCAATACTTCGTATGAAGATGACTTCCCATCGGCCCACCTCAATTTTGTAAATTCCCGCCTTATTTGTCACTTTTTTTCTTTCTTTCTTTCTTTGTAATTTTTACAAGTTATCAATGTTGCTTGGTAGAATGAAGAGAAGTAGAGATAATCTTCGACTTCCGATATTTTCAAGTTGTTATATTTTTTCCGTAAAATTGCGAATGATATCTATTAAAAATAACTATGAAAATTACAAAATGAAAATAAAATTTAAGAAACACACACGCAAATATTTTAATTTATTTTACAGAGCGCGGAAACTAAATTATGAATGGTCTTGTATAAATGATTCTAAAACCACATTAAAAACCACATTAATTCTAATTAATAAAAATAAACAACAAAATAAAAACAGTAAATTTACTCAATATGGCCATCATTTTTTTCAATGATTTTATCAACATGCCTTCGAAACGATTTGCATGCCTTCACAATAAATTCTTTAGTCATTTTATTTCATTACTCCTCAATAACAGTCTTAAGAGAACCAATATTTGCAAGGGAATTTGCCTTTACGAGGATCATTTGATAAGTTTCCCAACTTTTTTCGTAGTCAATCATCTCATAAGATGAATTTTCAAGAGTGTACGACAACTTTAAATGCCTGTACAAAAATGTCTAGAAAATTATTGAAAGCACCACGTATTTTGTTTTCTAAAACGCCCCATATAGTGTAAACAAGGGAGTAGAGGCCTAGGCTTAAATCTTGTTTAATTGTTGTCCGCATAGTTTTCTCGTGAACTTTCAATATATTAGTATGGTTTCTTATTGACATTGTGGATTTCTTCTTAATCGCCGTTGTGAGATCAGTTATGGTGCCTTCTTTTAATTTTTTTTTGTTCAATCTTTTACTCTCCCTTTTACTTTAAAAGCTATTTTTATGAATTTTTTTCTTTGTTTTATGAACGATTGATAAAAAAAAAAATTGGCTTGGTGTCGATGTTAAGAAAATAATAGATTCTTGGGCGATTTTTTCTTGTTCACTCATATTGGGCTGAATTTTTATAAAATGTGCTTGAATGATAGAGCTAATCATGAAAATTTAGATTTTTTTCTCCAAAATTTGGTCTAATTAGATTTTTAAAAAATGCATTAAAATTAATCCATATTTTGCTTCCGCACTCTGGACGAATCTTGAATTTACCGTATATAAAGGTAAATAAAGATTCCCCAATCTGATTGATATTTTTACGTCATGTCAAATTTTCTTGGGTTATTTATTCCTAGACGTTAGGGATTCAGATTTATTGCCGTTGTTTCTTCAGTTTTTTTTCACACATAGACCAATCGAATACGGTTTCATTTTCTTTGTTTAATGGCACCTTAACCTTCATTTGTTATTTAGTACTAAAGCTACCCTTGCAGAAGAACAGCGGCGATACACCTTAACATATAGCTGAGGGTACAGTGAGGTTCGTGCCTTCCCCAAGGGCATTAGTTCAAAAGTGAACGTTAAAGCGTGAGTGCAGTTTTAACTCGCTTACTCTGAGGCCACTGTTCAGTACTTTAGTCATTACACCTATTGAATACAAATCATTTTAAATACATCAATTTAAACCATAGAATTACCGTTCTTGTTCAGAGTGAACCTGGGAGTAATGGCAATGAAAATATAACGTACACTCCTCTGATATCCAAAACAGGAGTCTGACTATTTGATGCAGTTAAGTATAATAACTTCAGCATGACGTTTTTGGAGGAGGGTCACATCTTTGAAGGGCACATGGTCAGGGTATTCTGAGCCCTACTGGTAGGGTTAACAAAATCTGAATATGTTTCAATTCTTTAAAGATTAAATATCAAGTTATGATTAATGTTCCAGTTTGTAAACGGATTACAAAAGTACAGCAGGGATGAGGTGGTTCAGAATCTATGTGGGTGACTACTAATTAAACGCAGATACTGTAATCAACCTGAAGTAAGTGAATCAGAATAAGCAAAACTTGGGAAATTACAGTATAAACTATGCCGAATGGTAAAGTATATATAATTTGTGTTTATCTACACCCTTCACCACGGGCAGGAGGTGGCACAAGGTCAGTTATTTAAGCGGAGTACAACTGGTTTGAAATCAGAGTTTTCATTCTCCTAAACCGGTTGCCCAAGCAAGGCAAAAGATCTCTGTCTACCCCACTATGTCTTCATCGCTGCAGGGACAATTGTTATATTTACACTTTTCTCAAGGGTACTAAAACAATTTGAAACGCATAGAGACTTCTCAAGAAATTCAACTCGAATAGCCGATCTCATTTCTTACAATCAAAACTCTTACCTCGCAAGGTATAAACACTTACATAAAACACGATCAATTGCTTTTCTGTAACGGATATAACCGTTATATACTTTTCTATAACCTTTATATACCTTTGCTTTTCTATAACGGATATAATCTTTATATACCTTTCTATAACTTTTATATACCTTTTACTAAATTCCTTTTCTACGTTATGATTACTTTATTAAAACTGATGTTATATGTGATTAAATACGTCTATGTAATTATATTGTGGGGAGAATCTCCTTTAGATATTTACAGTATCAATGCTAATCAATATTCATTTTCAAGAACAGTTTCCGTAGGGAGAAAAGCGTTGGAAGTGTATGCTATTTTAATTAAAAATGGTCGCTTGCTCTAGGGAGAGTAATTTTTTAATCAATTGATTTAAACGGCTATCAACCCGTCTAAGGTTATTATACCCAGAAATTAGGCAATCACGTTCACTGTATGTACACATTTACATTTGTTGTGTAGATGTTTCTAAAGAGGTTGATTTCTTTTTAGTACACATCCTATCGAATACGAATAATCTTATATAGATCTATATGAAACATAGATATGGCTGTAACAAGTCCTTTAACGCCGAGTCAGAGTAGACCGAAGAATAATGTCATTTGTAACGTTGCCTCACCGACACAGTACCAACTCGAACATCAATAGGCGTTACACTTCTCAAATAAAAGATGGACCAGTTGCTTCAAATAGAAAAAAGGTTTTTTTACCATGATTGTTTTTCTAGATCTCAAACACGAAACAAGAGCGGAAGACAAAATGAAAGATAAATTGTTTTTACATAGAAATATAAAATTCTGGTGTGGTAGTCGAATAGAAACACCCGACTTTGATTCCTTCACCCCGCTCATCCCCTCGCCCCAGAGGGTTGAAATATCTGAACCCAAATGACTCTTAACTCTGAACTTCACTCCAATTGAATTCAAAAAAACATCTGCTTTAATAATATTTTATCTTCCCCTCTACGTAAATAAGAACACGTACTTTTAACTTTTCAGTGTGATGTCACCCCCCGGCGGCAGAATGCTTCCTTTGTAATATACGGTCTGTAACAACGATTGCAAAAAAGGACTACTATTATTAGAGGTTGACTGTCATCTCATTTCCTTCGACGCGTGGATGCATATGACCTTTGTGACTTACTCTTGCATTCAAAGTTTTTATCTAAAAATAGAATATTTAACCAATATAGTTAATTATCATCCTTGATGGTATTACAAAATGAAAGACAACTCGAGATTCCTCTGATCTCCAGAATTGTGCTTCCTTTTCAGATGCAGTATAGTGTCATACCCAGGTAATCCCTAGTTGATCTTACCCCTCTGTTCGGGAGACATCCATCATATTCAAAGCCATTTTTTTTAAATGTGGTGCAAATCATTATTCTGTTCAAAAATGCCCCAAGAGTACATCAAGTAAAACAATAAACCGTTAAATAATGCTAGACGATTTTTAGAAATTTTCTCCTGGAAACACTGCACTCAATCAATCATAGCTCCAATCTTAACATCAGAGAAAAACGTAGACTCCATCAAACCTACTGTCTTTTACGATATCAGTGTCATTATTTAGCTGGAAGCTGCTCATTCTTGATACGCAGAAATGATTTCAGGAACATGAAGATTATTTCAATCTATTCGTATTGTTGCGTTGACCTTTACTCTAAAATTTACGTTATATTTATATATGGGCTGTACTGTCGATCCGTCTGCTCCCATGTCCTCATCTCATTTCCCTTCAGTTCGTACTTCTTTCGTATCTTCTCCGGTCGGTCGCCTTGTCGTCTAGGTCGTTTTGATATCTCTTTTCCGTTGTTATCTTTGTTCTAATACGTTTCTGAGGAATAACAATGGGAGCATAATTTCAATATACGCATTTTACTTTTTATTTATTGAATATTTTCATCCTTATGACCCACTTAGAGCATGATATAGTGTTCAGCCCCTTCACATTGAGAGTTTCTCGCTCACTGACTAAATTATTCTAAATCCAGAGCCATTTTGGTAATCAGACTGAAAACATCCAATGAGAGGCGTGGTCTCTGAGTGATCCCGAGTTCAACGCCTGTCAATCAAACTGGTTGAAATTGCTGTATGTTTCTATTAGTTTAGCGCACAGGACTTAATTTAAATGCTACACGACATACCAAAACTAGATATTTTCGATCTGTTATGTTAGAGTATGGCAGTCAAACATCTTTGATCACAATCCAGTTTTACAGTTATGAGGTTTGCTATTGTATACACCTTATTCTTTTGTCTATTCTTATATATCTGACCGGATACTTTGCTTTCTATCTGGAACTTCATCGGGTGGTCTTATCTTTATCTTGGTCTTAGTGTCCCCTTCTATTCTTATAAATGAACACAAAGACTTTGATCGATTTTGGACGTCTTTATTCACCCAAATTCCATCGCCAACCGCACGATTGGAGAAATAGCTATTTTAGGCGTCCGCTAGTTACGCCACCTGGACTACTCTCATTCTCGACCAAACAGACCCGTTCTCACCATAGAAACAGCCAATAAGACGACTGCTAAAAAGGGCAGCCACGAGTAAAGTCTTGTCTATCCTATTTTACCTGATTCTTCTAACGTTAAATTTTGAATTCATATATTTTGAATTCTACACTTACTTTACAAAATTATAGACCACCTATTCATTATGTAACACTGCTGCAGGGAAATGTTGTTCTTTCAGAAGTTAAAAGTAAACCAAATACAAGAAAAAGTACATATAGGTCTTTCAGTAAATTTGCCAGGTCAGATAAGAGCTGTTTTGTAAAAGAAATTGTTGCATCAACACATTATGAGACATTTGTTTCATATCTTGGCTCATACCCCCCATATATATATATAGAGAGATATATATATAATGCTATTTTTGTAGCCATTGTTTCCGATGTTATTGCCCCTATTTATGTAATGTCTTAATATTTAAATTCATTTCTATAACCGCTATTATATAAAGCTTCTTTAGAAAATTTCTTATGATTATCAAGTATGCTTTTAGAAGATGATATTCTATTAATTCTAAAATTAATCGCACAAGTAATTGGTTTAATTATGGATGGAAAAGGGTTAAAACTAACATGAATGCATTTTGGCGTTGCATTAGACTTCCTAAATGGCCTATAAGAATGTTTACTTAAATTGAGAGTTACATTTCATTTAGTAAAGTTAATTATCATTATCACGTCCCTGACCCTCTCTCGCCACCCCTCCTTATCGTTTATTGCTTCCTGCATGTCTTCAAGACTACATCCCGTATCAGCACGGAACTGCTGTATGTAGGTTCTAGCTGGTCGCCCTGCATTTGCTAGTCCATGTGAAGGGGTCCACAGGAGAAATCCCTTATGAGTTCGTCTCTACTTTTCCAGCAGTGTCCCGCACGTCTGGTTCGTCTAACTTTGATAGTTTTCATGATGGTTAGTAGGTGGCCGTACAGCTGCTGCTTTTGGGTGCTGACTACACGATTTGTTTAATATTGCTTTCAGCATTCTTGTGTAGTTACGTCAAGCTTTTTCTCCATTCGTTTTGTTAGCGCCCACATTGTGTATTAATATAGCAGTAGCGACATGATCGTTGCTTGGAAGAAACTGCGTTTTGTTTTATCAGTCATATGAACGCTTGTCTATCAGTAGCTGTCCATGCTTTTGATAGTTACGTGTTGATGTTTATCTCGGTTGATGAGACACTGCTTCCTATGTTGGTGAACTTGTCTACGAGTTTCAGCGAGCTACTGTTATGTGTGGAGATGCCGCTTCTTTGATTAAAGTACATATATTCCGTCTTGTGTGCATTGACATGGAGGCCTATGTTGTAGCTATTCGTTCCTGACTATGTAGCAGGGTTTCGGCTTGGGCGGATGCATTTGCCAGAAGCGTTATATCATCGGCGTCGGAAATTGTTTGTGCAAGGTACCTCCTGCATTTTTCCTTTGTTAGGTTGAAACGGTTTTCTTTCATTTTATCAATAGATATTCTAAGCACGTAGTCTAGACAGATG
The DNA here is from genome assembly GCA_963585895.1 of Sepioteuthis lessoniana. Taxonomy (NCBI): domain Eukaryota; kingdom Metazoa; phylum Mollusca; class Cephalopoda; order Myopsida; family Loliginidae; genus Sepioteuthis; species Sepioteuthis lessoniana. The sequence goes on along the minus strand of OY757904.1, from coordinate 18,947,884 downwards.
CTGAAGAGGTATGGGGCTAATATGTCTTCTTGGAGCACACCTGTTACTATGTCGAAGTAGTTTGTGTGTCCATCCAAGGAACGGACTTATAATTTTGTGTTTCTATTGAGAATCGTTATGGCTGCGACGGTTTCTTTTGGTAGGTCGAAGGCGAGTAGAATTTGCTTCATCTTTCCTCTGTGAATGGAGTCAAAAGCCTTGGTAAAGTTAACAAATAATATTGTTGCCTCTTGGTTTTTTGCACGTACACCTTCAAGAATTCCACGGAGAGTCAAAATTTGTGGCGTCGAGGATCCATTTCTCTGGAAGCCATTTTGGTTCTTCCTAAGTATCTTCTCAGTTTTGGGTTCTATGCAGTTGCGTAGCAGAGCATTGTATGTCTTGGCAGCTATGGATATAAGGGTTATACCTCGGTAGTTCTTGGCCAATCAGAAGTTGCCCTTTTTAGGGAAGAGTGGTATGTAAAAATTTAAAAAATGATAATTAATAAAGAATAAGATTAATAGACTTATAACGAGTTGGCATGATCCCGATACGACACGGCTTTTTTAGTAGACCGATTTTTGCTATTGATAAACACAAATTTAAAAAGCGAATGTTTAATTTGTCTATATCATAAAATATTTGTTACATTAATAAAATATCTATTACATAATAATTTTTTACTTATTACGATTACTGAACATTTTATATGTATATTACAGAAAAATTCATTGTTTATTACGATTGACTTAACATTCGATGTGTTAATTTCTTCTAAATATAATTAACGTGACTTTTACGATAATTCTAATAGTTAGAATTATTTTTTGTAAATGACTATTTCCTGCTAAAACGAATTCATTATTTAAGATTAATAAAAACATAATAGTTTCAATGAAAGTATGAATGCACATTTTGTCTGTAAATTCAAATAAGTCGTGTATCACAATTAATTTTTCCGGGATTATTTTTTTTTTAATTTTCAGCAGTCTTTGAATTAGGAGTAACGTTTCATTTTGTTTTTTTATAGGATTGTATAAACATTGCATAAATGAAAGATAATAATATATATAATATCTCCACCGTAATAAATTTTTCTTGATTGAAAAATAAGATTGAATATATTGAAAATTAAAAGATTATTTTCATTAAAATTTTTTTTCAAATCCTATTCTCGCCGGCAATATAAAAACACCCACATAATTTTTTCATTATACATCTGATGATGGATTCACAACCAGAAATAAATTTATAATTAAACCAAAGAATTGATTTTTTTTCTTTCTGTTTTTTGATAAAAATAATTTTTAGCTCTGCATGCTGAGTGTTGATTATTTTTAAAATCCTAAATTAATTATACATCAATAACCGTGCCAATTGAGCACTCAAATTGGATACTACTACGCCTTAGTTTTCCTCCTCAGATTATATAATATATATATATAAACAAAGGTAAATGGGTAGGTTTTTTTTACAATTTCTTAGATTCGCATTGACTCTTAGGCTTCGTGTAGATCAGAATGCCAATACATTTTCTATTTGTGAGCTTCTTATAAAATAAGCAGGTCACCATGATCTAACCATTTTTGGCATAGCAACGATAGATTGATGGATCAGTCAAACGGACTTCAAAGATGACATGGAGAAAAAAGTCTTTTTCCCTTTCCTCATCGAAGTGATAACTTCTTATTTTCTTAGAGGTACGGGCCCCAACTCTTTTTTTTATAAGTCTACTTTAGAAGATATAAATTGTCCGACTAACGAGGTTACTTAACTTGTTGTTTTGCTATAGTTCGCTTGTTTTCTATATAGTAAACGGAGCCCATTTTATATAACAACAGACTGACAACACTATACATTAATCAAGTAGCACCTTCTGAAGGAAGGATAGGTGATAGGCTAACTTTTAAAAGCATTTTTTTTTCTTCTGAGTTGTGTGCGATCTACCCATATTACCTTTGCGATCTTACAGGTCGATCGCGATTGACGTATTAAATTCCCCTGGTTCAGGTATTATCTTTTTATTAAGAAAATTTTTCAGCTATGCGAATCTATTAATTTCTATGACAAAGACAAAAAGTCATGACTTAGCGTTCTGAGCGTCAGAAAAAAAAAGATCTCCCTTTGAACGTCTTGTGTACTATCGGCAAGAAACAAGGGTACTGGGTAAGTTTATCGACTGTGAAATATGCAAATTATAATCTGTTCTCATTCATCCTCGCCAAACATGAAATTAAGTCTAACAACAGTTTTTTGAGAAAACTGAATGAATATGTTTGTCTTTTATTTGTATATTTGTTTTTGTTTTTTTTTTAGTTTAATGGCCTATCCCTCTTTGTTTAGTTTTGTTTGATTAGTTTTTATGGCACATCATCCATTATTGGTTATTTAATACCAAATCCTCTTTATACATATTATATCTGATTTGTAAACTCTGTGACGTTGTATAAATAATTATCACAGGGCGAGAGCCCATTTTATGTGCATGTAACGTTGAGGACAGTTTGGCACTTGACACTCCACAAAATAAATCTCAGTCAAATCTCGGGCGTATGATAAACAGACAAATAATGTGGAGGTTAATTAGGGGCTAAACTGAACTCAGACGTTGGTAAGGGAGTGCCAATTAACATTCATGTACACCATCAAGTCCTTTGTCTTCCTACCCCCTCAGATAACGGAAGAACAAATTTCTAGGTTAGATAATATTAACTGTAGATAGATTTTAAAAATTCTCTTGTAATGTTTTTAGGAGGCAATAAGACACTTAGCGAGAATTAATGAAAGCGGTACGAGGCGAAGACAAGATATATGCAAAAGAAGTCAAATCGACAAAAGAAATAGCACAATCAAAAGATTTCAACGCGAGGGTGCATTCAAAATATAAAAAAAAATAATATGCGATGACCAAACAAATAAGGATGAGATTTAAGAAACAGTTCTTTTTTATTTTCTGTTTTCTTTTTAAAATGTAACAAAATGTGAAGCCAACAGGAAAACATCAAACCAAAACGTCTCTCAACAGTCCTTTTTTTTTGTTCTTTCTCTTTTTTCTTTCTTTCTTTTTCTCTTATTTGATTCAAAGTGTCTAAGCCGCCGGACTGATGCTTGTTGTAGTGTACATTCTATAAATTTGATCATTGGTGAAATTGAACCTTTACAATCTCTCTTTCTTTGAATACATATAACTTTCCAATATTTAAGAATTGTGGAAGGAAAAATGTTTGAGTTGTATATATCTTTGACGGGTCTTCAATATTTCAGATTCCTTTCTCTCCTTTTTTACGGGTGAATAACCTTCCTTGAGCTGGTTGTCCTCAGCGATCTTATCTGACGCTGGCTTTACCCAAACTAAAATTTCTTCTTCAAGTTTCTCTAAAGGGTGATGGTCTTTTTGGCGCGAAGAGCCTGTGGGCCGATCATTCGATTTTCTTCCTCCACCATCTTGTCAGGTCACGCCACTCGTTGACCTAGACTTCGTTCAACAGACTACAGGTCACAGAGTGCAGATAGCTTGACATTCTTTCCCCTACCATTTTAACCATCAGTCTTAATGCCTGTTGATTCAAATAAAGGGTATTGACCTCCTCTTCCCTCTCTATGTAGCATACTACGTCACAACACATTGTTCCTTGATAACATTTTTAAACGAGCCAGAACTCATTTGTTTGCACACAGTTAAACGGTTACACAGATGATTTTTAAGTGAATAGTTTGGAGGTAATCTTATTTTTTCATGAGTCCGAGCTAATTTGTTGGCACACAAGATATACAATAGCATGCACACAGCTAAAAAAGTTCGAAATATTCTTACACGAATAGTTCTAATTCGTATTAATCATTTGTTTGCATTCATTTAAATGGTTCCAAGAATCGACATATAAAACTAACTATTCAATTTGGGCACACAGTTAAAAAGTTTCAAATATTTCTATGTATCACTAAAAGTTCAGTTATACATACATTTGTTTACACATAGTTAAATGGTCAAACAGTTCTATTTCTAACACTTTGATTTAACGTAAATCTTTTATTAGCAAACTGTTTAAATATAAAACATTACTGTTTGACTCATAAATTGGACTCTATCACGTGCTACCATTCCTGGCTGAGTGGACCCGAATCTCCAAGGCTGAAACCTCGTCATCAGATGGTCTAATGTCATATCCAAGACACTCGTTGGAGGTGGGCCTTACCACCTTGAAGAGATGCAGTCGGTGTTTTCTACAGCTCCAGCCGACTGGGCTTCAGTTTAATGCCAAAACCATCCTTGTAAAATAACAGCATATTTGAATGGATGGTAGTCTGTAATTAAGAGGTTTAGTTTTTACTGAGGATTTGCGCCTATGTCAAAATTCTGGAGTTTATGAATATATCTTCTGAATATGGAAAGTTCTTTAGATTTTCTGATGTTATAATAAACACAACGATGTGTGAAGGCATCAAGCAAACTTTAATCTTTGAAAAAGAATCAAATGAAATGATGGATTATTCTTTAAAAAAAAAAACAGAGATAGAGAAGGTGGTATGTATTGTTGAATGTCAAGGAGAAGAAAGTAAGAAAAATATTCGCTCATATGAAACAGCAAGATTTAATGTATAGTGCTTCAAGGTTGAGTTATATCATTTTTTCATATATCAACATTTCCTCTGATAGAAACATACAGCCAATTACTGTTTCCAAGGGGTTAATAGCAAAATAAAAAGTTAGTTCTTTTTTTATATAATATTGTGGTAAGTGATTGTTCTGACGAAAGAGTATCTAATGTAACGAAGAGAAATATTTGAAGAAAAAAATAAAATTTAGCGTTACATTTGTTATTATTTTATGTAAAGAGTGAAATAGGATTCCAGGCTTAGAGAGAAGAAAATTGGATTAATGTTGTTATAGTGATCCCTTATGATATTGATGATTTAATTTTGGAAGAAGTGAAGAATTCTAGTTAGCATTTCATTGGTCTCTCCATTATATCAAGAATTTGGATGATAATTGAAGTTCAGTGGAAACGTTGACGTCACAAATATCTTTCAGATGCAGAGTAGTGTGTTAATTCATTCATTCTCCAAGAACATTTTAAGGATGTTGCTCAAATAAAAAATGTCAATATTATAGGCACTTCTTTGTTGGTTACAACGAAACATCCATACACATAATACTCTCTCTCTCTCCCTCACACACACACACACACACACACACATATATATATATATATATATATACATCATCATCATGATCATGTCGTGCCACTAGCACGGATATCCCTGACCCTCTCTCGCCACTGTTTCCTATCGTTAATCGCTTCTGGTAGGTCCTTAGAGCTTTATCCCGTATCCTCACAGAGCTGCTATATGTAGGTTCGAGCTGGTCGTCCTGCTTTTGCTCGGCATATCAGGGGGTTCATAGGAAAACATCACTTAAGAGCTCGTCCCTGCTTCTCCAGCAATTTCCTGCAAGTCTGGTTCGTCTAACTTTGATAGTTTTCGTGATGGGAGGTCGGTGGACGTACAGTTGGGGCTTTGTGGGATGTTGCCTCCATTACTTGTTCAGAATAGCTCGCAGCATTCTTGTGTAGTTGTCGTCAAGCTTCACACACACATACACACATGCACACACACACACATATATATATATATATATATCATGTCGTGTGTCTAGCACGGATATCCCTGACCCTCTCTCTCCACTTCTCCCTATCATTCATCGCCTCTGGCAGGTCTTCAGGGTTACATCCCATATCATCACATAGCTGCTGTATGTATGTTCGAGCTGGTAGTCCTGAAATTGATGGGCCATATGCGGGGGTCCACAAGAGTACATCACTTACGAGCTAGTCCTTGCTTCTCCGGCAGTGTCTGGCATGTCTGGTTTGTCTAGCTTGGATAGTTTTCGTGATAGGTGGTAGGTGACCGTATAGTTGCCGCCTTGTGGGGTGTTGCTGCCAGGACTAGTTCAATATTGCTCTTAACATTCTTGTATAATTGCCGTCTAGCTTCTTCTCCGACCGTTTAGTCAGTGTCCATGTTGTGCATCCATACAGCACTATCGACACGACCACAGCCTGGAAGAAACTGCGTTTCATTTTATCGGTCAGGTTTGATTTCCATATGATCGAAAGCCTATCGATAGCTGTCCATGCCTTCTTTAGCCGTGTGTCGATGTCTTTTTTGGTTGATGAGACGCTGCTTCCTAGGTAGGTGAATTTGTCAACCAGTTTCAGAGAGGTTCCGTCTAGTGTGGAGATGTCACCTTTCTGATTATAGCACATAACTTCAGTTTTGCGTGCATGAACATGGAGTCCAATGCCTGAAGCGGCTCGTAATGTGTACAATTTGCATATTGCTCAGCGTACAGTGTATCGTGCATTTTCTTTTTACTTACTTTGGATATCTATTATCCAATGCATCTACTCAAATCTGTTTAAATTTTTTCGTATTAGTTATTAATCCTATGCAAAAAAAAAAGAACTCTAAAAATTCAACTACACAAAAAAATTAAATATGAACGTACAGCGAATGGAATTATGAAGCCTCAAGCAAAATCATTACCATCGACGATCCGATCAGTCAATCAAACAAATCATTTAAATCTTAGATTACTGACTATAATAAATTAACTTCTAAATCTTGATACTTTTTGATCATTATTCTTATATTTATTCGGAAAACGGAATCGGTAAACTGAATTAGAATTCTGGCTGAGGCAAACAGCGTTCACTTTACACTAATGACCTTAAGAATGAAATGAATCGATATTTCTGTGTTTTGTCTCATCGCCAGATATCGTGACAAAATATTTATAACTGTTGGCATGCTATAATATTTGTTATGGAAGAGATAGTGAAGGAACTGAGCAATTGTACGAACAATCTTCCATACTTCTATTCTTTCTGAGGTATTAGCAGTTTTTATACCGAAAATCAACCTTGTCAAAGATAGATTTATATAGTTAAACATATGCCCTGTGTTTTTTGTTTCTGCTTCTGTTCGAGTGCTTGCAATTTCTATAGAAGCGGGTTAATTTTATGACCTTCATTGCTTTTGCTGTAATGTCATGATGTACTTAAGGGAAGTCATAAGCGGATGCGTATATACGTCCATATTGAGGACTCTCATTAAAGATACTGCCACCTTTAAGAATAGTATTATATGCAGTGCTGCTTGTTACTTCATGGGTTTGCGGCAGATCAAATGCGGTATACATTGGGGAGTGCTCAATATCTGTGAGAGAGCTATTATGTTATAATAAGTAAATATGTATTAGTTTTTATATATATCTAATAGCATTGAAGCTTGTCTGCGAACATAGATTTCATGCCATCTTATAAACGACAATCATTAGGCAGAGAAAGAAAGATATTGGAGAAATGGAAAAAAAATCGAAAAGTACAGTCAAATGAACGTTAGGATTGTGTACAACTCTTTACATGTGTGTGTGTGTGTGTGTGTGTGTGTGTGTGTGTGTATGTATGTGTGTGTGTGTGTGTGTGCATTTGAGATTATATTTGAGTATTATTGTGTGTGGTCGGATGAGTGATATTTAGTACGTGTGTGTATAAAGATACATGCACCGCGTGGCAAATTTGAGTCATGATACTTTGATCAAGTAATTCTTTTTTTATTCGTGTGTGTGTGTGTGTAGTGATGATTTTAATTAAAGAACAAAATATCATCATCATTGCATTACGAAGAATGTAAAGTTTGGATTTGTGAGCATGATATACGAAGAAGTATGGTGGATCAAAACGCAATAAATATCGTGGTGATGAGATATGTTGTACGTTTTATTGTAATTTACTATAAAGTATTATTTTTCATTTATTTTTTTTTTGTATTCGTGTGTGTGTGTGTGTATGTGTGGTGATTTTAACTAAAGAACAAATTATCATCATCGATGCATAACGGAGAAAAATAAAGTTTTGATTTGCAAGCATAATTATTGGAGGTGTCAGTGGTGTAATGGTTATCGGCGTAGGAAATGGACACGGCGGCACGAGTTCAAATCCTGGATGAGGCATAGCATTTAACATAGCACTCTTTCAGCAGTGAACCTTGGGAAAGGTATGAATCCAATTATTTTCCCTCCAGCTATGGGTAAATAGTAGGGAAGACTAGGTTCTTCAGCCTTGGTGAGGCAACTAGTCTAGGAGAAGGAAAACTGTGAATTCAAACCTGTTAAACTCCGTTTAAAAATTGACCGTGTGTCATATCCTGCCCGAGCGGAGTGGTTGGTAAATATGATTTGCAAGCGTAATTGACGAAGTGATATGGTGGATCAGAACGCACCAAATATCGTGGTGATGAGGCATGTGATACTGTAATATACTATGGAGTATTATTATGCAGTATTAGTATTTTATGCTGGAATATGTTTTGTTTAGATTGAAATAATAATTTGTATCAGTCATGATGTGTTAATGATATATTACGTATAAAAAAAAGTAAAGTTGGCGACCATAGTCGAGGGTAACCCGAAGGCTCTCTTTTCGATAGCTACTACACCAAGGTGTAGGGGAGGGCGCTACTCCTTCCCTGGATTGCTCTACTTTACCCTTGATCAGTACCTTATAATGCTGAGTGTTAAACAAGGAGGCATCAAGTACCATTTTTTGAGTCTTTGGTATGACTCGACCTGGGACTGAACCCAGGTCTCCCGGGCCATTGGCGAACACTCTAACCGCTAGGCCAATGTCCGGTATGTGCGTAAGGAATAAAGTGAATATGTCGGGAATAGAAAAATAAGAAAAATTAAATTGAATTAACAATAATTATCAAAAACATGCAGAAACTCCCAGAAGCCCCTGACAGGAAGAGAGGTGACGTATGCGCATGAACTCGTCAGAATAACAATTAAAACACTACCCAACGGACTTAATGACTGCAACTGAAAACACCGGATTGAGACATACCTCCCAAAAGCGTCAAACACGTTATTAACGCTTTAAATACTACATTTGGACATATATACCCAAGAATGGCTAAAACATTTTAACACCTTGACAGGAAGGTTCAGCCACTTCATTTGTATTCAGGAAGAATTTCCACACCCACTGAATGATCGTTGAACCCAGAAATAAAGGCAAAATATAAAAGATATCTTCGTCTCCTATCTTTCAGTATCTTCATTTTTCATATAATTCCTTTACAGCCTTTATATCCAAGAAGTTAAACCAGGAAGATAACGTAGGTTAAGAATATAATAACCCAGATTGGAGTAAGATAGCAAACAATATCATAAATTACCTTTGAAACCCCATAAATATATTGTGTTAAGACGTTGCAATAATTGTTTGTATTAGATATGTCACTTGTTTTTTTTTGTTTTTTTTTTTGCGTGTGTGAGTGTGTATAGTGATTATTTTAACTAAGGAGCAATTTATAATCATTGCATGATTATGAAAATGAATACTTGATTTGACGTGTAAGCATGATAGGTCTGGGATGACGTTAGGATAATAGATGGGAAGTTGTGTTTAATTACAATGATAATTTCTATTAGCTGTCTATGCTGTGTGAATGTTATATTATGTATACGTTATTGCAACATATGCTGTGTGCGCAAGGGATGAATTAAATATACTGTGGGGAGACATATTTCTAAGAACCCTGAAAACAGCTAAAATAATGACCATAGGTTGTGTGGGTGCATGGAGATGGATATAAAGATTTAATGGAGGAAGATGGTACTTACGGTACGTCGGGTGTGTTGTTTGATGGAGAATAGTGCTACTTAAGGAGCGTTGGGTGTAAACAAAAACGTGAAAAAATGCAATGCTAACAGAAAGGTAAAATTACGATTATGTACTCCCAAGATATCTTGTTAGATGATAACACGATCTGCTTATCGCTCTTTCTCCCATATCTCACAATCAGTCCTTTTACCTTTTGAGAGACTTCGTATATATATATATATATACTTGGAGGTCACCTTTTTTAAAGATTATCATTGCAAAAATGGAGACTCGAGTTCATTACCCATAGTGCTAATATCATATGGAAAGATATGTATCCATCTATAATAGTGAAATGACAACAGCTTTGAAAAATTCGTATTTTATTTCATCAGATACACCACAAAACTTCATAGAATAGTGTTATATAATTAGGGTGCTGATTTTTTTCACATTGATCATTTTTCGTTTATCATACCTTATTATTTAGTTTGGTAAGGCTTCAAACTACATGGTATTTCTTAGTTCAGGTGAAATAGTCAGATGGTGCACTCTTATACACGCGTGGAAACGATATGATAATCATCATCAGTCATAATAAACCCACAGACAGGAAATGGGGCAGGACAGCGGTTGGAATAAATTGATTGGGTTTTTTACATCATATCCGGAAGAGATGGTCCTGTGAATTTGAGGATTTTGAAAAGACGAATAGTTGAAGTTCGCCCGTTGAAGTTGGGTTTTTGGGATCTAATCAAAGCAAATCAGTCGGGACTCGACATGCAGAGATGAGTTAAGATCTAAGACACCACAAGATACACCATGCGTGGTGGTGGTGGTGGTGGTGGTGGTGGTCAGAATAGCATGGTTAACATAGGCTTTTATGATTTGGGTGTCTCTCTCTCGTATCGCCAAGGACTGGAGGTAGAAAGAAAGAAATTCGTTCATGCCGCTTGTATTGGTGTTATTATTGTTGTTATTGGTATCATTATTGCTATACAACTATACCTCATTGACTTGCATTGAAGTGAAACTTTGTGTCTCAATTTCATATATTTAAGATTTTTATCTTTGCTTGTTGTCCTTTATATAATGATCCTCATCATGTATGTTGTCAGATACTGAAATGTGTTTAATGATTTTTCTTCTTTTAATCATGTTAACTCGAACATATCGAACAGAACGAAGAACCTGAATGACAATCAAATCTGCCTACAGTTGCAATAATTCTGCTGACTTTCAATACTCTAAATCCCGAGGTCAAGAAGGAACAAATTTTAAACTTATATTCATACTTTCTCTTAAAAAAAACGAAATATGAAAATATGTGATTCTGTTCAATCAGCACTGTCTTCAAAAGCAGATCAGAAAGTAGAGAATTTTTTTTTAAAAACTGGTTAGATTTATAGATTTTAACAAAATGTCAACCCGTCTAGGGTTATTTTATGCCTGTAGGTTAGAAAATTGTGTTCACCGTACATTCATATTTACATTTTTTTGTGTTATTTCTTCAGAGAGTTTTTCTTTACATACCAGTCTATTGAATACAAATAACTTAATTAATGTGGAGATGGGATTAACGACAATGAAGAGTTACTGCAAATTAACAGAACAAGAATCTCACCCTAAGAGCCAATTTAGTACCATATCAAAGACACCCTTTTAGAGGGTGTCTTACTCCTTTGCTTGGAATAATCATTGTAGAGCTCAACAACAGGGTTTGGAAAATTGAAAAAAGGCACCTATAAATACCTAGTGTAACCCATTCCTAAATTTAAAAAAATTGTTTACAAACAGTTAAATGTCAAAATAGTTCAGTTGAATGTCAAAACAGTTCAGTTAAATTGTCAAAACAGTTCCATCTCCATAAATTCAGATTAAGATACATACGCAGTTTAAATGTCAAAACACTTCTATCTCAAGCAGTTCTATTTAGCATAAGTACACAGTTTTATTGTCAAAAACAGTTCTATTTCAAACAATTTAGTTAGGCATAAGTTCACAGTTTAGTTCTATTTGACCCATTCATAAGACCCTTATCAGGTGCAACCATTCCGGGCCAGCGTGGACATGGGAGTGATAGCAGTAAAAGGGTACTTTGGATTCTCCAAAGCTCCAGTATAACTGGACTCTCACAATCAGATTGTTTAGTATCATATCCAGGACACTCATTGGGGGAGTTTTACCCCTCTGCTAAGATGTAGTCGGTGTATTGTAGCACCCCAGCAGACTGGACAATTTCAAACAGGTGTATTTTATCGAACGATCAAGCCCTAACAAGTACTACCATTCTGAATCAGAGGGGACTCCAGATTGATGACAATAAAGAGGTCTTTCACACACAACCAGAGCTGTAGATTTAGAGCCTTACTATGAGATGAAGTTTACTTTATACCCAGGACACCACTCTTTGAAGGAGTCTTACCATTTTGAGGGGATATAGTAAGCTAATTCTAAACCTCGCCAACAAGGCGAAATGTTTTAACTTTGGGGAAAACATTTGTAATAGAGTTTGATCCACCGGGCAGATATTTCAGAAAACAAAAGTATAGATCCTTTGTATTCAGAAAGCAAGTGCGCTTACTTTGTAGAGACATCAAAACAAGTTCTTACATGAATTTCCTGAATAGGTGAAACCAATGAATATAGCTAATCCGAACCTTTTTTCCATTACACAAAGTACTGATGAAAGTGGCATAAATTAGCTAAATTTTAGCGATGGGGAATTGGTTGAGATGATTTGAAGCAATTTTTCCAGCTAAGTCACCCAGGGCTAATGAGATACATTAATCTACACATTGTGTTGTCAAAATCTTAGGAAAAACTGCTGGCAAATCTTTAGTAAATTCGTTTCTCAGGGGGTTGATCGATAATTCTGGCCTAGTGCCATACTAAATAACGACGCTAACATATGGATAGTTATTGTAGAACTCAGTGATGTGACCTTTGCCACTCTAAACTAACTTTGATTAATAGTAGATTTATTAACTAAGCTTAGTTAAAGTATGTTTCAAAGCTAGATGAGAGGTGACTTCAAGTTGAATTGAACTTGAATCAGGGCAGCCACCATGCTTATATAAAGTCACTGTAGGAGTTCGTATCACTTTCCTCATAATCAGGTTCCTTGATATACTCAAACATTTCTTCCTGTTGTGCAAAAGTGGGAAGAAAATAATCGACAAATAAGCTGAAAATATATTGAATAAATAGATATTTAAAATATACACGGTTATCTCGCTATATCTGTGTATGTGTGTGCGTTGTTAAGCGGGTTCTCATACTTGTGTGTGGCTCTAATCATACTCATATATCCATATGATGCGTAGACGTGTAAGGTAGTCAATATACGAGTTTGTTTTTGAAAGTATTATAAGGAATAATGTAACCTAGAAATGTGTGTACGGAACAGTTGATAATATTTTGTTATATTCTTTTTGGTATCATTTATAATAAAAAAAAGAAATCAATTCTCATAATGGACTAGTGTCGTTGTCGATATTTATAGCCTAATTAATAGAACTATGCCATCGTTGAGATAGTTTCAACTATTACACACACACACACACACACAAATATATATATATATAGTACAATTAAATGGAGACTCAAACTCGGTTAAGTCGTCATAATAAATTTATTTCGGCGGAGAATATTATTGCTATATTCTCCGTCTCGTCAGATGACTCTTTTATATGCTCTCTCCTGTCGCAGAGGAGCGAATGTGGAGTTACAGTTCGTAATTCAGAAGATAAAATAAGGTAATTAAAAAAATTAAAATTAAAAAATCAGAAAATAAAGATAAAATAATAAATAAACAATAAAAATAATAAAAATAAAAATAAGAATAAGGTGGAAATCAAATTACAAATTATCTTATTCATAGGCAGGAGCAGAGGGGGTTAACATGTTGTATGTTAGAACGATTAAGAAACAGGAGTGGAATTAATCTATGGCTCTGTCCCTTCTAATTTTGTGTTCTTGTGGTAGTTTCTAAACAGACTAAGATCGTTTAACTAATGGCTATCTCATATATGATTTACATTTATTTCTAATATGTCTGTTAATTAACTCAGCTGTTGCCATCCTAGATATTCCTCTTGTTTACATTTGGGACCGAGATAGTTAAACCAGATAAGGTGGGGACATTTTATATAGTCGTCAAGTGTTTTTTAATTTACCCTATATATATATAATTTACCCTATATATATATATATATATCAGCCTATTGGCTTTGTTGTTGAGTGTTCACAAATGTCCCGGGAGACCGGGGTTCAATCTCATGTCAAGTCATAGTAAGTCGTACTTGATACCTCCTTGCTTAAAACTCAGCAACGTAAGGTACAAATTAAGGATACAGTGAAGCAATCCAGGGAAAGGAGTTGCGGCCTCTCCTTCACCCTTGTGTAGTAGCTATTGAAAAGGAGACTTTGGGTTAGCCCTCGACAACTTTACTTAATAATCGGCTCATTGGCCAAGTAGGTAGAGTGTTCGACAGTGTTCCGGGAGACCTGGGTTCAATCCCAGGTCGTGTCATACTAAAGACTCAAAAATTGGTACTTGATAATACCTTGCTTAACTCTCAGCAATATAGGGTACGTATCAAGGGTACTGTGGAGCAATCCAGGAAAAGGAGAAGCGTGCTCCCCTACAGCTCGGAGTAGTAGCTATTGAAAGAGAGCTTTCTGGTCGCCCTCAATTACGGTCGCCAACTTTACTTTTATATGTATATATATATATATATATGAGAAAAAATGTAGATGGTACGGGAACTTAAATGGTTATATTTTGCTAAAAGGATAGATTCTAAAGAGGCTTTGCTTAAATGTGAACTTCTCAATATTATTCTGTATTGATTTATTTTACTCTTGACGTCGTTTTTTCTCATATATATATATATATATATGTGTGTGTGTGTGTGTGCTTACGTGTGTCACATCCGGATCGAAGTAGAAGAATTGAGTAATCATATGCAACACACTAATACCTGATTTGATCGTTTATGAGTCAAGAAAAAATACAAATGCCTTAATTTTCAACTCAAACACGTTGATATCTTTCTATTTTGCAGTAAGACGAATCCGTAAAAGCCTAAATAGCTTGTTGTATGCGTCTGCAATGGCGCTCTCACCCTTTTTTCCACAGCCAATCAGCATCGTCTGCGGTCACTCCTATCTCCAACAAAGCCCCTAGTGCCAGACTAATAGCGTCGCACAATAATTCCCTTTCTTGCTTCCTGCTTATGTACCAAAACCCTGCTTCTGAGGGCGAGATTTCACCCTTTTTGACCAAAGCATTTAATAAAACTGCATGCAGTCCGCAGCCATCTGACTATGGGGTAAGACTTGTGAATTGGAGGCAGTTGCAACCGCTGGCGAGATTTGGAGCAAACGAAAATCAGAGTAAGACATGTGTTGTGGGTGAAACAACCCGATGCTCACAGTAACACTGCTGGGAAAGAGGAACAGTGACGGGGGTGCTGTCGAAGAACAATGGGATGGTCGACGGAGTGCAGCGTCACATACGAAACTTATGGAGAGTTTCTTTGCCATCGGACGAAGAGACCGTTGGCGAAATCTTCCGAGAAGAATCTGTTCGAAGGTCGCAACGTGAGTGGAGACGGCCAGCTTGGATGGAAGAAATTCTCATGAACAACGGTACTGCCTTCCGCTCGGAAATCATTGTGCAGTTGTAATGGCAAGACCAGCAACAATCTTATCCAGCCGACGAAACCAACGCCATGCCAGATTGGGGATGAGGACATCCAGACCCATTTTGATGGTGACAACTGGTCATTGGATTGGCAATGGGAACTCTTTGTGTTTTTTTTTTCTTTTGTAGGGGTCAGACTCACTTGTTTTTGGCGATGATGCAAGAAACGATTGTCGAGGTAGAAGGCATTGCTGACGCATACAATATACTTCTTTTGGAAAATCGTGTTAAAGGTAGAATTTAATGAATTTCTTAAACTCTTCGATCTCCTGTCCTCTCTTCAGCAGATTTATTTTATCTGAGGAGAATATTAATTCAATGTTATGTCCTACATACCTGCGTAACCATTTAGATTATCTGAAAGAAAAGCTAACTAAAAATTTTGAAAACGTTTGAATAGATTAGCTTCATTCTCTAGTTAAGAATTTGGCCACAAGATGCCATTTGGTTCAAGGACAAAATCCTGGATGTAATAAATATTTTATCTCATTTAAATAAATCCCATTTATAAACTGTTTAAAGATTGGATTTGGTTTTGTAATTTTTCTTTTGAATAAAACACATAAGTTTCTTTTTTTAAAATCAAGTGTCTTATACGGAGCCAATTTACATTTTAGGAGTGTAAAGATGCATCGATATATATATATATATATATATATATATATATATATATATGTATTTCTCGTTTATGGATCGGTTTGTGTGGCTTGGTTGCTTGTTTCGTCACGTCGGTCATGGCCGCCTGACATGGGTAACGGGAGTCACCATTCATGTCATGCCCGCTGAGATCGGCACTTCTTCATCTTCAGGGGGGCGTCCCCGGCTCTAACCCTCACTGGAAGGACAAATTTTATCGCCTCGGGTTTGAAACGCCCTCCGTTTTAGGGAATGTCGAGGGGGCCTGAAGTATCTTTGTAAATGCCGAGCGTGTCTGGGCCGCGGCCCTGCGCCCGAACGCACCTTAAAAAGCCTTGTACCTCACTCGCCTGGTTGGTGGGACGTTCGCTAAGTACTAACTTATTTAAATCTGACGAAAATGCACGAATTTTTCCAACCTCCACCCATAACAAATATAGCTGAATTCTCACAATTGTTGCAATTGCCCTTTTTCCCGCTTAACGACTAGTTTTTACCCCTTTTTTTCTTTGATGTGGATGAAAGATTTCCTCCTCAAATTATGACTCAGTATGAATTCTTGTTCACTCAAGAGGAGCTTGATACGTAACTCGATTTCTAGTGTACAATAATGTAACAGAAGCCGATTCAAAATGTATAATTTTAAAAAGTCCACATGGAGTGCAATATAAATCTAGTGTTTTGGATTTGCGGTAAAATATAGAAATAGAAAAAAAGTTATCAAAGATCATATTATTTATAGAGCCTGTTATTTTCCCTGCCTCCCATCAGACAAAACTTGACTGAAGGTCAATTATACCATTTGTAATTTTGGGTGGTTTGGTTTGGTTTGGTTTTATGGCATATCAACCTTTGTAGGTTATTTAACGCCAAATCCATTTTTATGTAAATAATCAGTTCTATTGAAAACAGTTAAGTTTAGCATGAGTACACAGTTTAATTGTCGAAAACATTTCCATTTCAAAGTATTTAAGCAGTTATATGTAATAATTCAGTTAAGTGTAAATACAGTTTTAATGCCGAAAACAGTTCAATTTGAAATAATTCAGTTAAGCATAAGCATGCAGTTTAAGTGTAAGTACGGTTTAATTGTCAAAAACGTTTCTATTTCAAGCTATTCAGTTTACTCAATTCATTTTAGCATAAGTATGCTGTTAGTTCTATTTAACCCATAGATAGGACCCTATCAGGTACTACCACTCTGGGCCAGAGTGGACCTGGGAGCGATGGCAATGAAGGGGTACTCCGCATTCCCCAAAGCTCCAGCATTGCTGGAACTTCACCATCAGATTGTTTAGTATCATAATCAGGACACTCTTTAGGGGGGGGTCTTACCCCTCTGCAGAGGTGCAGTCAGTGTATTCTACAGCCCCAGCTGACTGGGCAATGTAATTTTGGAGGTGCTCGTGGTGTAATGATTATCGTCATAGGAAATGAACACGGTGATACGAGTTCAAATCCTGGATGAGACCGATTGCATTTCACATCGCACTAATACCCTTGGGAAAGGTATGAATCCAATTATTCTCCCTCCAGCTACGGGTAAATAGTAGGACAGACTGGTTTCTTCTGCCTTGGTGAGGCAACTAGTCTAGGAGAAGGAAAACTGTGAATTCAAACCTGTTAAACTCCGCTTAAAAATTGACCGTGTGTCATATCCTGCCCGAGCGGAGGGGTTTGTAAATATGATTATACTATTCGTAGAGCCTGTAAACAATACTTTCCTTATCACTTTAGCTCTAACCCTTCCTCACCCTAATAACCACCAAGACACCACAATGTAGACAAATCTCTGAGAAATCATTTTCAAGTCAATATCTTTTCACGGAACAAGATATGCTGAAATCCCTTTCACCTAACGCTTCTCTACTTTTTTTCTTATCAGTTCCCTAAAATCTTCCGACACTTTTAAAACAAAAAAAAAAAATTCAATGAAACATGATTCCTTTGACTTTAAATCCCTCCTTTCTTTCCTGCTACAACTATACCCACTCCACCATCTTATCATTTCTCCTCACAGGCTTTTCAATAGAAACACCAGAAAACGGTCTCTGAGGAAAAGGTTCGATGAAAAAACCGAACGAAATAGCATGCATCTGTAATATTTTGACCTTCGCCCCGGCCCAAAAATTCTATTCCAAGGTGATACACCGAAAAGAAGTGACAGTAATCGAAAGAGATCGCGTGGGCGGATTAAGGCTTATGATATGGGACAAGGTGAAGGTCTCATTGTGCCATTACAGTCATGCACCGGAAGAGAGTAACCTCTGAACTGCATGACAGTTATTTCCGCTTGATGACGATTTAACATCCGATTCAAAGATCCAGTAGGCGATCGTGTTGGCGTTGAGTTATTATTTAACTCAGTTGAGTTTGGGGTGCCAAAGCAGTTGCCAGCAGACTCCCAGAGAGTTAGAGACCACATGTGGTAGGGAAGACCACATCCGACCGAGGAGGACCTCGGAAACCCCCGATGCAGTTGCCAGCAGACTCCCAGAGGGTTAGAGACGAGATGTGGTAGGGAAGGCCACACCAGACCGAGGGGGACCTCGGAAAGCCCCGATGGAGTAGACCCCAACATCAGGAGAACAATAAAGACACAACGTGACGGTCATAACAGAGGGGTCAAAATATGAAGTTTACTTTCGGTCTCCAGCATCCTCTCACATGCTAACCTTTCGAACCCTTGCAATAAAGTGAGAGGTGAATATTTTTCTAAAGAAGTCTTCTTGTGTCTTCCTTCCTGCATCTTAATTCTTCATGCGTCTTAATTATGGTGTCGTTGTGATGCTGAATGAACGTGTAAATAACTATATAACACATCTACATTTTAGTAAAGTGTTTGATTTATCCAACTTACCAAATATTTATATCACATTGTCAGATTCACTACAGTTGATGATTTCAACATCTATCTATCTATCTATGTAGATATCATCAACTGATGTTGCTAGCATGGGTTTCCCTGACTCTCTCCCAGCGTTCGTCTCTATCATCTATCGCTTCCAACAGGTCTTCTAGACAACAACCTCTGTCCGTACAGAGCCTTTATATAAAAGTTCTTGGTGGTTGGTCAACTTTTGCATGTCATTCTGCAGAGGTTCATCGGAGAACCTATCTTATGAGTTCATCCTTGTTTGTCCACCAGAGTCCGGTATGCCTTGTTCTTTTTTCTTTGGATGGTTTTAGAGATAGGAAGTAGGTGGCCGTACAGCTGCTGTTTCGTGGGGTGTTCTTTCCAAGATTTTTTCATCATAGCTCGCTGTATTCTCGTATAGTTCTAGTCCAGCTTTTTCTCTATAAGTTTTGTCAGCGTCCGTGTGGTGAAACCATACAATAGCATTGACACAACCGCTGCTTGATAAAATTGTGTTTTGTTTAATCAGATAGGTCAGACTTCCATATGATCGATAACCTATCAACAACAACCCGTGCCTTTGCTAAGCGCATATTGATATCACTTTCGGTTGATAAGACCCTGCTTCCACTTCTGTCTGATAACCACCATTTAGATTGGAGATATCCCCTGCTTGATTAAAACACATTTACGCTGTCTTATCTGCATTCACATGTAGGCAAATACTCCCTGCTGCTTGTTCCTGACTAGGTAGCGGGGATTCAGTTTGAGTAGGAGTATTTGCAAGAAGCGCTATGTCGTCTGCATAGTCTGACTCCGTAATAGTTTGTGTTGGATACTGAGTGCTATTTGAATTTTTTAGTGTAAAGTCATTGACTTGCATTATCGACGTTTAAAGTATATCGTCTTGGCAGATTATGAACAGATATAGGACTTATACATCCCTTAGCAAAACACCAGTAATAATGTCAAAGAAGTGTGTGTCTCCATCCGGGAAATAAACCTTTACTTGTATGTTTTGATAGACCCGTGACAGTTTCTTTGAGGAGAGCATATATTAATAATATTCACTTTATCTTCCCTCTCTGTACGAAATCAAATGTTTTGGAGAATTCTACAAACAAGAGTGTCACCTCAAGGTTTTACGCACGAACTCATATGATTTGACGGATTGTCAGAATCTGTTATATTGTGGATTGCTTTCTTCAAAATCCATTTTGATTCTTTCTAAGAACTTTCTCAATTTCTGATTCGATGCGTTTGTGTAGCAGAGTATTATAAATCTTTGCCGCCTTTAAAGTAAAGATTATGCCACGGTAGTTCTTGACTTTTTCGAGGTTACCTTTATTGGGAAAGGTAAGAATGCATTCTTTTGTCATGTTCTCTACTGTGCTCTGGTTATATACAGCCTTGCTGTATCAGAGCAGTAAGTCATCGAATCTCCTTGTCTTCCATATTTCTAAAGGTATTTCATCATGACCGACTGCTTTCCATTTTTTTAAAATTTTTGTTAGGACTACGTAGATTTCTTCTTGAGCAAACTGTCCTAGTTTGATGTCTTGGTGGTGTCATGAAACTTCTCCGACTGGTTTACTGTCGGCGAAAGGGACAAGATTTTAGTCTCGACCCTTTTACCTACGCCTATCACCCGGTCAACGCCAAGCGTATTGCTGGCATTAGGTCGGACAATATTTTATTTCGGGATGTCATGCAACCACAAGCGAACAGGGAAATCTATGACACAGAGTTTTCCGAACAAGCCGAAAAGGAAGACTACACGAAATGCATAATTCAGAATACAAATTATTTTGTTACGAACCCCACTACCCACTCCAAAAATAAATGCATGTATGCAAAGTAAGATAGTCTTATCGGCAAAAATAAAAATGTTTATATTTAACAACTTGTCTGATTTTTCCTCTGTGTGGATTTGACCTTCCCGCTGCCTCGTATCACGTGGACTTCTTGGCCAATCGATATTCAACCTTCAATTAGGTCACTTGTTGCAAGGTGCTGCTTGTCTGTTCAAACACCCATATTAGAAAAACTTGACCGTCAGTCGGTCAGCCCACGACCTTGAGAGAGAGAGAGAGAGAGAGAGAGAGAGAAAGAGAGAGAATCTATATTAATGAGTAAAATATGAATTTGACAATCCCCAGGGTCCAAATTCATAACACTGGTTATTAATAATTTCTGTGATAGGGTTATCTGGGAATTTGGGTGCTTTTCTAAGCAAATTCTTGAAATGTTCTTTCTACATGTATATTTGTTCTTCTATGTTGGCAGCTTTTAATTTAGCTCTGGAGGTGCTCTTCTTCTTACTCACTTCATGCACTGTCTGCCACAATATTCGATATTGTCTATTTTCTACCGAGATTCTTATTTTATTGATCTGGATTGAATGTCGATTTAATTTTGTTTATTTTTTTGTATGCACTAATATGTTTCCTGTCCCTTCTTAAGTATCTGAGCGTTGGTATTAGTTGGGTTTATTTTATTTGATATGGATGCTGTTTTCATGTTGACTCGTTTTTTCTTAACTGGTAATGTCGCCAATGGAACATAGAGTTCCATTGGAGACATTACATGTAAGAAATAATGCATTCTGCTGCTGAGTCCATGTGGGCGTTGATGAAGTTATTGTATTCGTTATTTGGAGGAAATGTTTCGAATATCCCCAGAAAAGCATCGATTTTGTTTCTTAGTGTTATCGTATACTTATTGCTAATAACTCTATTGTTAAGCGAGGAACATCTCAGAGTGAGTGGTTTCGTTTATTTGCATCATATTCCTGTGTAGCCTCAGATGTATCTTTGTCGTGACAATTCTGTCATCAGACGATACTCCTTCAAAAAAGAAATATGCCTCTCAGTTCATAAACAGGAGATAATTGTTGTGCTGGGATTCCCGTTAAATGTAGCAAGCATCATTCTCGGTTTAATTTTCTCGATGCAATTAAGAGATTACAGGGCACGAGGACTGATAAGCTTTCCTACTTTTCTCATGGCAGGATCGACCGAGATTTTCCAAGCAGATGCTGAGATAAATCTCCATCCGTTGCCAGTATCGTGGTATTTCACTTTTACTTCATTATGATAATATCTCTGTTCTTGTATGCATACTATGTCTATATTATGCTCTGTCGAAGACACTGTTAACTCTGATAGTTGGCCAATTCCATTTAAAAGTCTAACGTTAGATGTTACTATATGTACTGTGCTTTGGCATCTACGTAATTTTTGTTTGGGTTTGGGTTTGAGTTTGAGTTCTCTGGCTGATTTTTTGAACACCGAGGCTTGAGCTCCAAACTCAGCAAAACGCATCCCCATATTAACCCGCGAGAAGGGCGATGCAGTCTAGACATACTGAATCAGAGTTGTGGTAATCTTTCGATGGTTATATTTATCATCTTATCAATACACGCTACCCTTATAAACAAGTTGCAGTATTTTCCTGACTGAACCATTTTACCCTGGCCATTGATCTGTGGGGTTCTTCCGCCCTTCTTCTGGTCAGGCATACAGTTGACCCTGTTACATATACATATATATAAAATATACGGATACGTAAAACGTTCAGATGCATAGGAATTCCGAAACATTGACGACTCTCTTTATTCAGGTACGAAACTTTTATTACCTTCATGACTTTTAGGTTTTTCGACACGAGGAGAGAGAGACACAATTTCTACTATGCTGACTATTCCATCTGACCCAACTACTCGCGGCGCATCTCGTAGACTGGCCTCGTCCAGGTCCAAAAATCAACTCGCCTCCTATAGGTTTAAATCTCAACTAACTCCTTTTTTTCAAAAATCACCCAAAATCATCAACGCATCGCTTCCGGGCATGACGTCATTCCCATCCTCAGTCATTTCCTAACCGGTTTTTTTTTTACATCTGTTATTGTCACACCCACCCCACGTGAGCGTGAACACCTGCGATCAATGTGAGCCCCTACCCGTGCACTAAACCGAATAGTTCTAAGCCTAACTAAACCGAATGATAAGATAGAACTAACGAAAAATGATAATATAAAAAAAAATCATTCAGCAATTATATAACAACCCGACGTTGTGTTCATCCGCCTAACTTAACATCTATCATTCGACTTCCCATGCCTTCTGAAGTTGAACTTGTGGGTTTAAAAAGATTCATTGAGTTTTAACCTATTTTAAGTCTAACTATCCATTTTATATTTTTTCCTCTAATTCCATAGACGACATCGTGAGTTTCGTTTTCTTAGAAATTGGGTTCCTAAAATTCATTCAAAAGTTGGTTTAGTGAATTCAAAGAAAGTACGTGATGTTTAGTATATTTCCAGTAATTGTTTTTGTAATATAATGGCCGAGGAATTTCGTTTCATGCATTTGGGTTTAGTTAGGCAGAGAACCTTTCGGCTCAGTGTATGGGTTACTTAGGTGCAACATTAACGCAGGTGTTCACGCACGCGGGCGGGGCGGACGTGTCACTCAGAGATGTCACAATAGCACAGATGGGAAACGGGGCTAAAGAGCGCGGGTGACGTCACGCACCAGAAGTGCGTGGAGGATTTGGGGGATTTTGAAAAAGAGAGTTGAGTTGAGTCCTGCTTCGGGAGAAGACAGTTGACTTTCGCTTGCTCACGGGGGCCTTGTGAAGGGTGCGCACGAGATCGGGGGGCAGATGAAAAAGCCAGAATAGAAAGAATGTGTATCTCTCTCCTTATGTCGAAGAACCTTTAAACTCAAAGGTAATAAAAAGTTTCGTACCTGAACAAAGAAGTCGTAAGTGTTTTTCGTGTTTCGAGATTCCTATGTTCTATGTATATATGTTATGATCATTATGTCCATTTCACTCATATCTGTATCTGACTTTGTAAAATTTTTACTAAACAAACAATTGTAAATTTTCGTAAGGTTGAAATTAAAATATTATTCTATTATAATTATTAATGCTTATAATTGTAATATACAGCAATAATTGATAAAAATATCAAATAAGAAAAAATCGCAAAAAAACAAACAAACAAACAAACAAAACAAAACTTGTGGTTCAAAGTGTAGATACCATTTTGGAGATCGGATACGTCCTGCTCCCACAAAAGTATAGGATGTTTTTTTTTTCTTTTT
Source organism: Sepioteuthis lessoniana (assembly GCA_963585895.1). NCBI lineage: Eukaryota > Metazoa > Mollusca > Cephalopoda > Myopsida > Loliginidae > Sepioteuthis > Sepioteuthis lessoniana. Next base: position 18,923,921 of record OY757904.1, on the reverse strand, counting down.
TTTTCTTTTTTTTTTTCTTCATTTCTTTAAAGGAGTAAAAAATAAACAAATAAATGATAATGATAACTTCTACTGCAATAATTAATATAAAATCATTAAAACAGAAAAAATATATATACACATATATACAATTATATATATGTATTATTCAGTATCAGAAATTTCCTTTATATTGGTAATTCGGCAGCTTGGGATGCTTTCTCTGCGTGCGTGAAGATTTCGAACCACAGTAGACTGTTGGATGCCGAGCTCTTTTGATACCCTCCTAGTACTATTGATACTCTCCGAGTAGTATTACTCCGATTTGCTTCTGATTTTAGTTTCAAACTTGGAAATAATGATTTTAGTCCAATCTTACATAGTCTAATCATCGTGATTCTGGCAACCCGAACAAAATGAACATCTACTCTTTCGCCTTTCGTACCGCAGATATTTTTGCTTGTTTCGTCGCTCTATGGCACTGTTTCAAAATTGCAAAGCATAAGGTCCTTAATTACACTATGTTGTACCGTATTTAAGCAGCTTTAAAATCAAACACAGGTGGAAGAAATGCAGAACGTGTCAGCACTTCAACTACTACAATAAGACAACTGAAGATAATTTTCACGGCTGGAAATTCTTCAGTCAGGTAAATAAACAGACTGTAATCAAGCATGTACCAACATTTGGCAACCATTTTGCCTCACTCTATGTTGGGTTTGGTTTGGCTTTATGGCATATCAATCTTTGTAGGTTATTTAACGCCAAATCCATTTTTATGTAAATAATCTGTTCTATTTAAAACAATTCAGTTTAGCATAAGTACACAGTTTAGTGGTTAAAAACATTTCCATTTCTAACTATTCAAGCAGTTGTGTGTAACAATTCGGTTAAGTGTAAATACAGTTTTAATGTCGAAAAACAGTTCTATTTCAAATAATTCAGTTAAGCATAGGCACGCAGTTTAAATGTAAGTATGGTTTAATTGTAAAAATCATTTCTATATCAAACTATTCAGTTTTACTCAAACAATTCATTTTAGCATAAGTATGCTGTTAGTTCTATTTAACCCATAGATAGGACCCTTATCAGGTGCTACCACTCCGGGCCAGAGTGGACCTGGCAGCAATGAAGGGGTACTCCGCATTCCCCAAAGCTCCAGCATTGCTGGAACCTCACCATCAGATTGTTTAGTGTCATATCCAGGACACTCGTTGGGGGGGTCTTACTCCTCTGCAGAGAAGCAGTCGATTGTATTCTACAGCCCCAGCCGACTGGGCAATCACTCTATGGTATATGTATATATGTGTGTGTGTGTGTGTGTGTGTGTGTGTGTGTGTGTGTGTGTGTGTGTGTGTGTGTGTGTGTGCATGTGTTTGAGTTTTTTAACACCACCTCTAACTGATATTTTTTCACTGAAGACTTAGTCAAGTAATCTCTAGGACTCTGTGTTATTTTTATTAGAAAGAGAGTTTTGATAGGTTGTTTCGATTTTGTGTCTGTGAATGTCCTGTTAATTTTTCGTGAAGACAACTAGTCAAAGTAAGAGTTTTTCAACTATTTGGGTTAATACGTAAGTATGTACTACGTATGCTTGTGTGTGTACACATATATACATATACGTACACTCAGGTATACTTAAACTCATACATATGTGCAACATAGAATAATCTTTGAAGTGCTGTGATCAGGATAACTTTGTTTTCCCTCTCATCCTGAGTTCATCAGGACATTTCTTTTTGATTCTGGAAGACTGTTACTCACTATGATTGATATATCTGTCGTATTTTGGCTATAACAACTTTTTCAGCTTTCTGTTATATTTGAGATATATGTCCAGTCTTTCGCTTTCTTTTATTTTATTCTATTGTCGGCTGTGTTAAAAAGAATTCCTTGAAACTCTAATTAATTGTAAGTAATCATTCTTAGTTACTTGAGACAATATAATTTTTTTTCAATATAAAATACTGATATTGACATTTGATATAAACATCCTCAAAGGTTAAGCCCTGGAAAATTTATCATCAGAAGATTCTATTAAAGAAATTACTATTTCAATAAAGTATAATGTTGTTGGCATAGTTGTCATGTCTCAAGTGGAAGTCAAATGTAAATACATTCCGATGATTTTCTAATGTTCTCTGTTTGTAGTCAGTACACACTATAATCTTTCGAGGTTCGCTGATTGGTTGGCATATTATTGCTTATTGGCTATTTAACACCAAATCCTCTCCTTTTCTCGACCCACTCTCTCTCTCTCTCTCTCTCTCTCTCTCTCTCTCTCTCTATATATATATATATATATATATATATATATATATATATATATATATATATATATATATAAATGGATAGGTCTACAAGTGAATTCAAATTGCAATTTAGATGTTTATTATTTTATGTATCTGTGTTCTTCACGTATTTCGGTCTTGACATCTTCACTTTATCAGCTGATTCAAATGGCGAATTTTAGTTCTGAGTGTTCTTTTGTTTATCGTAAAGATAATTTTGATAGGTTGTTTTAATTTTGTGTCCGTGAATGACCTGTTAATTTTTCGTGAAGTCAACTAGTCTAAGTGAATGTTTTTTTCTACTATTTGGGTTAATACGTACGTATGTACTTTGTATACTTGTGTGTGTACACATATATACATATACGTACACTCATATATGCTTAAACTCATACCTGCGTGCAACATAGAATAATCTTTCAACATAAACATTAGAAAAAACTCAGAGTGATTTATAAAAAAATTGGTTTAACATTTAGATCCAGTCTAAAAAGCAATCTAGGAGAATTATAAAGAGACCTAAAAATTTGATCGAAAATTTAGATTAATAATGAAATTCGATAAAAAAAGAAAATGCAGGCGACTCCCAAGTAAAAATGATTCACGATTCTTTCTGGACAAAGATAATTACAGGGAATCAAACACATTCTTTGAAAATCTCTGGAACATTAAGTTAAACGTAAAAATACTCAGAACCACCTCTTACTCAAAAAAAGACGAGGCATAACAATATTGAGGGAAATGTCATCATTATAAAAGATACATAAAAGAAAAGGCTGTTGTCATTTGGAATACAGTATATAATAGAACAAAAATCCAAGAAATATTAAGGGGTGAAATCTACGATAATTTAGTAATACAAACATAAACAATAACATCATATAAAAAATTACCGAATTCTGCTCAGTACACAATGAAACAATAACTAAAAAAAAGAAAAGAAAATAATTTCCTAATCAACTACATTAGAAAAAATAGCAATTTATACGATTACCATAATTCACAAGCCCGACAAAATAAAAATACTTGTAGAAACGCAAAAAATCAGAATACATAAATTTTCCAAACCACAGTGACCAAAAAATTTACAGCTATAGCAGCAATCCCATCATGCATTATCAACAGACTTAGCAAAATATTTCAATAAACATTCTTATATAAGATAAAAAGCTCCATTTAAGACGAATAACACTTTTAAACTTCATACCAGAAAAAAGCTTATTCCAATGCACTCTTGGTAAGACCTCACCAATTTATGTAGTAATATTACTAAATTAGGAAAAGAGGCCAACTTATCTTGGACAGAAAAATAACCAGAAACGTTATACGCATGATTTAAGAAACAAAAAAAAATATCACTACTGGGGTAGAAATGATCCGAAGTAATAACTATTACCAATTCGACAAAAAAATTACATCAAATCCTTAGAGAAACTATGGGAAATTAAACGGCACTAACGTACGTCACTCTAACCAGAGCATAGTGAGAGGAAAATCTCGAGTCTAACTATCAGCCACAGTTTATTGTTATACCCAAGATAACTCCTTCTGTGGCTCTATCAATTCTAAAGTGAGTACTGATAACACATTCTAAGCCCCGTCAACTGATGGATAATCAACATGTGGGGGATTTTGAAAAGCGTCAACTAGGCAAATGCCGGTTAAACAAAATAATATCTTCGTGTATAACAAATAGAAGAGTAAGTGCTTTCCTTTTTCTAATTGCAATTTTACGCCCAATGCCGATAAGGTTGAAGAAGCACTCATATTTCTGACATTGTATCGTAAATTTGCTTCCTACGAATCTTGCCATTAAAATACTTGTTTTCATTACATGTTTTTTCCCAATTTACATGTGCATTATAATTGAATAACAAATATTCAGGTTGCATTTACTTTTTCTAAGTATCTACAATAACATTTTGTAGGTCAAGTCAAGTTTAAATCACACTGAAAAATGGCGTTCCTTAGCTTTTCAACAGAAGTGTATATGAAACAACGGATCTAGATAAGAAACACTGATAAAATGCACGTAAAAGAAACGAATGTATTGTTTATTGTTTATTCATATATGATCATATGGTAGTTGTTTCTTAATAAATACATATATACTTTTTTATATCGCAGTTTTAAAAGATAATACATGTGACGAAACAATGAGTACAGAGCGATATTGACTATTGCCAGTTATTTTCCGAACGAAAATATTTTGCATTCGAAATACTGATATTACTCGAATTATTATCAATATCAAAATCTTCCTTTATATTACACAGAGCGAACATTATTTCGATTCCAAATTACAGGCGAATTCCCTTAATATTTTTTAGACATTTTATTACTCAAGAGCTAAAGATGGAATGATAAGATAATGAGTGTAGCAGATGATTTCAGTGTCTATACGCACATTTTTTCTATTCTGTGGATCAGATAAAAACATTCATCTCTAATTCAGACAATTATTTTTTTTCTATATCAATAAATTGTATATGAAAAATTGAATATGGCTATCAAAATAAGACTTCATTCTGCTATACTCCTATAGTGTACGATGTTAATCTTAAAATCATTCAACTAGTTACCGTTTACCCTCGACCAGTCGGCTGAGTTCGTAGAATACACCGACTGCATCTATGCAATTGAGTAAGACCCCCCACTACCAGCAAGTGTCCTGGATATGACACTAAAACTTTTTATAGAGAAGCACCATTCTAGGAACTTTGGGAAATATACAATACTTCTTCATTGCCGTTACGCCCAGATCTGCTCAAACCCGAAGTTGTAATACATGTTAAGGTCTAAAAAAAATTGTTTAACCATTTGCTATACTTGAAACCATTGAACAGTGGACCAAGAAATGAGCTCTGGTTCGTTTAAAAATAATCTTACCAATAAATTATTCACTTAAAACTCACCCCCCCCATATATATATATATATATATATATATATATATATATATATATATATATATATATATATATATATATATATTTATATCAAGGTATTTATAACAGGGATTTGGCATTAGATAACGTAAAAGGGTTGATATACTATTAAACCAAATAACGTAAATAAAACCAGTTTACTGGTTTTAAACATCACCATCGTTTTAATTTAGGGTTCTTATTTGGGAATTTAAGGAACCCTATCAGTACCCTTGAATATATTCGAGCTCGACTTCCGGAAAAGTAAACTGTTTCCTCATCTTGAACGTTCCAGAACTAAATTTCTTTTGCAATTATATATACTTGTCCAGTTATCTGTGACCGTACTAGCGCTGAGGACTTCAGTTTATTGTTGATATAAAAAAAAACCGTTTCACCCTCATTGAGAAATACTTCTCTTATATCTATTAAAGTCTGCAGATAACCAAATTTAAGGAGAAATTTTACAAAATTTGCTAAAGGAAAATATTCATACCAATAGAATGTGGTATTTCGGCATTATATTATTAAGGAATAAAAAAAAGGCCAATAATTTCTTTACGAGCTTCCGTCACTTGGAAAACAGTTATTCAAAATCACACCTCCTCAGAAATGTTTAGGAATTCTGGAGTGGAAAAGGATCAGCCTTCCAACCAGTCCAATGATCTTATACCAAAAATTCAACAAAAGACTTTCTGATAAGAATAAACCAACCGAGAAGATCAAGACCTATAAAAAAAAATATCTTAAGAGTTAACGAAAACTTTTGCCAACTGACTATTATTGAACAAGAAAAGGAGAAATGGTAATGAAGGGAATCTTGCGCCATCAACTTTTGCTTTTACCTTTGGCTACTTCAGAGAGGAACACGAAAAAAAAAAAAAAAAAAAAAATGAAGCGAAAAACCAAAAACCCAAAAAGACAAAACAATCCACCCGAAAACCCCTCAAAGAAATCTGCCATATTACGAGAAAAATCTAAGTAACGGAGGTTTCACTGAAGAGATCTCTTCTAGTCACAATTATTGATTGGAGGAGCCTAGTCTATAAAGTTAAGGTGACCACACGTTGTTTGGTCAGTTTGTTTTTACACAGTGTTGTTAAGAGAAGCGACTCGATATACTAGGCTTCATATTACGTTTGCCATTTTTAATTGACTGATTTACAAACGAGGCTCAGCTAATGGTGCCAACGTTGTTCTGAAAGCTCATATGATTATTGTTTACAATCGTGTAAGTAGTTTCACTAACAAAACCACAATCAACTCACGATATTGCGTTGTCACTTAAAGAAATGTCTGCAGTGAGATCAGCGGCGACTTCTGTCTTTGTGATGGCTGTTTATCGGTTCAGGAGGAAACCACAAAACACAACTCGACTTTTAGCGTTAGGACCTTCCTTCATTTAATTCTATCAATCCTCAAACCCTCGAAGAAGGAAGAAATGGACAATGGACACCACCTGGTAGCTTCCTCGATATTCGAAGGACATTAATCCCTCATTCTGCGTCCACACCATTGCACCAAAAGAGAAAACGAGTGAGAGAATCACGAAATCTGTGATATATATACGAGGTCCCACAGAATTTCCTAACCAAACATCCACATCGGGTGAGTGACATCTTCCACTCCCATTCAAAATTTAGAGGCCTGCTACTGGAATATTTGATTAAGGAAATTATTTTATCACAGCGCATTGGAAGAGAGATTGTACTGTGTTAATTCGTCTTTATTTTTAGCTGTGTTCTTTTAATTCTATAACCAGGTGCCCGATATTTGTCTCTGCCTCCCACCAGATAAGACTTGACACAAGGTCAATACCCGAAGGTCAATTATTGTGGAAATTTAGAGGAGGGGAAGGTTGGGCACGTGCCGTGGCTCGAACCCTACTGGACTGTGCTGGTCATAGACCCACTTAGTGCAATGTGGGTCTGATGAGCCTAGCTGAACAAGGAACCGAATCTGGGTCCAGGCACGTATGCGTGATTATATCTTAAACTAGACCACGGTGTTCAGTGCTTTACAAAGGTGACAAAGGTGCCAATGATGCAGCTCGCCCACTCGAAGGAGGCCCAGTCGAACCTGGGGGCCTTTCGGCTTCATGTCTGCCATGGAGCATTCACCGTCCGGCACGGATGCCAGACAGTCTGCTGAACAGTCAGCAAAAATGGAAGAGAGAGTGTTCTGTGTCAATTCGTCTTTATTTTTAGCTGTGTTCTTTTTATTCTATAACCAGGTGCCTTTTGCTCATATTTAACATGAAATTTCTGTAATAAAACAAAAATGTGAATCGATCTCTGACGAAGAGGTGATAAGGACAGTGCTAGCCCGGTCGAGGAATAGCAGAGTGTAGCCTTGACCGTGGATGGGTTGAATGGGTGTAATTTGTGACGCCCACAAGAAGAAATGGGCGTTGAACTATAATATAACTCGGTGGGGACAGGAAGTCAGTTAGTTTGGAGACCAAACCAGTTGGAGAAGATGCGGTAGAGAAAGCCAGAACCCTGCAGAGTGGGTCCTCAGGCACCCGATTGAGCAGTTGCAGTTGGGGATAGAGATAAGATGCTGGATTAAGGAACATGTCCCAGAGAGGCTGTGCCCCCAGTTGAGCAGCCCAGGAGAACGGGAAAGAAACGCGGTTATGGTCAATACAGTGGGGGTCAATATGTTGCAGTTTTGTTTGGTCTCCAACTCCCTCTCACATACAACCCTTTCAAATAAAGTGAGAGGTATATGTTTCTAAGAACTGTGTCACTCGTCTTTATTGTTGTGTCGTTATGCATTAGCATATGAGTATACAATACACGATATAAGGCATTACTATCTAACGTAAGTAATTTTCACATACTCGTATAGGTAGAAGTATTCCTATTTAATACAATATGCATTCATTTTTACAATTTTATATAGTTGTTTCTTAAGAGTTTTTTATCATTTTTTTAACACGGTCCTATCAGATACTTATAATCTTTAAATAGATCTATTTAGCCCATAGATTCGAAAACTCCGTTTTAGTGTGGGCGTTGGAGTATTAGCAGTAAAGAGATTCTCCAATAATACAGAAAATTTAAATGATAGCATGTTGTTATTCCTCTGTAAGGTCTTATTATGTCTTATTATGACACTAAGCCACCTAATGGTAAAGCTCCAGTAATTCTGGGGTGTTGGGGTTGCGGACTTCCAATTTATTTCCATCGCTCCCAGGTCCTCTATGGCCAGGGGTGGTACCACCTGATAGGGTCCTATTTAAGAGTGAAATAGAACTGTTTAAGAGTTTAACTGTGTACAAACAGATGGCTGATGCTGAATAGTATTATTCAGGTTTAAACTGTGTATTTATGGTAAACTGAATTGTTTGAAATATACCTGTTTATTTAAGTGTGTGTAAACAAATGAATGGTATATAATTGAATTATATACATAGCTATACTTAAAATCATTAAACTATGTGCAAACAAATGATTAATAAATGAATGATTAGTAAATAGAATTATTCGTATCAGATAGAAATAAATGAAAGCATTTAACAATGTGGAAAAGAATAAGCTCAGGTATGTTTTAAAATGTTATCAACAAAATGTGTTTAGAAATCATATATTTGATATATATGTATAAAAAGTGCTTGGCATTAAATTACGTACGATGGTTGATACGAGGACCATTAAATAAGTTTCCAGACTTTTTTCGTATGGGCACGTTTATTGATAGTACATACATGAAACTCTAGTCCCCTCTAAAGAAATCTTCTCCGGCTGCAATGCACTTGGTGTACCGTTCAAACAACTTCCAGAAGGCCCCATGGAAGTTGTCTTGTGTGATCGTGTCAATGGCCTTCGTCACAGCCTCTTTCATCACCTCAGTTGTCCCATAACGACAGGCTCTGAGCTTAGGGAAGAAGCAAAAGTCACAGGGAGCTAGGTCTGCACTATAGGGACGGTGAGGAACTGTCTTGATACCCATCTTGGTCAAATAGTCTGTGACAAGGATGGAGTTGTGGACAGGTGCATTGTCCTGGTGGAAATGACACTGATCCGATTTGAAGACTGCTAGCCACTTCCGACGGAATCTCATCCTGAACTCCCTTAAAAACTCAACATAGTAACCCTAACCCTAACCCTTTGGCCAATGAACTCAGGTGTATTGACTTCCTTACTCCCCCCACACCTCTCATCATCCCTCACAGACACCCTGCCTTCCTTGAATCTCTTATGCCACTCAAAAGCTCATGCTCGATTCATGCAAGATGGTCGAAAAGCAGTCTGAAGCTTTCCATATGTTTCTGTGGCCTTTTTTCAAAGTTTAAAACAGAATTTTATTGCATATCGTTCTTCTAAAGTGTCCTCACGTCCAGATTGCATTTTGGAAATTCACCAGCTGTGACAATCAGGCTTTAGTAGGGTGCATTCCAATTCCTGCCGTAGATGTTCATTTGGACCTGAAATCATAAATATTGGCCAGTCATCTCATAAGATGTATAGCAATGATATACTGAATTTTCGAGAGTCTACGACAATTTTAAATGCCTGTATAAAAAAAAATGTCTGGAAACTTATTGAATGCACCACGTATGTCATAAAACCGAACCAAAGTAAATCCTATATGTTTAATAAATATGAATAAAAGGGATTTGTCATTGAATGACCTACTATACATATGTGCCATAAAACCTACTCAAAATATTAATAAAGACAAATATGTTAATATAAACATACAATTCTCTAACTTGTAAACATATTACCCTGGATGGGTTGAAATGACCTTAAAATCAATCAATAAATTAATCAAACGTCCTAACTCTTCGTTTTGATTGTTTGCATTTTGTTTCGCTTATGACTGTTTTTTTTTTTTTTTAACTTTTCGTTTATATTTGTTCTTTACTTTGATTTTTTTTTCTCTGGATTTTGCAACATTGTAAAGTAACAAAAGCAAATGTTGTTTCCGTCATTGCTATTATAAGTATTTACAATATCATTATTATGAATGACATTCAAGAGAATTTGAACACCGGTTTTGTATTGTTAGAGATGTTAATTATTTTCCATTGAAATGTCAAACATTCTCGTTGGTTAACGCAAATGTTGGATCAACAGTGCTTGTATTGACATTTATGGTGGGATTTTACTTGATCTGAATGTAAATACAAAACATGCAATTCTGATATTTTGCCATAAAATACATTTTTTTTTTCTTTTTTTAACAGCTGCATGCAACCTTTCGGAAGTGTAGCTATGTGAGCGTTATAAGTTACCAGATTGTTTAATTTTTTTTCTTCAAATGATGAAAGACAACCTGCATAGTGAAAACATGACTTCTGCCGAAACCAAGTTCCGTTCTTTGCATATTTGATTGAAGATTTTTTATTCATTACATGACCTCAAATATTGACTGCATATTGACAACATACAAGATTGCTTTTTGAATTTTTGATTCGTTCTTCAAGATGCAATTACAAAAGTTTAGTGAAAGATATTTTGAATCAATTAGTTGACTTTTCTCATAAATGTTGAGCAGTCTGTATTTTAAATGCAGAAAAACGCACCGAGATTTTCTTTTGACAAATGATAATATACAGATTGATTGAATGTTTTATTTTAATGTCATATCAATCCGTCTGGGGTTATTCTATGTCTAGATGTTGGGGAATTGCATTCATTGCAAGTTTAAATATACATTTTCTTTTTAGCTTTTTAAGTTTTTGGAACACTGTCAAATGATGATAGGTATTTCTATCCAATGCAAAAAAAACTTCAAACAGTTCTATTTGACGAATAGATGAGACGACACCCTGTCTGCTGGGGCAAGAGAATGCGCCGACTACATATTTGCAAAGGGGTAAGATCCCCCCTCATAACACGTATACTTAAGAGGACAAAAACATCTGATAGTTAGGTTCCTGTTCAGGTGCTTTGATGATGTGGAATATTCCTTCAATGCCATTACCCCAGCTTCACTCTGATTCGTAGGGGTTGAACATGTTAGAGTACCATCTATGAGTCATATAGAAATATTTCATAATTTACTATACTTGAAATAATTTAATTGTGTGCTAACGAATGAATAATAGTGAATAGATTTAGGAGTGTTAGATTGCAGTACTAGGAAACATGCATCATCTAGAGTTTGACATTAAACTGCAGCTGATGCTGAGGTTCCTTTCTTGGAGTTTGGTAAATGTAGATTATTCCATTATTATCATTACACCAAGGTCCACCCAGACCGGGAGTTGTATAAACTGTTAGGGACAGAGCTATTGGTCAAATAGTACAGTTCAGTCTTTCTTTTGTGATTGTTATAAAAATGAAATAGAATTATCAGTATTAAATAGCATTACTTGATAGTTTTTACTTAGTCCAAACAAATGGGCTCTAAAAAAATAAAGTTGGCGACCCTTGTAGAGGGTGACCCGAAGGTTTCCTTTTCAATAACTGCAACACCCAAGTGTAGGGAAGGGCGCTAATCCATTCCCTTGATTGCTCCATGTTACTCTTGATCCTTACCTTATAATGCTGAGTATTAAGCAAGGAGGATTCAAGTACCATTTTTTTAGTCTTTGTCATAACTCGAGACATGAATGCCCAAATCGGGAAAAACGGAAACAACAAATACAGCCTCCACAACACGTCAAATAGGAATGGGCAACATCTAACAGATTTCATGATAGAAAATAGATTAGCATGCCTCAATACAAACTACCAAAAACGGGAGTGCAAACTATGGACATACACGTACGCAAACAATACTAAAGCTCAGATAGACCACGTCCTTATAAACAGGAAATGGAAAAATTGTGCAATGAATTGCGAGGCATACTCCTCGTTCGAGGGTGTGTCCACCGATCACCTAATAGTCACGGCGAAAATACGGTTAAGCCTACGAAAAAATGCCAAACGAACAGCGACCACCAAACACTATGACTGGGCCCTATTGAACAACACAGATATAAGAGATAAATACGTATTAGAATTAAGAAACAGATTCGAAACACTACAAAAAAAAGACCGAAAAAAGTACACCAAACGACGAATATGAAAATTTCGTCAATGCACACCTCGAGGCAGCAGCGAAATGCATTCCAACAAAACTCAAAACTAAATATAGAGTCCCATGGGAAATTTTAGCGGTGAGAAAAAAACGTGCACTAGTGAAAACAGCCTCCAAAAACTATCGAAAAAAAACAACAAACACAAATGCCTTAAAACTAAAAACGGCACAATATCAATTAGCAGGCATATATATAAAGGAACAGACAGAATACATTCAAAATAAGATAGATAAGATTAAAGACTCGGTGGAAGATAGACAATCTAGAATAGCCTGGCAAACAATAAACGAAGTGAGTAGAAGAAAGAACACAGCCAAAGCAAAACTGAAAGCAGCAAACCAACAAGAAAGAATAAAACTGTGGAAACAGCACTTCGAAAACCTACTAGGAAACCCACCGAAAATAACACATGAACCAATCACCAGAATAATTAGTAAACAATTAGACATTAAACTAGGACCGTTCACACAAGAAGAACTCGACTCGATTCAAAGAAAAAATTAAAAATACTAAAGCTGCAGGGCTGGACGAGATTCCCCCAGAAGTATGGAAGACCAGACATTTCGACGACATACTGCTCCGACACTGCAACGCAGTATACAATCAAAATCCGATAGATAGATGGATGAAGGGATGCATACTCCCCTTCCCTAAAAAGGGGGACCTCGGATTAGCCCAAAACTACTGAGGCATAACACTTACATCCATAGCAGCCAAAATCTACAATGCCCTACTACGAAACCGCATAGAACCCAAAATCGACAACATACTTAGGAAAAACTAAAATGGCTTCCGAAGAAATAGATCCACCACCTCACAAATATTAACCATCCGTAGAATCCTTGACGTTGTACGGGCAAAAAACCTACAAGCGACATTAATATTTGTCGACTTTACCAAGGCCTTCGATTCCATTCACAGAGGAAAGATGGAAGAAATCCTACTAGCGTACGTCATACCTAAAGAAACCGTAGCAGCAATAACGATTCTCTATAGAAACACCAAAGTAAAAATACGATCACCAGATGGAGACACAGAATACTTGACATTGTAGCAGGAGTACTACAAGGGGACACGCTGGCTCCGTACCTCTTTATCATTTGTCTAGACTATGTACTTAGAACATCGATTGACAAAATCAGAGAGAATGGCTTCGAGCTGACGAAGAAAATAAGCAGAAGGTACCCCGCAACAACAATTACCGACGCCGACTACGCCGATGACATAGCGATACTGGCAAATACATCCGACCAAGCCGAAACACTACTGCATAGTTTGGAACGAGCAGCAGCAAGCATAGGCCTCTATGTTAATGCACACAAAACGGAATATATGCGCTATAATCAAACAGGGGACATCTCCACTCTGGAAGGAACCCCTCTTAAACTAGTAGACAAATTCACTTACCTAGGAAGCAGCGTCAAATCAACCGGAAAGGACATCAAAACGAGGTTTGCGAAAGCATGGACAGCTATCAATAGGCTATCGATTATATGAAAATCAGACCTAACCGATAAAATGAAACACAGTTTCTTCCAGGCAGCGGTCACATCGATACTGATATATGGGTGCACTACATAGACGCTAACAAAACGGCTGGAGAAGAAGCTAGACGGCAATTACACAAGAATGCTACATGCAATTTTAAACAATTCCTGGTGGCAACACCCCACAAGACACCAACTGTACGGCCACCTGCCCCCTATCACGAAAACTATTCAAGTTAGACGAACCAGACATGCAGGAGACTGCTGGAGAAGCAGGGACGAACTCATAAGAGATGTACTCGTGAGGATACGGGATGCTGTCCTGAAGACCTACCTAGGGCGACGAACGATAGAGAGGAGTGGCGAGAGAGGTTCAGGGATATCCGTGCTACCAGTGCGATATGATGATGATGATGATGATGATGATTTGCTCTTTGACGCTCTCGATTCTGATTTTTCGAGTACGATGAATTTTGCATTGACAGAACATCTCCTTACACCTATAAAGGGGGGGATATCATCATCATCATCATGTCATGCCGCAAGCACGGATATCTCCGTGCCTCTCTCGCGCCACTTCTCCCTATCATTCATCGCTTCTGGTAGGTCTTCAGGGCTGCATACCGTATCCTCACATACCTGCTGAATGTATGTTCGAGCTGGTTGTCCAGCTTTTGCCCGGCCATATGTGCTGGTCCATAGGAGTACATCCCCTATGAGCTCGTCCCCCCTTCTCCAGCAGTGTTCTCCAAGTCTGGTTCGTTTAACTTGGAGAATTTTCGTGATGGGAGATAGGTGGCCGTATAGTTGGTGCCTTGTTGGGTGTTGCCGCCAGGACTTGTTCGATATTGCTAGCAGCATTCTTGGGTAATTGTCGTCTAGCTTTTTCTCCAGTTGTTTACTTAGTGTCCAAGTAGTGCATCCATACAGCAGTATCGATACGACCGCTGCCTGGAAGAAACTGCGTTTCATTTTATCGGTCAGGTCTGATTTCCATATGATTGATAGCCTATCGATAGCTGTCCATGCCTTGGTTAGCCGCGTCTCGGTGTCCTTTTCGGTTGATGAGACGCTGCTTCCTTTTAGGTGAAATAGACCGGCCAAAATGTCAGCTTGTTTTCACTAAATCATTACAATGAAGCATGTGTTAAACTTTTGAAAATTTTGAACGATTACAGCGATTAAAAGTGCACTAAGTGCAACGGTTATCATTGTAGGGAATGGAATCTGCGATCCGAGTTCAACTCCTTCTCTTCGTGCTAATGACCTTGGGAAAAGCATGAACCTATCTATTCACACTCCATTTATGGATAGATAGTAGGAAAAACTAGGTTCTTTAGATTAACCAACCGGTCTAGGAAAAGGAAAACTGAATTCAAACAAGCAAACTGAAAAATTGACCCTGTGTCACATGCTGGTGGCGAACTGTGTGAGTAAATACACATGTATATTCTATATATATATACATATATATATATATATATATATATATATATATATATATATATATATATATATCCTATATATTCTACAGCCTGCAATAAATGTAAGATGTATTTCTGAAAGAAAATATAATTTTTTCTTCTGTAATAAAATAAAAAAACAGTACATGTCGATTAGTACATATTTCAACCTTTATCTTGTAACTTTAGGCTGGGAAAATGTATGTGGACTGATCTTTTTTTGCAGCACAAAGAGAAAACAATCTCAAATATCATTTTCTTTATTCCGGGTTAAAAAAAAAAAAAAAACAAACTGTGAACAATCACAAAAAAAGAAAAACATATCTGCTTGCTATCATTTTTACATATCATACTTTAAAAATGTTGATCGAAACACTGTGAGAACAACAAAAACAAAGATTCATTTGTCCGAATAATGGGGAGATGTATGGCGTAATGTTTCTTGTCTTAAGAAATAAAAACGACCCCCCGAGTTCAAATTCTGGACGGGATCTGATAGTATTTAACTTGACATTATGAAAGACATGAATCCGTCTCTTCTCGCTTTGATTATGGATAAATTGTAGGATAGACTGATCTCTTTAGCCTTGGCGTGTGAACCGATTCTAGAAGCAGGAAAACAATACAAACCGGCTGAAACATTAACCGGGTGTCGCAAAAAGCTCATGGTAGTGGGATTGGGTAAATTCATGCTTTGTTATTGCGATAGCGTAAATAAGAGAAAATGGAAGTTTCAGTTAAGGAACTGATTATTAAAGTTGGAACTATCTCTAAGGATATTTCAAACGCTCAGATAAAAAAGGATTCTCTACTTGAAAAAGATTAAAAACCTGCAAAGTGCCTTGTAGCAAACCTGATCAAGTCAAACGTATCTAATCATTCCTGGATGCTTTACCTAATTTATAACGAATATGTGGAAATCTACACAAAATATAGAATAAAAAACAAGGGTTTTGTGTGGAAATAACTCATCTAGTACTTCTATCATGAGCCTTAGTGAGTGTGGGTAGGTGAAAATGTGATACCAATGGAAAGACAAATTCCTCAGATATGTAGAAAGCAGACTAGAGAAAGTTCTGGTAAAAAAATATCCTAAAATCCCCAAGAAGTACAGGGAGAGTAAACAACGAGTGTGACCACACTATGCGATGGGCTGATTCAGCTCCGCCCTTGACACATGGCTAGAAGAAATTGTGCTACTTAACAAATATTAATAAACAGAAAAACTAAATTGCTGAAAAACCCTCACAGCAGTAGTGATATCTCAGCATGGGAAAACAAGCAAAATTTGTTAAGGTAATTTGGGAAAATCAAAAGCAAATGACAAAGAACCAAACTGTTTAAAGTGACTCGTGTCCAAATGGTAGTCTGGTGGAATTAAACAGAACTTTTTACAAAAACCGCAACTTCCTAATTGTGTCCATCAAAAAATCTGCAGGAAACAATTCGACCTCTCAAAAAAAAAAAAAAGCAACAAAAAAAAAGTCAGATGATTTTAATCAGTGGAGCATAAGCATAGTACTGAAATCATATAATATATTTCGTCTGAAGGAGAGAGGTTGTTCTGTCAGAGCACGTTAACTTTGATAAGCAAATGCTCTTTGAATATTCTAGCTGAGAGTGGAGTATGATCAGTTCGGAGCAGTAGGTTCGTCATAAATCTAAGTTTGTTGGTGGTGAAAGAGGAGAAATAGCGTTACGAGCAGAGCTAGAAAATCGTCAGTTAAAATAATTTAAACTGCTTCATTGAAGCACCTGAAAAAAGCGGTCTGACGAAGGCGAAAATTGTATTTTCAAAAGAAGCAGTTTAGGTCTCAGATTTTTTTGTTTAATAGCATATACATCTTTCGTGGGTAATTTATATCATATTTACCCCCCCCCACTCGGACAGGATATGACACAAGGTCGATTTTAAAGCGGAGTTTAACAGGTTTGAATTCAGAGTTTTCCTTTTCCTAGACTAGTTACCTCACCAAGGCTGAAGAACCTAGTCTGCCCTACTATTTACCCATAGCTGGAGGGAGAATAATTGGGTTCATACCTTTCCCAAGGGTATTAGTGTTGCCGTGTCCATTTCCTACGACGATAACCATTACACCATGGGCACATCCACTTTCGTGGGTTATTTAATACCAAAACCATCCTTGTAGAAAGAGAAGGGAGGTACTTTCTAATCCATAGTTGCGATGAATAAGGGAATTCATGCCTTTTCAATTGTAAACTACTAGCACCACTAGTATTCGAACACACTTATTACAATATCACAATCGAGCATCTTAGCCTTAATGCGATAGAGATTCCTCGTCAAACTGGGGTTAATTACAAAAAAGAAGGAAGTAAGGAGAAAATGAGATATTTCTTTTTATAATTTAATTAAGTAAAATTGACACATATTATTTTTTATTGTTTTTGATATTAAAGAAAATTACAAATTTTAAATAATACCTCATAAAATATAATTTCAAATAAATTCAAATACAATATTTTACATGTCTAGCATATTCTTTTGTCGGGCGATGAAAATATATTTGCCCATTACTGACATTTTGAAAGATGTATTTTATTATAATTTAATTATATCCCGTGATTTATAAATTGATGGCAGATTCTAAATATTGCGCCTTTGAAAATGTGGAAAAATGATTTATTGAGAGACTTTATTGAAGAAAGAAGTTTGTTTTAATCCGATAAAGTTGGCAAGTAAATGACAAACATTAAAAGATTTTTCGATTGAGCTTTTCGATTTGAATCGGTAAAGCTTTCGTTCGACCATAAATAAATTTGATTTAAATTTAATTACAATAATTCTTAAAAAATATTTTATTAATTAGGAGTTATAATCTGCATAAAATGCACCAAATTGTTTTCGTTAATAACTAAAATTACATCAATACATTAAGCCCATTTTAAAAATAAAACGTTTATAGATTTTCTGAAATTTAAAAAGATATTGCTGTCTGAAAAGTTTATTTAATTTCCAATCGAAATCTTTAAGAATGTATAAAATTTTTGACCAAAATATTTTTTACAGGGGACGGTCTGAAATAAAAACAAAACCAAAAAAAAAAAACAAAAAAACACACTCTTATTTTATTTCAGTGAGAAATAAAAAGACGGCCGGATAGAACAACATTTTAGCAACTAAACAATTTTTTTCATAATATCTATGAATATGTAATTTCATTACCGTTAAACACTACTCTATATATTATCCCTGTAAGATGATAAAGGTGAATATAATATCTTCTATGCCTAGGTAGGTTGTACAGCATCAAATGCCGATGTTGGTGGTATAGATGTAAGGTTGCAGCCTTCGGTGAAAAAACCTTACATGGCTCTTGTTACAGTCAGTAGCCGAGCTATAATCTGGGAAAATAACGGGCCATCGGATTCGTCTATATTTGGAATTCTCAAGTGGCTGGCGTAGGCCCCTGGAAATCGAATAGAATTTTATCATTGGGAATAAAATCAAACGGATTCTCAGAAGGTGAATTGACTAGTTGGCGTTTATAACAGAACTAAATTTGCTTGAACATGTAGACTAAATGTCAGGTATTGTACACGCATCAGAAATCTAAAATGCATGTGATGGCTACTAGTGATGTGTCGTTCATATACGTTGATATATATAAAAACATACGGACCATTTAAATGAATGAGTGATGTTGAAGCGGATAGAGTAATTTTAGTTTAAATTTGGACACCTTCCTTAAAGAAGAACTTATTGAAATGACTTTCGATCTTGATGGAAAGTCTATGTATGCATTTAAAGGAACTGTATATTACGACATGAGCAACAACAACAACAACAAATAACAAAGGCAGAATGAATAAATAAATAAACAAATAAACAAAGAAAGAAAGAAAGAAAGAAAGAAAAAAGAAAGAAAGAATAACTTGCAAAATAGCTCTAACTTCTTAGAACTGTGAGGATCATTTAAGTAGCTTTCCCAAATTTTTAAATTGTTTAATCCAGCCCTGTGCATAATTAATGAAACAAAGCAGAGAATCATTTTTAATACAGAAACTGGTGATTTGCGGTTCAAACACAGAACCTGCAACTTAACGTTCATAGCTTTTTAAATGCCCACGAAAACCATTTTCCTAATTAAAATATGTCAAGAATTAATCTAGTTCCAAAGTTTGCATCAAGTACAACGTACGTAAGCAATTCATATTTTATGAGGGACGTTGTATTAAAAAAAGATTATCAACTTTAAGCTTTTAATATGAAATTTGTCGATTTTCTGAAGCCGAATTGCTGTCCTTGCAAGTCAATAAACTTCCGGTATTATCGAAAAGATTGATAACCTTTTTAGAAAAAACATGAACCGCTGATATGAATTTTCTCTGATTATATATTCTTGTCTAAGCGTTAGCGATGAAATTGTAGGATTGCAAACAATGAATTTGCTGAGAAATAGATTTGTCAGAGCGTGGGAATGTCGGGAAGCTAAACAATTTTAGCATAATTCAGTGGGATACATAATAGGTATTAGAATATGAAGATATAATACCTATCAATTTATTCTATTTCTTTGGTAATATATTTTGATGTAAGAGTTACGATACGCTTTAAATATATATATATATATATATATATATATATATATATATAGCATATATAATACTCTTTATATATATATATATATATATATATATATATATATATATATATATATGCAGCTCTTTAAATATATATATATATATATATATATATATATATATATATATATATTTAAAGCGCATCATAGCTCTTATATAAAAAATATTACCGAAGAAATAGAATAAATTAAAACAGTCACTAAATCTTGAAAGACAATTTGGAATTTATTTTATGGTAAAAATAACATTACCCTCATTGAATCTAAGGTAGTTTATTATATTCCATGTCTGGATTGTATTCAAAAATATGTGGGTTAAACTTCTTGTGACCTTAAAAATGAATTTTGAAAGCATTAGGGATTTGAAAAAAGAAGACGTACGAGGATAATTAAATAAGTTTCCAGACTTTTTTCGTATGGGCATTTTTATTGATAGTACACACATGAAAATCTCAGCCACTTCGAAGTAATCTCCTCCGGCTACAACGTCTGGAAGGCCCCATGGACATCACAGGGAGCAAGGTCGGGACTATAGGGAGGGTGAGCAACTATCTTGATGCCCATCTTGGTCAAATAGTCTGTGACAAGGATGGAGTTGTGGACTGGCGCATTGTCATGGTGGAAATGCCACTGACCCGATTTAAAGAGTGCTGGCCTCTTCCCACGGAATCTCTGCCTGAACTCCCTTAATAAATCAACTCTGGTGTATTGACTTCCTTACTCCTGCCACACCTCTCACCATCCCTCACAGACTCCCTGCCTTCCTTGAATCTCTGATGCCTCTCAGAAACTCATGATCGATTTATGCAAGATAGTCGAAAAGCAGTCTGAAGCACTCCATACGTTTCTGTGGCATTTTTACAAGTTTAAAACAGAATATTATTGCATACCGTTCTTCTAAAATGTGTCATCACGTCCAGATTGAATTTTTGAAATTTACCAGCTGTGACAATCAGGTTTAGTAGGGTGTATTCCAATTGCTTCTGTAGCTTTTCATTTGAACCTGAAATCATAAAAATTGGTCAGTCATCTCATAAGATGTATAGCAATAACATACTGAATTTTCCAGAGTCTAGGAAAATTTTAAATATCTGTACAAAAAAAGTCTGGAAACTTATTGAAGGTTCCACTTGAGTAATTGTTTGCTCTGACATAATTTTAATCTAATCACAACTTTCATTGTAAAGATTCCGAAATGTTTTTTACATACATAATAAAAAACGCCGTAACATTGTTGTATATTTATCATTTCAAAAGATAACACTATCACTCAAAAACCTGGTGTTTTTTTTTTAGTTTGTCTACTTATAAGGTCAGATTGGTGATGAAAAGAAAAACTCCCTTAAGTATAATAATTTGGATTAATCCTGTATATATAATCAGAGAGATAAGCAAATAATTGGATCAAAGACAAAAACACATTGAAAGATGTAGACTGACATTGAGAGAAACGACTAGATATGTTATGGTATATTCAAAATAGTTAGATATGTACCAGATAATTTAAACAGGAATGAATATATAGAATGATTAATAAATAGACTGATTTGATATGAATTTGTTTTCAAGAAAATACATTATGTTTATAAATAAAATTTGAACAGAAATTTGAAACAAAGCACCACTAACAGGAAGGAATATTTAAAACTTTCTCATCTTTCCGTTTCAATAAAAAAAAAAAAATTCATACACCCTAATGAAGATTTAAAACCCGAAGCATCGGCAAATACTTAAAATTATGGATAGAATTATCATCTTAAAACCTTGACCTTTTTCATATTTGAACATCTTTTTCATTTTCGGGTCCGGGAGACATGAGTTCAATCCCAGGTCGCGTCATAACAAAGACTTTAAAAATGATACATAATGCTTCCTTGCTTAACGCTTAGCAATATAAGGTACGTATCAAAAGTAAAGTGGAGCAATCCACGGAAAGGAGTAGCGCCCTCCCACACACCTCAGTGCAGTAGCTATGGAAAAAGGAGCCTTTTGATCACCCTCGACTACGGTCGCCAACTTGCTTATATACATATATATATATATATATAAATAAGAAAAATATTGATATTTTTATAGTTAATCTTTGGCTCTTTGGTTGTGGTTTTGACCTTGGGTCATCGTCAAAAATCAAAACGAATTGATAACGTAACATATCCATTAACTGAGTGCATGCATATATATATATATATATATATATATATATATATATATATATATATATATATATAGAGAGAGAGAGAGAGAGAGAGAGAGTAAAGAGGAAGAAGTTCATTGATTTCACATTAATATATAATGGATGCAACATTTTTTTGTTAAATTTAACTATTCTTTTCTTGGAGAGATAAAACTCTTCATATAGCCTATATTCCTTCTAATGTAAAGATTTACTGTATGACTTGTGCAATTTCATCCGATTTCGAAAGTCAGGTGTTGTATTCAAAATACATCTGTCATGTTGCTATGATTTCAAGAAAGGTATTCTAATGTGGTTTGTCGAATATACAAGGCAGGCGTAACCTAGTAACTTTACAGCGACTGTAGCTCATGATTAGTTGGCAATGATTAATTACTACAGACGAGAAGAAGACGATAAACAAAAATATTTCTCACGGCATTTTTCGAAATGAAAATACAAATTCCTAAGAGAAATACGAAATTCGATTGCAAGATTCTTCTTGAGAATTTAGCAGACAATTGTTTATGAATATTTATACATTCGCCATATTTATTCACGCGAGGCGAATACTCTTCCAACAGACAGAGAAAAATAAGTTGCAATAAAAGTTCTTTTACATCGACAAGATTTCTGTTTGCATAATATTTTCTGCAAAACATCAGTTTTCTTTACCTCTTTCTTTTTGTCATAGTGTTGTTAAATAAAAAGATATCTAAGCTTTTCGTGGTTAATAATTCAATTAACCACTAATATTTTTTTCTAAAATGATAGTCTATAATTACATATGAAAAGCACAAATTAAAAGAGCAAGTAATATGGTGAATTAAATAAATATCTCAATTAATTTTTAGTGATTAATACTTAATTAAATTGATGAATATTTCCTACAATTAAATAATTATGTAAAAGCATTAATTTACAAAAGAATCTCCAAAACAAAAAAGTAAAACAACAAACAAAAAAAGTTTTAATAACTTTATCAAAATTATGTTCATTTCAACTTTTAATGATAGTCTTAAATTATCTTTTATTCTTTTTTTTTAAAAAATTTATCTGTTTTGAATCGATATAGAAATAAATACACAGTGAACGTTCAGAAATTGAATTCTCTGGTTGTTACGGTAAATAAAATACAATGTGTGATCAACTTTCATTGCCGACTGCTAAATGATCTACCGTTGTTTTTTTCGGCAAAAGCACATTTCTTAAAATAAACACGACTCACAAATTAAGAAATAACATTATTCGTTGTTTAAATGTTTTGTTAAATAGTATTCATCTTTTTCAGTTTTTTTCATTAAGAATGGACGTCATTTTGACTTGAAACATGAGTGTGAAAAAATGTAATCATTATGAGAAACGAAAAACAATACGGAAAATCAAATTGGCCTAATTTTCAATAATGTGCTGAATGTGGTGACCCAAACATCGGCGAGTTGTCAATCTATCTATCTATCTATCTATCTATCTATCTGAGTGTTGTGTTATGTGTGAGTGGGAGACTATAACCCAGCAAAAAGGTATATAATTGCTAAGCTTTTATAAGATAACTAAATACATAATGCTTGAACATAAGAAATTTTATGATCCCTGATACAGTTTTAACCTAAGTTATGATGTGGGGTCTGAATCCGTGCTGAGGCTGATTTTTAATGTATAATATAACGAAGATAATTAATATAAACAATTCAATTTCCTGAGACTCTCACAAAGTACTGTTGTTTTTCAACAATGGGAAGAGTAGATTTTTTCAATTGTTTAATAATTTTTTGCCTTGAACTGGACAACGGCATGATTCCCTTTTCTAGTTCAAGAAGTATTTCTTTGTTTATCATTTCGAAATCTTTTAATTGTTTAATATTCTGGTCAAAATAAAACTTTTATCTCCCCGAAAACAGTGAATTATAGGGGGATCCTTACAATGAATATAATACCGCCCCCGCCAAAATCCACCATATTTGCTGAATTTCCTTCTTATTTTCTTTCAAATAATAATAATAATAATAATAATTACTGCACAAATATTTACGACTCGCTTACAAGCTTTGCATTGTTCCCCGAAGAATGGAAAGGTGCCGCAAAGGCTCGTGGGTTACAGGAAAGCTACACTACATTGATCAACGCACCCTCAACGAGTGTCAGACCAGACAGAAAAATTTGGCAATGACCTGGATTGACTAAAAACGATATATGATATGGTATCGCAAAGCTAGATAATAAACCGTCTCAAAATGTACAAGATATCAGACAAAGTCATAAATTCTATCGAGAAAACTATGAAAACCTTGAGAGTGGAAATGATAGCAAAAACGAAAAGCTTAGGTGAAGTGAGGATCCAGGGAGGTATATTCCAGGGAGATGCGCTATTAGCACTGTTATTTGTAATAGCTATGATGCCACTCAGAAAATCCACATCTGGATACAAATTTACTAAATCGCAGGAAAAGATAAATCAGCCAATTACACTAAATTGATTGCCAAAAAGGAAAAAGAATAGGGATGGAATTTGGCATTGAAAAATGCGCTATGCTAATAACGACAAGTGGGAAACGACACATAACGGAAAGAATGCAACTACCAAACCCAGAAAAAAATCGAACGCTCGATGAAAAGCAATCCTGCAAATACATGTGAATATAGGAAGCAGACACGATAAAACAAGTGAGACGAAAGAAAAAATTTAAAAAGAGAGTCCCAGGAGAAGAGGAAAGCTAATCGAAACAAAACTATATAGCAGGAGCCTTATCAAAGGGTTAAATACCTTGGCTGCTCCCTCGTACAATACTCAGGGCCATTCTTAAAGTGGACCAGAGGAAAATTTTAACTAATGGAGCTGAGAGCAAGAAAAATAATGAGGATGCATAAGGCCTTACACCCTGGAGATGATATTGACAGAATATATGTGTCAAGGAAACTAGGAAGAAGAGTGTTTGCCAGCACTGAAGACAGCGTCGATGCATCGATCTAACAACTCGAAGACTACATAGAAAAGTGCAGAGGAAGACTGATTATACCCACCAGAATCAATACTGACAACATAAGGAACAATAGAATGAAAATAACCAGAAGACAAAAATGAGAAGAAAAATAACTCTATGGACGTTTTAAACACCTAACAAATGACATCTCACACGGGAAAACGTGGACGTGGTTAAGAAACGTTTAGAGAAAAACTGAATCTCTCCTGATAGCAGCACAAAACAACGCCATAAAGACTAATCATATCAAAGCAAGAAAAAATAAGACACTGCAAAACAGCAGATGTAGGATATGTGGTGATAGAGACGAAAAGATAAATCACCTAATAAGTGAATGCATCAAATTAGAACAGAACAAGTATTAGACTAGACACGACTGGGAAGGCAAGGTGAACCATTGGGAATTGTGCAAGTAAATGAAGTTTGGACATGCGAACAAACGGTATATGCAAAACCCAGAGTCTCCCCTGGAGAACGAGACGCACAAACCCCTATGGGATTTTGAGATACAAACGGATAATCTAATCTCGGCCAGACGACCACACCAGGTAATAATCAACAAGAAAAAGAGAACTTACGAAATTGTTAACTTTGCTGTCTCGGCTGACAACAGAGTAAAATTGAAAGGAAATGAAAAGAGAGACAATTATCTCGACCTTGCCTGAGTATTGAAAAACAAAACAAAACTGTAGAACATGAAAGTGACAGGGATGTCAATTATAATAGGTGCTCTTGGTACAGTCATGAAAGGGTTGATACATGTTCTGGAGGACTTGGAAATTAGAGGACGACTGGAGACAACCCAAACTACAGCACTATTATGATCGGCTCTTATACTGAGGAGAGTCCTGGAGACTTGAGGAGAGTAGCTGCCGCTCATATTCTAGTGAGAAACAATCGGCTAATGCTGATGAGGAAAACACGAAAAGGAGAAAATAATAATATTAATAATACTACTAATAATAATAATACTTTCAGGTAGTGATATAAAATAATCAAAGATCTGTAGAGATTTGTTTTCATTAAGAATTTAGGGAAAATCTATCAAATTAGAGCAATAGTGAAAAAGTCACAATGAATACTAATACTCCTACAACTAATGATAATAGTAGTAATAATAATAGAATATTAAGAAAGTTACTTGTTAAAACTGGTGTGAAAAAATCACAAAGAGTTCTGAAGTGGACCAGAGATGAAGTTAAACTAATGGACCAAAGAACAAGAAAACTTATAAACATGCATAAGGCATTACATCCCAGAGACGACATTGACAGACTATATGTATCAAGAAAAGAGGGAAGAAGAGGACTTGCCAGCATCGAAGACAGCGTTGACACCTCGATACAACGACTCGAAGACTACATAGGAAAACACAAAGGAGGATTGTTTACAGCCATCAGAAACAATACTGACAAAACGATGGACAACAGAATGACAATAACTAGGAAACAAAAATAGGAAGAAAAACAAATCTATGGGCGTTTTAAACGATTAATAAACAACATCTCACTGCAGAAAACCTGGACCTGGCTAAGAAAAAGAAACTTTAAGAGAGAAACAGAATCTCTCTTAATAGCATAGCAAAACAACGCCATAAGAACCAATCATGTAAAAACGAGAATAGGTAAGACGCAACAAAATAGCAAATGTAGGCTCTGCGGTGAAAGAGATTAACCACATAATGTACATAGGCGACATCAAATATAATAAGCAAATGCAGCAAATTAGCACAGAAGGAGCATAAGACTAGACACGACTGGGTGGGCAAGATGATACACTAGGAGATGTGCAAGAAATCTAAATTTGACCATACGAACAAATGGTATATGTAAAACCAAGCACCTGTCCTAGAAAATGACACACATAAACGCCTATGGGACTTTGACATACACATTGATCACCTAATATCGGCCAGATGACCAGACCTAATAATAAGCAACAAAAAATATATATTTTCGAATAATTATCGACTTTGCTGTCCCGGCTGACCACAGAATAAAACTAAAAGAATGTGAAATGAAGGATACATCACTCTACCTGGCTAGAGAATTAAAAAAAAAAAAAACTATGGAACATGAAGGTAACAATTATACAAATTGTGACTGGTGCTTTAGTACAGTAACTAAAGGATTACTAAAGGGACGGGAGGACTTAGAAGTTGACGGCCGAATGGAGACTATCCACACGACAGCATTATTGAGAACGGCCACAATACCGAAAAGAGACCTGGAGACTTCAAGAGACTTGCTGTCACTTAAACTCCATTGAAAGACCATCAGCATAAAACTAATGTGAAAAACTCTAAAGGAGTAAATAATAATGATAATATAGTCTAAAAAATACCACATTACCATAACTCGGGAACTAAGACTGTCAAGGGCGAAACTGAAAAAAAACTCATTATCATATTTACCAACCCCTCCGCTCGGGCAGGATATGACACAAGGTCAATTTTTAAGCGGAGTTTAACAGGTTTGAATTCAGAGTTTTCCTTCTCCTAGATTAGTTGCCTCACCAAGGCTAAAGAACCTAGTCTGTCCTACTATTTACCCATGGCTGGAGGGAGAATAATTGGATTCATACCTTTCCCAAGGGTATTAGTGCTATGTGAAATGCAATCAGTCTCGTCCAGGATTTGAACTCGTGTCACCGTGTTCATTTCCTACGACGATAACCATTACACCACGGGCACCTCCAAAAAAAGCTCATTATTAGCAAATATCTTAACGAACAAAAACATAGAATTAAATGAATGGAAATATGCCGGAGCAAAATTTGGCAGAGATAAAATAAGTGCTACCCTGAAGAACACGGAGAGAAATTCAAACCTGAATGGGAAATTTGACTAGAAGCACGGATATAAAGCCTACAACAAACGAAAAGAAGAAAAGCAACACAACAATTAAAAGACACAATACAACTCAAGGAAAAAATCAGAAGGTATTGGCAAAAGAAGGAAGAGTCAAAAGATACCGAGACACGAGAAAACAATACAGACGAAACAGAACATTCCAAAACAACGAAAGAAAATTCACGATGACATACCAACAACCGAATCAAAATGAAGCAAAATAATTTTGGAACAGAATAAAGGAACAGGGAGAACATA
Organism: Sepioteuthis lessoniana; assembly: GCA_963585895.1. Taxonomy (NCBI): domain Eukaryota; kingdom Metazoa; phylum Mollusca; class Cephalopoda; order Myopsida; family Loliginidae; genus Sepioteuthis; species Sepioteuthis lessoniana. The sequence continues at coordinate 18,895,870 of OY757904.1, read as the reverse complement.
ACAGAATGTTTGTTTGTTTTGTTTTACGGCATATCTACCAGATCGATGTAAGGAAAATAAGTCTGAAAAGAAATTCAAAGGAGAGTTCTTAGAATAATGATAAACTTAAGATAATTAGTTGGTAATTTGTTTTATTCATCAGTAGTTTATTTGTAGGGAATCATAATCATAAAAAAGCCGAATAGTTAAAGAACATGGAAAAAGAAATAATTTTTATTTATTGCGGACTTTTTGTCCTCATCTTGGTAGTTTTTTTTTTTGTGTGTGTGTTGTTTCTTCTTTCACTACGTTCCGGCCAAATTTCACCTTTGGCCTTCTTCAGGTGATTTTTTAATAAAAATTAAAAATTAATCCTCAGATTAAGAAGCCTCATCTCAAAAATGATCCAATTAAAGACAATTCCATGGAAAAAGAGTTTCAAGGATGTGAAGAAGCACCTTAGGCGAGAATACTCCTTGATTAACACAGAACAACATTCAAAAAAGTACCAAATTTGAAAACGTCTGGCCACGATGGCATATATTGATTCTGGTTTTAAAAATTTAAGACTATCCACAAGTGACTGGCTATTGAAATGAACAGATGCTTAGAAGAAGCAGATATACCTGAATAGATGACCAACGAAAATACCAATCTGACCCAAAAAGTCCCCTAAAAAAGAACAGCCTTCCACAAATAGATACCCTTAAAGTGCCTGCTGATGATGACGAAAATAGTAATGGTACAAATTCGAGCGGAGATTTATTATTCGCTAATAAGCCACGAACAGTTTCCCGAAGAATAGAAAGGATGCCACAATGGAACAAGAGGGACAGACGATCTCCAATGCATTGATCATCATATCCTCAAAGGGACCAAGACAAGACGAAAAAGTATACCATGGCCGAGATTGACTACAAAAAGCATACGATATTGTCCGGCAAAGCTGGATCATGGATTGTTTTAAAATGTACCCGATAGCCACCAAAGTAACACAGTTCATCGAGAAAACAATGAAAAACTGAATAGTACAAAGACTGAAGGAGGAAAAAACTTTAACTAAAGTGAAAATCCAGGGAGACATATTCTATGGAGATGTGTTATTACAATTACTTTTTGTGAGAGCAATGATGCCATTCAATCATATATATAGGAAATACATTGGCGGCAACAAATTTCATAAAGCCCAATAAAATATGAACCACATAATGTACATGAGCGACATCAAACTGCTTGGACAAATGAAAAAACATTGGAAACTCTAAGGTAGGAGAAAACCATGCTAATAATGAGAAGTAGAAAATGACAAATGACGAAAGGAATATAATTACCAAACCAAGCAAAAATCAGAACGCTTGGCGAAAAAGAAACTTTCAAGTACTTGGGATTATTGGAAGCTGACACCATCAAACAAGCGGAAATGAAAGAAAAATTGAAAAAGGAGTATCTCATGAGAACGAGGAAACTACTTGAAACCAAACTATATAGCAGAAATCTGAACAAAGGAATAAACATCTAGGCTGTCCCACTTGTAAGATACTTGGGACCATTCTTGAAGTGGACGAAGGAAAAGCTTCAAAATATTGACCAGATAACAAGAAAACTAATGACGATACATGAGGCCTTACATCCGAGAGTTGGCGTAGACATATTATATGTGTCAACATGAGAAGGAAGAAGAGCAATCGCCACCATTAAAGATAGCATCGATTCATCGATACGATTACTCGAAGACTACATAAGAAGAGCAAAAAAGACAATCACAACGACCAGAAAACAACAAAAAAAAACAAAAAAAACCCCAACAACAAAAGGATCTACAGAAACACAAATTGAATATAAGTAGAAGAGGAATTGAATAGATATTTCATTGACGAACGAGTGAAATCTCACAGGAAAAGACTTGGTCATTGCAAAGAAAGGGAAACCTTATGAGAGAAACTGAATCTCTTTTACTAGCATCACAAAACAACGCCATAAGGACCAACTATGTTAATGCAAACATAGATTAAACACAAAAAAAATAGTAAATGTCTAAATTTCTGTGACGAAGCTTGATGATTTTTATCATTAAGGGTTTTCGGACTATTGTCTTCATCTTTATTGTTATTTTCTGAAGGTTCTCGAGTTCGACAAACACCTGAAGAAGGCCGGAGGACATATCGGCTGAACCGTTGTGGAAATAACAATAAAGATGAAGGCAATAGTCCGAAAACCCTTAATGATAAAAAAGGGTAAATGTCGGTTATTTGGTGATAGAGACAAAACAATCAATAACATGAGAAGCGAATACAGAAAATTAGCGCAGAAATAAAATAAGACTAGACACGAATGGGTGGGCAAGGTGATCGAGTAGTAATTGTGCAAGCAATCTAAATATTTTTCGATTTTGAGATACAAACGGATCATCTAATCTCGGCCAGACAATCAGAACTAGTGATAAAAAAATAAAAAAAAAAAACAGCAAAAAACCTGCTGTCCCGGCAGACAACGTAATAAAACCTGAAGCGAACAGAGAGATAAATTTTAGACCTTGCTAAGAAAGCTATTGAACATAAGAGTTACAGTAATACTAAGAGTACTTGGTGCATTTGGAGTAATTCCATGTGTATTGGTAAAGGGACTGCAAGTCTTGAAAATTATAGGACAAATAGAGACCATCCACACTATTGCATTTTAAAGATCGGCCAGAATACTGAGAAGAGTCCGGAAGACTGGTCAGGATTGATTTCTCTTAAACTCCCAAGGAAAACTATTCGCTAGTGGGGAAAAACGCTTAAATAATAATAATGATAATAATACACATAAACTCCTATGGGACTTTGACATACACATGGATCACCTAATATCGGCCAGAAGATCAGACCTAATATTAATCAACAAAAAAAAGGTAATATGAAAAATTGTCGACTTGCTGACCCAGTTGACCACAGAATAAGACTGAAAGAATGTGAAAAGAAGGGAATTGAAAAAAACTATGGAACATGATGGTGACAATTATACCAATTGTAATTGATGCGTTTGGAACAGTAACTAAAGGATTACTAAAGGGACTGGAGGACTTGGAGGTTGGCGGACGAGTGGAGACTATCCAAAGTACTACATTATTGAGAACGGCCAGAATACTGAGAAGAGTCTTTGAGACTTGAGGAGACTTGCTGTCACTCAGACTCCTGTGAAAAACCATCAGTTAACACTGATGTAAAAAACTCTGATGAGTAAATAATAATAAGAAGAATAATAAACGACAGCAGCGAAAGGTATAAAATACTAGACGACTGGTCGGTGAAGGTGATTAGTTTTGATAGGTTTTGTGTGGTTTTATGCCATATCAAGAATTGTAAGTTATTTAAGACTAAATATTGTTTATAAATATATATCAAATATATATGATTTGTAAACCCATTATGTCGATCACATTTTTATATGAACCTGAGCTGATTTTTTGCATACAGTTAAATGGTTAATATGTAGCACAAACTAATTAAACATTACTCATTTATTTACACACAGTTAAATGTAAAAACAGTTCTATTTCTAACAATTCAATTTGGCATAAGTAATTTGTTTGTCCCCAGTTTAAATGCCAAATAGTTCAACTTGACCCATTGATAGGACCCTATTAGGTTGTATCACTCCAAGTGAAAAGATTGCAGACACCAAGATTTTGCAGAGAGCTGAGTCAGCTGTGAAACATGAAGGTAATGGTGATTCTATTATAGTTGGTGTCGATAGAATAGTCCCAAAAGAATCCGTGAAAATTGGTGATCAGGGGAAGAATCAAGACCATACATATCGCAGCACTCTTAAGATCAGCTAGAATTCTTTGAAAAGTCTTGGCGGCTTGCTTTCACTCGGATTCCAGTTAAAAAAATAACAGCTAAAACTGGTGACATGAACGTGAAAGAAAAATAAAGAATTACTTAGTATTGTTGTGAAAAAAACCTGAACTCAGATAATATAATTTTGTACGTTATTTTTAAGCTGAGTTGCCTCCCACCAGAGAGGATTTGACGCAAAATTTGTTTGTTTTTTAAAGTGGGGGTTTTAAGGAAAGGAGTGGTCGTATTTATGATTTATCCCTCCTTGTAGGTTATTCAATGCTAAATCCTGCTAATACACCCTTATATATATATATATATATATATATATATATATATATATATATATATAAATGAAAAACGAAAACTTTATAGACAACATTTTTTAATGAGGCATAGTTCATTTGTTTGCATACAGTTAAATTGTTACACATACATGGTTTATTGTTAAATAGTTTATAGTTTATCTTATCATTAAAGGAATTAGAGTACATTTGTTTCCACACAAGAACTGCTTTTTAACAGTAGAATGGTTACAAGTGTCCCTCTCTAACATGATTAATTCTATTCAGTATAAAAATGTGTTTGCATCCAGTTAAATGCCATAAAAGAACAATAATCTAACAACAATAGTTTTATTTGCACGCAGTTAGATATTTTCAAGCATCAGTATATAACCCTAAGAATTCAATTTAACATCAGGTTCGCACAGTTCCGTTTGATCCATAAATGGGATCCTATGAATTACTATGATTCCGGGAGCAATAACTATAAATAGGTACTCCACATTTCTCGGACATCCAAGACAGGAGTCACACCATTAGATAGCTCAGTGAATCATCAAAAACACTACTTGGGTTGGAGTCTTACCCCTCTGCACCCCCGGCCAACAGGCAAAATTTTCTTTGATATGTCTTTGAGTTTGACGGTTTCAGTTTCTTTGTTTAAAGGCTCATCGTTCTTTGTGGCTTATTTAAAAGCCGTCAAAAGCCGTTCTTGCAAAAGAAAAGCTGTGGTATTACTTAACTCATACCTGAGGAAATAAAGGGGTTCATTCCTTTCCCCAGGGTATTAGCCTGAATGGGATCATAATCGTTCGAAGTCTCTTACTAATCAAGTACATAATCATTTCGTCACATGACCCTAACCTTGACTATGAAGGAAATAATAATCAAGATTTACTCCAGCCGATTCCACATTTTATTCTGAATCCTTAAAGCCAATACTGTCTTCATAAAGAGGCCATAACAGTCATCTGATTATCGATGACCTACCGTCATGTCTAACATTAATGTCGATAAGTGAAATTAATATATTATCTTTCAGTGAGGAATATTTCATTTTTTTTTATCAAAGGCCAATTAGCTGATTTGGCCGTTTGTTGATTCTTCCAGAGTAAGCGTATTGCACAGCATGAGATAAAAGGAATTCTCAGTACGGAGATATAGGTTTGTATAATAACTAAGAGTACGTTAAGTTGTACGTTAATAGAAAATGATTGATGTTGTCTTCGGTGCCTTAGGGGTTAAGTAGGCCAATGAAAAGTGACTTGTAAGTCAATACGCAACAGATGTTCGGGTCTTTATTGAATGTGTGTCAAGAAGGATTAAGCGGCTAAAATAAAAAGAGACGTTGAAGTGGAGGAAATCCAAAGGGAAAAGAGAGAATCCAATGTTTATGAGAACAAATGAAGATAATCAGCTAAGGGACAAAAGAAGAAGAACTAATCAATGGATGTGTAATTTGACGCAAAATTAAAGAAAAATAATTGCGCTTCTGCTGAAAGAGCTGAGGGAATAGACACAAACAAGAAAGGAAGAAATAAGAAAGTATAATAAATGTTCTCTGAGTTGAAGATCAGAAGCAATAGAAAATAGGAGAAAAATGGTAAAATTCGAAGAGATATATTTAGTAGTTGTAGAAGGAGAGAAAAAGATGATGACGCGTGGTTCGTGTCATAGTGGTTTGTTGTCAGTAGACAATAAATGATTATCTCATTTAGAGAACGGGCGTGCTCGTTGAGTGCCTTATTGGTTGTCTCGACATCTTTTGCCTTTTTCTTATAAGAGAAGAGACAGTAAAGATTTATGACTATGGTTGTTTTGATTACTAACAGCATTAAATTGGCCTTTTCTATTCCTTTCTCAAACGGCTTAATCTTTGAACATTATGTGAGTATGTTTAGCTATTTTGGCATATTTATGTATTATTTCCTTAATATGTATATCATGAATATATCTATTGTTTCTGTAAATTAACTTTCCGTTCATTCAGCATTAGTATATCACGCATATCTAATTTTAATATTGGTCCTTGCAGAGCAGAGACTTCTCTAAATGTATTCTACAACCTAGTACCTTAGGAAATGGATTCACTGTATCTAATTCAGATTCTGTGTGAAGCTGTTTTTATTTCACTTTGAAACAAACCTTTTGAAAAGGCATGATTAGACGTTTTTTAGACCAAGAACGCTTAGTAAATCGCATGAAAGATTTGGTTTTCAAACTGTCGAAGGAAAACCAGCAGAGAAAAACAAAATCCCAAAATTCGCTCCTTCACTCGGCTTTACTTGTGATCAGGATCGCAAGACAGATTTTCTGATTAAAAAGAAGTCCTGTTAAATTTGCGTGATTTTTTCTCTAGGCAAATGGCCATCTAGAAAATTTTTAATAGGACTTAGAAGTAGTGAAGCGCATTCTTAAGGCCTTGACAGTTGTCGTCATCGTCGTAGTTGTAGTAGGAGAAGGAGAAAGAAAGGATGAATCAGATTGATCGGTTGAGAAACTAAGCGAACGTCGAAATAAGATATTGATATTTTTATCGTTGTTGTTTTACTCTTTGCGAATATTTCACATGAATTGCAACGGCTGGTTTTTCAGTGAACCTCTTTGGATGTTTGCTCTCACTCTGACAGTGACAACAAGTCTCTTCAAGTCTTCAAGAATCTCATAACGATTCTATCTAATCTTAGTAGTGCTATGGTCGGGAAGAACTTGATTATTTCTCTGATTATCTAGTTGCCTCAGTCTCTTTCAAAGGGGTTCGGAGACACTTGCAAGGGCTTTAATAACAAATAGTATCACCGTCACTTTCATCTTCCACTGTCTATTCAGATCCTCAAGAAGATTAAGTATTTGTTCAGTTTCTAGCCTCTTTTTATTTTCTGTCTGTGGTTTGATTGCACAACAAAATCAATTAAAAGACAAGTTCTTCTTTTTTCTTGTTAACTCATTTGAGATCTGGTCATCAGACTCTGATTACAAGATTCATTTGTATATTCAGTCCCAGACTAGAGAGTGGGTTTCATTTTCTGGTTTGTTCTTATACCATATTCGTATTTCACTTGATGCGAACTGGCTCATTGGCCTAATGGTTAGATTGTTCGCCAATGGACTGGGAGACTTGAGTTCAATCCCAGGTCACGTCATGCCAAAGACTTTAAAAATGATACTTGATACCTCCTTGTTTAACATTTAGCAATATAAAGTACGTATCAAGAGTAAAATGGAGCAGTCCAAGCAAAGGAGTAGGTTCCTCCCCTACATCTTGGTGAAGTAGCTATTGAAAAGGGAACCTTTTGGTCGCCCTCGATTAGTCACGAAATTTACATTTCAATAGCTATTTCACCAAGATGTAGGGGAGGAACCTACTCCTTTTCAAACCAGCGTTAGCAAATGGTCTATCACTGGAGTCTTAGTAAAAGCAATTCCCAAGTACTTTTCTCAGTATTCTGGCCGATCCAAACAATGCTATAGCTTATATGCTTTCGATTCGTTTTCCGATTTCTCAGAGTTCCAGGCTCTTTTGCAAGCTTTTGGAGATTGTTCCAAGTGCCCCAATTACAATTGGTAACGCTGTCACCCTAGTGTTCCAAAACAATTTTAGTTCTCTGACAAGGTCCAAGTACCTGTCTCTCTTTTCGGTTTCTTAGAGATTGCATTATCAAGATGAGCGAGAATACTGTCAGGAGTCCTGGAGATTTGAAGAGACTTTGCTGTCACTCAAACTACAGAGGAAAACCATAAGCTAACGTAGTGTGAATAACTGTTAATAAAGATATTATAAAAATTAACACACTGGAAATAACAATAATGACATATAGTTTTAGTATAATAAACTCAATGTTAGGTGAAATAAAAAATCGATACAAAAGTAATGAAACTAAGACTTGACATGACTGGGTCAGCTATGAGATCCACTGGGAGATGTGGAAGAAAGTTAAATTTGACCATACCAACCAATGATATAGGCACAACCCAGCACCTGTCCTAGGTAATGACACATAGAAACTCCTATGTGACTTTGACATATATACGGATCACATAATCTCGGCCAGAAGACCAGACCTAATAATAATCAACAAAAGAAATGTAAATTGCAAAATTGTCGACTTTGCAGTCCCGGCTGACAACAGAATAAAACTGAAAGAATGTGAAAAGAAGGATAAGTACCTCGAACTATGGAACATGCAGGTGACAATTACGCCAATTGTGATAGGTGCTATTGGTACAGTAACTAAAGGATTACTAAAGGGAGAGGAGGACTTTGAAGTTGGCGGACAAGTGGAGACTATCCGAACGACTGTATTATTGAAAACGACCAGAATACTGAGAAGAGTCTTTGAGACTTGAGGAGACTTGCTGTCACTCAAACTCCAGTGAAAGACTAACGCTGTAAACAAAATCTAATTAATAATAATAATAATAATAATAATTAATCTGTGTGAAAAAAAGAGTTAGAAATTGTGAGAAACCAACTAAACAATGAAAAGAAACAAATTCATTAGTGACTGTATTAAAGTAAGGAAAAGTCATATCAGTTAAAGGAGATAGAATATACACCAAACAGCAATAGAATTTCCATATGACCAAAATTTGAAATAAGGTTCTTATCTAGAGAGAGAGAGAGAGAGAGAGAGAGAGACAGAAAGACAGAGAATCAGAAATAGTAACAAATTAGACGAACAGTATCAATATTGGAGGTGCCCGTGGTGTAATGGTTATCGTCGTAGGAATTGGACACGGCGACACGAGTTCAAACACTGGACGAGACTGATTGCATTTCACATCGCACTAATACTCTTGGGGAAGGTATGAATCCAATTAATCTCCCTCCAGCTATGCGCAAGTAGTAGGAAAGACTGGGTTCTTCAACCTTGGTGAGGCAACTAGTCTTGGAGAAGGAAAAACTCTGAATTCAAACCTGTTAAACTCTGCTCAAAAATTGTGTCATATCCTGTCAGAGCGGAGTGGTTGGGTAAATATGATAAACATTGGCTCTCATAGAAAATAATCGAAATTAATGAGTTTTAAAATAATACGCATAAAAATGCCGATATTTTCGAGTTGAGAAACAACGCCTACGATAAAAGAATTCTCTATCTTGAGGTGCGCAATGAAAATGCCGGAATACTGACACACACACACACACACACACACACACACAAATATATATATATATATATATATATATATATATATATATATATATATTATCATATGGAAATCAGACCTGACCGTTAAAATGAAACGCAGTTTCTTCCAGGCAGTCGTCGTATCGATACTGCTATATGGATGCACTACTTGGACGCTAATCAAACGGCTGAAGAAGAAGCTAGACGGCAATTACACAAGAATGTTCCGAGCAATATTGAACAAGTCCTGGCGGCAACACCCCACAAGGCACCAGCTATACGGCCACCTTCCTCCCATCACGTGTCTGGTTCGTCTAACTTGTATAAAGTTAGACGAACCAGACACGCAGGACACTGCTGGAGAAGCAAGGACGAGGTCATAAGTGACCTACTCCTATGGACCCCCGCTTATGGCCAAGCAAAAGCAGGACGACCAGCTCGAACATACATACAGCAGCTAAGTGAGGATACGGGATGTAGCCCTGAAGCCCACTCAGCGGCGATGAATGATAGGGAGAAGTGTTGAGAAAGGGTCAGGGATATCCGTGCTAGTGGCACGACATGATATATATATATATAGAGGGAGAGAGAGAGAGAGAGAGAGAGAGAGAGAGAGAGAGAGAGAAATGGAGTCTGAAAAAAATATAAAATAAAATGATTTATTGAACTATATCTTGTAATCTTTCATATTCAAATTTTCAAAAATAAGAAAGACTAATATATTCCCAAAGTCAGTCGAGAAAATAACAAGATATATTTTTCAGGTTGGCAACCTTAATTGAAAACATGGGAATGTGAAAACGAATGAAAACAGTCAGTTTATAGTTGTCTTTCGTAATTCACTTTCATTTGAATGGTTGATCTAGAAATTGTTTTTAACGGTATGTCAAAATATTAGAAGTATTTTATGCCTTGAGATATGAGAATCGCATTCATTGTATGTCTATATTCAAATTTTTGTGTAATCGTTTCTTAAGATTTTTTTTGCACAAATTTATATCATGTCAAGTATTATCTGTATTAGATTGGAATGATTGGATGTTGTCCTGAAGACCTACCTAGGGCGATGAACGATAGGGAGGAGTGGCGAGAGAGGGTCAGGGATATCCGTGCTACCAGCACGATATGATGATGATGATGAATTGTCTAAAAAAAAAGCTCTTATGAGACAAATACAGAAAAAATGTTGATATGAATATGATTCCCTCCTTTTTTTGTTGCTGATGATACAAGGAAGTAGCGGTGGCATGGGCCGAGAACGATTGAGCCATTCAAAGAAGAGCTGGTTCCAGCCTAAATGTAGAAGCTACCCAACACATCGCATCCGATATCCAGTTTTGCGAATTTTAACGACCTCAAAAAGTGAATAGAGGAAATAAAACAGCATAGGCTCCTGTATTAGCAATAAATAGTGCTTTTGCATTTTCCCTTCCGTGACAAATAATCGACTACGACAGACATAGCAGTCGTTGGTAACTATGCCTTTATAGTTCTGTGTTTTTTTCATTGACAATCTTTTAGAAAAAGAGTAACCTGTTATCGACCACAATTTGACGAAACAAATTTATAAGATAATTGATGAAGGTAGTATTTATTCTACCCTGAAAATATTGATTTTTCAATATAATCTTTCTTAAGTGAAAAGTAATAACAGGATAGATCAAAATTCATCGAATCAAAATTTTAAACCTGTATGAAGGTAATAACAATACGTCAGACAAGAGATTTATTGATGCCTTGTTGTATATATTAACATTTGTGTACATGAGTGTACGGGGTATTTTGTATGCCATCAGACTGGTCATGTTCGAAAACAGTAATTCGTATCATTAGCGTCGTTTGGATAATAACCTTATAATCAATGTCAAATTCTCCCACATACAGTTATGACAGTGACACTTAGAGAATATGTAAATTTCTCTTTAGGTAGCACCGTCTTTGAGAGTCTCAAATTGCAGCTTAGACACCTGACAGTCGTTAAGCAGAACGCAAATCTCTTTCGATAAAGCAACCGCCAAAGTTTAAAGCGTTGCTAGTAACATTTTTATGTAGCTGTGTTTGATGCCTACAGGTAATTATGAATATGACACAATGGGGAAACTTACTCATGAGTTTCCCAGCGTAACCCTAAAGAGCATTTCTGCAGGTATCTGCAGTAACGTCCCTCGAACTGATTGTCTCATCGTACCGAATAATCAAAAATGTTTGGATACTTTTTATCTTATTTAACAGACATCCTTAACTACAATACAGCAAGTTACACTTCTGAATTCCCATATTCCGTTATAATTTTGAGTGCATTCGAACTCCAGCAAGCAAGTTTATCTTCAATATGTTTTATTTTTCTCTTTAGTGACATTGATTTTTATAAAAAGCAAGTTGTTCACGCACAAATGATATATAGAAAAACATGATTAGTTATATATATATATATATATATATATATATATATATATATATATATATATATTCACTTCTCTGGCACGATGATTAACGACCTCATTTTACAGACCACTTAAGAAGTCATTATTTTATTTTTAGATGTTTGATGGAAAGAAAACATATTTTTCTAGGTTTTTCTAATAATGCTTCAAATTCCAGCATATTCTCAAGTGTTCAAAGACCGAAATGCCGGAATTCAATGTAATTATTTTTTATCTCGTTCATTCGTTTGGTCAACCATTCATATTTAACATCAGAAGATGGTTTTATTTATTAGGTTGACTAAGTTTGATTTGGACTTTATTCTTATGTTTGTTCGATGCATTGTTTTGTGTTTTCGCGGAGAACAGATCTTCTATCTCTGGTAAAAATTATGGAATTGTACACTTAGAGGATGATGACATATTTTTATCTACAAGAACTCTATTTTAACCAAAGACCGATTTGCGTATTTATGATTCTTCAGGTATTTGTTTAAGAATGCAAATTGCAAGGTCATTCCATAATTATTTCCTTAACATCGCCAGGTTCCGTAATATTTTTCGCTGCATGACCTGGGGGAAGTTATCCCATTTATTTAGATAAGTTTACAATATTTTTATCCTATTTACCAACCCCTCCCTTTGGGCAGGATGGACACAAGGTCAATTTATTAAGCGGAGTTTAACAGGTTTGAAGTCAGAGTTTTCCTTCTCCTAGACTAGTTGCCTCATCAAGGCTGAAGAACCCAGTTTGTCCTACTATTTACCCATAGCTGGAGGGAGAAAAATTGGATTCATACCTTTCCCAAGGGTATAAGTGCTATGTGAAATGCAATCAATCTCGTCCAGGATTTGATCTCGTGTCGTTGTGTCCATTTCCTACGACGATAACCGTTACGCCACGGGCAACTCCCCTTTTTTCCCAACCCCTTCGCTCGGGCAGGATATGACACAAGGTCAATTTTTATACGGAGTTTAACAGGTTTGAATTCAGAGTTTTCCTTCTCCTAGACTAGTTGCCTCACCAAGGCTGAAGAACCTCGTCTCCCCTACTATTTACCCACAGCTGGAGGGAGAATAATTGGATTCATACCTTTCCCAAGAGTATTAGTGCGATGTGAAATGCAATCAGTCTCGTCCAGGATTTGAACTCGTGTCGCCGTGTCCTTTTCCTACGACGATAACCATTTCACCACTGGCACCGCCACAAGTTTACAATATTTTTATGAAGCCAGAATGTTCAGCTACTAAATAGAAACATGTGTTGAATTTTATATATTAAACAATATTTACTGCTAACTAAGCGAATGCAGGTGAACATATTCTGAACGTGATAATTCCACAATTTTTACCAGAAGTGATATTAGGGTGCTCGGAAAGTAATTATCTTTTTATCAGGGAGGATATCAAAACTAACGTAATTAAAACCTTTTTGAAATATTGACCTTAAGATTATTTTCAACGATTTTCGATTCTACATTGAAAGAAATGAATGTAAAAGACTGTTCTTAATTTATTGGTTTCTGATTGTTCCCCAACATACAATGTATTCCAGATATCCAAAAAAGTGAAAATCTGTTAGGGCTAAATCATAGACAATGTTGCAGAATTTCCTACCCTAAAGGTCTTAAGTTTTCTTGGATTTTTTTTTGCTGAGTGTCTCCTTGTATTGTTATTCTGAAAAAACAAAACAAAAAAAAAAAAACAGTTTTTCCTGTGTACCAAAGCAAGATACTTCCGATGTCATGCTCCGTTTACCCTATCAAGGTACTGGCAATAAACATTCTTCTATACACCAGCAGATTGTAATGGACAACGTATTTCATATTTCACCAAAAATAAAGCAAGAATTTCCGTGGATGGGGTTTTAGTTTTGGTTTTGGAACCGACCTCTCATTTAATGATAACAACTATTTTTATTTGATTTTTTTTCTCTTTCCGTGAACAGACAGAGCCTTTTTCCTTACCTGTAACAATATGATACAAAAATGAAAGATTGGTATTAATAGTTAAAATACGTTGCTTTCGGTTTCTTAGTGAAAGCACATGAAAACGCCAATTTCCTTCTTTGCACGTTTTTCCATTTCGCTTGAGATGTTTGTGCACGGTTGAATATGACACATTAAGTTTTTGTGCTAAATCTCTGGTGCTTTGATCTGGATCCACTTAATAGTCTCTTTTAAAAGTTCTTCATTCAGAGGAGGTCGTCTTTTAGAACGAGGCTTGTCGCATATGTCAAAATTTCTATTTTTAAACATTCTAAACCACATCTGGCGTGTACAAACATTCACTGCAACTTTGTACTCTACACAAATGTTTTAAATGCAATAGTAGGAGGGGCCCTTGGCGTAACGGTTATGGTCGCAGAAAGTGGACTTGGTTATTGTTTAAAAACTGAACGAAGCTTTTTGCATTTCTTTTGGCGTTAAAATGAGGAAGCTATGAATTCACGTATTCTTTCCCTCACTATAGGTAATTAATAAGGCAGACTTAGTTCTTTCACTCCTGTATGACAACCAGCCTAGGAAAACAAGAATTCTGAATTGAAACCAGTTATAGACCTAAAAAAAACAGATGACCTCCGCAGGGTTATTCCTGTGGAGGACATCTTGCATCAAAAGCAGCTTCATGACCAAAACAAATTACGGGTCTAGGTTAGTAAACGAAACAATCATGATCGTCACCATCATGATGTCATGCCGCTAGCACGGATATCCCTGACCCTCTGTCGCCACTTCTTCCTATCATTCATCGCTTCTGGCAGGTCTTCAGGGCTACATCCCGTATCCTCACATAGCTGCTGTATGTATGTTCAAGCTGGTCGTCCAGCTTTTGCTTGGCCATATGCGGGGGTCCATAGGAGTACATCACTTATGAGCTCGTCCTTGCTTCTCCAGCAGTGTCCTGCGTGTCTGGCTTGTCTAACTTGTATAGTTTTCGTGACGGGAGGCAGGTTGCCGCATAGTTAGTGCATTGTGGGGTGTTGCCGCCAGGACTTGTTCAATATTGCTCGCAACATTCTTGTGTAACTGCCGTCTAGCTTCTTCTTCAGCCGTTTAGTTAGCGTCCAAGTAGTGCATCCATATAGCAGTATCGATACGACCGCTGCCTGGAAGAAACTGCGCTTCATTTTATCGGTCAGGTCTGATTTCCATATGATCGAGAGCCTATCGATAGCTGTCCATGCTTTCGTTAGCTGTGTGTCGATGTCTTTTTCGGTTGATGAGACGCCGCTTCCTAGGTAGGTGAATTTGTCTACTAGTTTTAGAGAGGTTTCGTCTAGTGTGGAAATGTCGCCTGTTTGGTTATAACACATATACTGGATATATGTGTTATAAACGAAACAATACCATCGCTAATTAAAGATGAACTGTTATTACTTTAATTCAGAATAACGTAATTGCGGTTCCGTTAAAATGAAGCTGCTTTGGTTTTTGGCGGGGGAACTGATTCAGGAGGAAACAACTACGTTTGACTTCACCATACAATCTATTTGAAATCCAAACAATAACAAGATTGAATATGTTGCTCTTTAAATTAATTATCTTTTGTGAGGTTTTACTATGAGATGATAGAAGTCAGTTTAGTAGAGGATGTGAAAAAATAATTCAAGCCACATTATCGAATTTTTAAGGCTTTATTCTACCTTCATTTATAATTCTCGTTTCGGTTCCTTTGTTTAATGACATATAAACCTTAGTGGGTTATTCAATGCTAAAGTCATCCTTTTAGAAAAACAGCAGTGATAATATTTAACCCACAGAGAAGTGGGTATAGGTGGTCATACGTTTCCCAAGAGATTGAGTCTGAGAGTGAACATAATAACGTGTTTGGAGTTTGAAATCTCGATTGATTAACTCATAATCAATAGCGGTGAAATAGTTACTACTTTCCAAACACGCAAATATAAATTGTAGTCTGAATTCAGTTCCCCAGAATAGTAAAAAGTAAACTTTACTCAGCCATTTCAATCTGATTGACATGGCATAATACTTAGACATATTCTACAATCAATATATACATTTAGTCCGTTAACTGCCATATTTACTATATCAACGTGTGTATTGAAGTGACGAAAATGATAAATACTGACAAATAAATAAGGAAACTTTGGCATAGCCAACATCATAATCGGAATCTTAAAGTAAGGCGTATAACGAATAAATAAAAAAATAGACCCTTTTATAATTAAAACGACTTATTCGAAACACAAAATAAAATAAAATAAAAGAGTTTATAATTGAAAAAAGGGTTAAAATTAATAACAGCATTTTGACATTCATCTCTAATTTTATTTTTAAAACGCTTTTTTAGTAAAAAGAATATTTTGTCGCGGTGACACTAAGCAGATTATGATGGTGAGGCTCTAGTTCCGTACAAATATGGAATATACAGACGCCAATCCATTGCCATTATTTCCAGGTCCACTCATACCAAATAGGGTCTAATGTATTGGTGAAAGAGATCTGTTTAAAAATCATTTGTATTCAATTGGAATACTTTATACCATATAACTAAAAATAATTACATGAAGAATATTTGACGCTAAAATTGTTTAATAAGTATTCTTATCATTTACTGAAAATTATATACCGTGTGCAAACAGATGACTACTACTAAAAAGAAATATTAACTTGAACCCAGATTGTTGGGTATCACCTTTTCAGCATAATGAGCAGTTCCATCTGACGTATATGGCAGTAGCGGAGATCAAGAGCCGTTCCTATTGTTGAAGTATATCATTAATCTATCACTAGTCCTCTGTTCTTATTACTAACAGTCTCTCTCTTGTAAATACTCTTTCCTGTAAATATAACTATTTTCCTCACCTAACGTGGTTTGTCTTATTATTACTACTACTTGTGTTTACCTATCAGAACACAACCCAGATGATGATTATTATTAGATAGTAATACTTGAAAGTATTTCTGCACAGTCGGCTTGGCTGTAGAATAGGCTCACTGCACATCAAGGAAGCCACCTGTTTTCTATGTGGTGCGATCCGTAATGCTTAAAAACGGAAGCCTAGGAGGTGCCCGTGGTGTAATGGTTATCGTCATAGGAAATGGACACGGCGACACGAGTTCAAATCCTGGAAGAGACTGATTGCATTTCACATAGCACTTATACCCTTGGGAAAGGTATGAATCCAATTTTTCTCCCTCCAGCTATGGGTAAATAGTAGGACAAACTGGGTTCTTCAGCCTTGATGAGGCAACTAGTCTAGGAGGGGTTGGTAAATATGAAAAACGGAAGCCTAGTGGTTGTGCAGTCCTTACTCAGAGCAAGTGTACTGGTCAAGTGACGAGTAAAACCCCACTTTGCATATTGCAAGCCAATCTGAGAGGTCCGATCTGATCATGTTGAGTTTTACCACTAATATCATTGTACCGACCATTTTCTTCAACTTGCCCAGCTGACCAACAAGTTCCAAAACTTAGATTACCGTGAAAGTGTTAAAAGGTGATGGCTAAGAGATACTTATGCTGAGATAGCAATATTTAAATCCTATAAAATGCACGCAGACAAATAATTAATAATAAATAGAATTATTAGTGTTAGCTATACTTGAAACCATTTAAATGTGTTCACACGAATAAATGCTATTGAATATAATTGTAAGTTTTCGGTAGAAATACTGGAAACTATCTTGTACGTGCAGTATCATATTAAACTCTCTTTGATGGTGAGGCTCCAGTTCTGGAGTTTCGGGAATGTGGAGTACCTCTTCATTACCATTATTCTCAGGACCACACTAACTCGGAGTAGTAATACCTGTTAGAGTTGTATCTGTGATTCAAATAGAATTGCTCAACAACAACAACAACAACACACACACACTAACACACACACACACATATACTTAAAGAATAAATTTTTAGTCACATTGATAGAATTTATCAAAGGAGATGAACAGTTCCGTAAAGTGCAATTATTTTTGTATTTAATATAGGCTGAGATTGTTAGTAATCTTAATTTATCATACGGTGTCTTAATCGTGCCCAGGGCAACCACTACTAATGGCCAGGTGCTAGTTTTAAGGTGCCAAATGTTTACAATTTCTATTGTTAGGTCTTTGCATTTTTAATCTAGTTATATGTATTTACCATCTCTTCCTCATAGTCATGACGTGATACAAGGTACATTTTAAGTTGAGTTTATCAGGTTTGTATTATATCTTTTTTTTTCTCCTAGCAAAGTTCAAATACCAATGAATCCAGTTTGCCTTACTATTTGCTCATATCAGAAAGGAGAATAGTTTGATGCATACTTTTCCCAAGGTTATTAGCTCTAAGTAAGATACAAATATCTTCCTACAGGATTAGAACTCGGGTCTGGGTGTTCATTTGCCAAGTTGATAACCGTATCACCACGAGCGTCTCTTATTTTATTATATACTTTGACTGATTTATCACTATTGTTGGTAGTAATTTTGGAAGTCATGTTATCTTTTACAGTCCTTAACTAATATAACTGGGCTATTGCTCCATATTCTTCTGTCAATTTAGATAAAATCTCGGAGAATATCGGCTTCTTTAGCTTCTGTTCATATGTATATATATATATATATATATATATTCCTCTGTGTATGTGCGTGTGTATATGTGTGTGTGTGTGTGTCACTGAATATCTTTGAAGAAAAGGCGTTTAATCAATTGAAAGTAAGCAGACTGGTAAAATATGTAAGTGTTGTACTCTTAAGAGTAATTTTTTGCTTCAATATTATTTGCTCAAAGAAAAAACCTTTTGGAAACGCAAAGGATAAAATGATAAGGACAGGTAGTCAAGCTCGAAAAAAAAAAATTGATTTATTTCTTTACCAGGTAGGTAAAGAAATCTTAATATTATTTGGACAACTAAAACTTGGAGAAAAATATCAGAAAAGCGACATGTTGTTTGCATTATAAAATGCATGGATTGGAAAGTTTGATAGAAGAATCTTATGGAGGTGCCCGTGGTGTAATGGACATTGCGACACGAGTTCAAATCCTGGCATGCTTTCGTTAGTCACGTGTCGATGTATTTTTCGGTTGATGAGACGCTGTTTCCTAGGTAGGTAAATTTGTCTACTAGTTTCAGAGAGGTTCCGTCTTGTGTGGAAATGTCGCCGGTTTGGTTGTAGCACATATATTCAGTTTTGTGTGAATTGACTTGGAGGCCAATGCCTGCGGCGGCTCGTCCAAAACTATGCAGTAGTGTTTCGGCTTGGTTCGGTGTATTCGCCAGTAACGCTATGTCATCGGCGTAGTCGGCGTCGGTAATTGTTTTTGCGAGGTACCTTCTGCTCCTTTTCTTTGTCAGCTTGAAGCCGTTTTCTCTGATTTTGTCGATCGACGTTCTAAGCACGTAGTCTAGAAGGATGTTTAAGAGGTATGGGACTAGCGTGTCTCCTTGTAGTACTCCTGCTACAATGGCGAAGTATTCTGTGTTTCCATCTGGTGAACGCACTTTCACTTTGGTGTTTCTGTAGAGAATCTTTATTGCTGCTACGGTTTCTTTTGGTAGGCAGTATGCTCGTAGGATTCGTTCCATCTTCCCTCTCTGCATGGAATCGAAAGCTCGGGTAATGTCGACAAATATTAATGTCGACTGTAGGTTTTTTGCCCGTACGCCTTCAAGGATTCTACGGATGGTCAATATTTGTGAGGTTGTGAATCTATTTCTTCGGAAGCCATTTTGGCTTTTCCTAAGGATGTTGTCTATTTTGGGTTCTTTGCGGTTTCGTATTAGGGCATTGTAGATTTTGGCTGCTATAGATGTAAGTGTTATACCTCAGTAGTTCATGGCTAATCCGAGGTCGCCCTTTTTAGGGAAAGGAAGGCTGCATCCTTTCATCCATCTTTCTATCCTATTTTGATTATAGACTGCGTTGCATTGTCGGAGCAGTATGTCATCGAATTGTCTGGTCTTCCATACTTCTGGGGGGGGGGTCTCGTCAAGCCCTGCAGCTTTCGTATTTTTAATTTTTCTTAGAATCTAGTCGAGTTCTTCTTTGGTGAGCTGACCTAGTTTAATGTCTAATTGCTTACTGTTAATTCTGGTGATCGGTTCATTCGTTACTTTCGGTGTATTTCCTAGTAGATTTTCGAAATGCTGTTTCCACAGTTTTACTCTTTCTTGTTGGCTTGCAGCTTTCAATTTTGCTTTGGCTGTGCTCTTCCTTCTACTCACTTCGTTTATTGTTTGCCAGGCTATCCTAGATTGCCTATCTTCCACCGAGTCTCTAATCTTATCCATCTGATTTTGTATGTATTACGTCTGTTTTTTAGATATATGCCCGCTAATTGATATTGTTCCTTTTATAGTTTTCGGGCATTTGTGTTTGTTGGGTTCTTCCGATAGCTTTTGGAGGCTGTTTTCACGAGTGCAAGTTTTTCTCTAACCGCTAACGTTTCCCCAGGGACTCTAAAGTTAGTTCTAGGTTTTGTTCGAATACATTTTGATGCCGCCTCGAGGTGTGTTTCAACAAAATTCTCATATTCGTTATTTGGGGTACCTTTTTCTGTCTTCTCTTGTAATGTCTCGAATCTGTTTCTTAATTCTAATACATACTTGTCTCTAATATCACTGTTGTTACATAAGGCCCAGTCATAGTGCTTAGTGGTCGCTTTTCCTGTGGCGTTTTTTCTTAGGCTTAGTCGTAATTTGGCTGTGACTATTCGATGATCGGAGGACACACCCTCGAAAGAAGAGTATGCCTCGAAATTCATCGCACTATTTTTCCATTTCTTGTTTATAAAGACGTAGTCTATCTGTGCTTTACTATTGTTCGCGTATGTGTAGGTCCATAATTTTCCCTCCCTTTTTTGATAGTTTGTATTGAGGCATGTTGATCTATTTTCTATCATGAAATCAGTTAGATGTTGTCCATTCCTATTTGACGTGTTGTGTAGGCTGTATTTGTTGTTTCTGTTTTTTTTTTATTCCGATTTAGGTATTCATATCCCCGCCAATGACTAGCAGGTTGTGTTTTGGAATGCTACGCACTAGGGAGGATAGTTCCTCGTAGAAGGTGACTAGTTCGGTTTTTTCACTAACATTGGTAGGGCTGCAGCAGGAGATGATTGTTGCTTTGGGGTTGCCATTAAACGTAGCGGCCATCATCCTAGGTTGTATTCTCTCAATGCTATTAAGTGTTTTTAACGCTCTTGGTCCTATAAGCATTGCTACCCCTCCTACCATGGCATTGACAGAGTTTTTCCATGCCGATACAGTGGCTAGAGTCCACCCATTGCCAGTTTCGTGATATTAGATATCTTCGGTGTGAGTGTATCGGTGTTCTTGTATGCAGATTATGTCTATCTTATGTTCGGCCGATGCAGTTAGCTCTGGTAGTTGACCTATTCTATTTAGGGTTCTAACGTTAAATGTCGCTATTTGTATTGTTTGTTTGCATTTTAGTAGTTTTAGTTTGAGCTCTGTAGCTAATTTTCCGAACACTGAAGCCAGGGCTCCAACCTCAGCAGGACGCGCCCCTTTTTTACCCGCGCGAAGAACGATGCAGTTTATGTATGTGGTTTGAGTGTGGGTCATGGTTATCTTTTGATGGCTGTTTTTATTCTCATCTATAGAAGCCACTCTTATAGATGAGCAGCAGTAGTTCCCCGATCGAACTGACAATCCTGAGCTTTGAGCCGCAAGACTCACACGTCCAGGAAAAGTTAGGCATTGCGCATTCGCATACCTTTACGTCCATCATGCTGCTTCCCATGTATACGTGTACAAAACTAAAAGGGGTCCTTCTTTTACCTTAAGTTTTAACTTTGTTAAAGTCCAGGACTAATGTATATTTAAAGAAACTTTTGGGTATATTTTAACCTGTCATCCGATACTGGCCCTCACATGTGTTTTTATTTTATTTTTTTAAATTTTTATTTTATTTTTATTTAAGGATAACTTGATTTGTGTTGTTTGTTTTATTATTAACTACTATGGGGGTGGGCAAACTGTGAGACTTCTAAGATTTTAGAAAAGATTCAAAACCTGTTAGCTGTGTATACTAATACATTCGACCAGAGTAATATATTCAATTTGGATTTACTGCAAAACAGGTCTTTACATTTAAAATATATTATATTCTTCATTTAAGAACACATAATACAGCGGAGATTTAAGACAGAACAATTTTCAATCAAATATAGGCATTTTTTTAAAGGAACAGTTTAGTAGAATACATTTTACTGACCTCTTTGAAACATTTCTGGAAACGGATGACTCACAAATTTGCCTTCCATTTTAACAAATGCTCGCTAGAATCATTACTAATTTTACTAGCATTTCAACTACTATAACACTATCCTATCACGGTCAGCGGAGGGGTAGGGGAGCAAGGAAGGTACTATCTTTCTTTTAAGGGTTCGTCTTAGCACATGTTATGAATTCATTTATTCTCCCTTCAGCTATAGGTAAATAGTGGGTTCTTCAGCCTTGGTGAGGCAAATAGACTAGGAAAAGGAAATCTCTGAATACAAACCTGTTAAACTCTGCTTAAAATTGACCATGTATCATATCCTGCCCGAGGGGAGGGGTTGGTAAATATGGATAAGAAAATCTTAATTACGTAATATTCTTTAAAAAAAAATTAACACTAAGAAAAGACATTAACACTAAGAAAAATGACCAGAAAGACCATCTGGCCCGTCTCAGCGATTATCAAATATATAGATTTGGTTGCATTAGAAAAGACTGGGAGGATGATCTGATAAGCAAATATTGGTTTGATAATCTTTGAGAACTCCCCTTTGCCAACGCACTTTGAAAATCTGATTAGTCACAAAAATTGGTATGGCTTCCCAGAGAAGAGGATCAGGTTGAAGAAAGAGAGAGTGGAGAATTGTGGAGTTTTACGACCCTTCTTATTCTAGGCATGGTTGAGAGGTGCAAATTAAAGTTGGTTGGAGTTAGAAGGCTGGATTAAGCCCTTGGGACACACAAAAAAAGAGGCTGTACAATTGCTCAAATTTGCAATAAACTCATTTAAAGAAAACTAGATAACAAGAAATTGACATTAAAGATGAATGAACATCATAACCAGCTGGTTAGACATCATGCTGAATACAAACTGTTTTTTTTTTGACATCGCCGACAATGGAGTCTAAAAGGAAGATTTGGAGAGACCTCGAACATAGGTTCTGGAGTGAAGTCAAAGTTGGTCTACCATGGCTCCTAAAACGAGAACTTGGGCCAGATTTCGATATCTAAAAATTGACATACTACTTGACCGTTAACATCTGTGTTACATAATCCAGCGTCACTCGAATAAGATCAAATGAGAAGAGTTAACACCCCAGTATACAATAAACAATACAACCAAAAAGTGTTAGTACATTTAGAGTAGATATATATATATATATATATATATTATATTTACCCAACCACTCCGCTCGGGCAGGATATGACGCAAGCTCAATGATTTTAAGCGGAGTTTAATAGGTTTGGATTCAGAGTTTTCCTTCTCCTAGACTAGTTGCCTCACCAAGCCTGAAGAACCTAGTCTGTCCTACTATTTACCCATAGCTGGAGGGAGGATAATTGGATTCATACCTTTCCCAAGGGTATTAGTGCTATGCGAAATGCAATCAGTCTTGTCCAGGAATTGAACTAGTGTTGCCGTGTCCAGTCCCCTACGACGATAACCATTACCAGGCGCACCTAAAAAAAAAAAATATATATATAGGCAGCTGTCGTATCAATACTGTTGAATGGATGCACTACATGGACGCTAACAAAACGGCTGGAGAAGAAGCTAGACGGCAATTACACAAGAATGCTGCGAGCAATTTTGAACAAGTCCTGGCGGCAACACTCCACAAGACACCAACTATCCGGCCACCTGCCTACCATCACGAAAATTATCCAAGTTAGACGAGCCAGACACGCAGGACACTGCTGGAGAAGCAGAGACGAGCTCATAAGTGATGTACTCCTATGGACCCCCACATATGGCCGGGCAAAAGCAGGACGACCAGCACGAACATACATTCAGTAGCTATGTGAGGATACGGGATGTAGCCCTGAAGACCTGCCAGAGGCGATGAAAGATAGGGAAAAGTGAGGAGAGAGAGTCAAGGATATCCGTGCTAGTGGCACGACATAATGATGATATATATATATATATATATGTATATATAATTAAAAAAAGAAAATGCAAAGGATAGATAGTATGCCATTATAAATCTATTTCAACAAGTCATATAATGCGGCTCACCTCATCAAATGGCTTATATAAAATACAAAGGGAGATACAAAAACATAATTCATGTATATATATATATATATATAATTGGTATAATGGTTGGAGTTTTTGCCAGTTGCCCTGGTGATTGGGGTTCAATCAAAAGTCGAGCCATAGCAAAAACTCAAAAATGATCCTTGCAACCTACTTGATAAACATTTGGCATAATAAGTCGCGGGCCAAGAGTAAGTGGAGCAATTTAGAGAAAGGAGTAGCGTCATCCTCTACACCTCGCTGTAGTAGCAGTCGAAAAGTAAGTCTTCAAGTTGCCCTCGACTACGGTTGGCCAACTTATATATATATATATATATATATATATATATATATATATATGTGTGTGTATATTTAGGCAGCATTTCTTCGTTAATGCAAATTTCATTAAACATAATAGACATTTTATGCCTACATATTCTCTTTTGGATCCGTTCGAATTCCCGTATTACTTTTATCGTATTCGGGGGGAATTGATTTAGGTATTGTCCATAGTTGTATGTATCCCTAGTACTTTCTGCCGACAAGTTCAATAGCTCAGCATTTAAAAAAACATTTATGCCCAACAACACAACTACGAAAAATTCTCACCGACAACACAACAATACTCGAACATCAAAATAATAAACAAAAACTTCAGATTCTCGAAGCACTATATATTAGAAGCCTACAACCAGCACTTAATAGAATTAATTTTCAAACCAGTGCTAACGTACTTAAATGTCTTTAGCTACTGGCACTATTTACAGAATTACATTTAAAAGCAAGCGCCGTAATCTCCAACAGCAAAGACGTCCTTACACAGTAGTAATCGGACAGAAAGTACTAGGGATACATACAACTATGGACAATACGTAAATCAATTCCCCCCCGATTACGATAAAAGTAATACGGGAATTCGAACGGATCCAAAAGAGAATATGTAGGCATAAAATGTCTATTATGTTTAATGAAATATATATATATATATATATATATATATATATATATATACTATTGCAATTAAGTGTGAAGTTATCGATGATAGAAACCAAATCGATCAGTGCTAACACATCATTTTAATAGAATGTTTGCCATTAATAATGTGAATATTGTTTTTGAACATGTTTTGAATTAATTTGAAGATAGTTCTACTACAAGACTCTTGAGATGGAATGAGAGAAACATAACCATTCTTTTTGTTTTAATCAATATTTACCAGGATTAGAATACAATTAATCTAATGAACGTTTACTTGGACTATTAACTTACATAAACTTAGAAATGGTAAATATGAAAAAAACCTTTTCATGTAATGTCAATACGGAGGTTGTACGTAGATTATTGATCGTTAAAAAAATGTGCCTTGTGCCCCGAAGAAAATATCGATCTCAGTCAGGACCGGAGGTTGTATTTCAGGAGTTGAATCAGAACTCAGATATGTATTAATGCTTACAAATAGAATGCAAACCAAAGTTTGATACTGCAGATATGAGATTAAATCAAATACAAAGTTGCTTAATGTGATAACCCTTTTAGAAATAAACTATTGCAATCTTTTCCCTGTATAGGCAATGGCAGTGCTTCAAGCACCAATCAATATATTAAGGTAAAGTTAGCAAATGTAGTCGAGGGTGATCCCAAGGATCCCTTTTCGATAGCTACTATACCAAGGTGTAGGTGAAAGCGCTACTCCTTTCCCTGGATTGCTCCACTTTACTCTTGATCCCAACCTTAAAATGCTGAGTGTGAAGCAAGGAGCTAACAAGTAAATTTTTTGAGTCTTTTGTATGACTCGACCTGGGATTAAACCCATGTCACCCGGGCCATTACTTGACCCTTATTTTCTTAAATATCAGAGCAGTTACTACCAAGGGAGTGGGGTGAAAAAATAACACGGAAACTTGAAATATGTGATAAACTGCATTTTGACAGGAACATCACGTCAGTTACATATTGTGAGAGTTGCAAATGGAAAATAACTGTGAAGTACACATGCGCATCGAATGAAACAAAGAGAAAAAGACAGTTAAAACAAGAGTCATAAAAATGACATGTCCGTCCATGTTTCATACCATTTGTTCCAATAACCAATTCATGCTTCAGTGAATGCAATGCTTTACTGAACAGAAGAAATAAAGAAAAAAAAAACTTTTTTATTTTGATAATTGTTTATAAAATAAGCCACTCGTTCGCGTGCATATGTTGCGATAGAAAGAATACATTAAAAAGCAAGATTTATATATATATATATATATATATATATATATATATATATATGTGTATGATAGAATACATGAGAAAGCAATATATATATATATATATATGTGTGTGTGTGTGTGTGTGTGTGGATTGTTGGACAAATTAAGCACTTAAAACCGATTTTTAGAGGCGTGATATTTCATTCTTTTATTTCTAAGAACTTTTTCAAATTTAAATAATTTTCTGGGATTTTCTTTTTATAAGCATTTGAGGAATAGGGTCGAATGATGGAAAGGATAAAGTTGTAGCAAGAAGAAGGAGAAGGTTTAGAGTCAAATGTTTCAGGTTTCATTAAAGATTTTTGATTTTGTGAAAGTGGAAATGATTTTAATATGCTGATGGTAAAGAAATACGGAAAAGGTGGAGAGGAAAGCGGTTTTGGCATATCCTGTTTCGTCGAAAGACAAAAACTCATAAAGAACCAAAAACCCTAGTTATCCCTCATCGAACACCACCCTACAATCTCAACATTATATGGCCAACCTAAAATCACCACCAACTAACCCCCTATATGGTCCATTATCTCCACCATTGGTAGTGCCACCCACAAAATAGCTGGTAATAGAGCAAAAAGGTTTATCACCCCACCCGGCACACTCAGCCTCTCATACGTTATAAACTCCTGATGTTTTGGTTTCTTTGTTTAATGGCATATCAGCACTTTTTAGGTTATTTAATACCAAAGCCATTCTCCTAGAAGAACAGTAGTGGTACTATTCAACCCATTGCTGGGAGGATAAGGGGGTTCATACCTTTCCCAAGGGTATTTGCCCGAAAGTGAAAGTAATAGCATGACTGGAGTACGAACTTGCTTACTACGATTCCGCAGTCCATCGCTTTAACCATTACACCATGAGGACACCCCCTATAAACTCCTGAGACTTACTTAATAAAATCAAGGACATAAATATTCAAGATAAAACTATGAACAGTCTTGACATGACTTTTCTCTACACAAATCTACCCATCAAAATACCTCAACCTTCTTGCTACTCACTTAAAAAAAAAAAATTAACTCACTGCTCCCCATAAACACACTTACCAACATTTTCAAATACATAACAAACATGACTGCTTTTAGATTAGATAAATAGTTCTAAAAAAAAGAAATATGACTGTCCCATGGGATACCCACTTAGCGGAGTATTTGCCTGTCTATTTCAAGATTTTTCAGAATGCAGCCTTTTTAATTACAAACTACCTAGAAACACCACATATTTCAGAGATACAGACGATAAACTTATTTTCCTGACCCAAAACATAAAAATTGAAGAGATAGCAGAAAAACTAAACAATGTTGAACCTTCATCAACTTCACATATGAAAAAGAATCTAATAACTCCATACCATTACTGGTCATCCTAATTATTAAATCTCATAACAATTTAACTTTTAAAGTCTACCGCAAACCCACAAGCAAAAACAATTACATACATCTCTTCTCCTACCACACTAACAAATTAAAAACAGGCCCCATAATTGGCTTTTACCTAAGAGCACTCAGAATATGTAGCTCACCGTACCTCGATGAAAAATTTGAGGACATTAAAAACTTCCTCAAAATCCTAAAATAACCAAATTTTTTCATATTAAACGCTAGGAAAAAGCTCTCAAGATACACTAATCAAATAAACCTAAGAAAAACAAGCCAATTATTTCAATCATTCACAGACCTACCTCTCTACCCACTAGCACACATAAGATAGCACTCTATGACTAACTAACCAAATTAGGAATACGAATCATACAAACCACATCACAAACCATTAAAACCCTCACAAACATCTCAAAACAAACCAACAACGAAATAATTTTTCACGCAGGAATATTCTTTATTCCAAGCAAAGATTGCAGCAAACATTACATCGGCAATCTAGAAAAAAGAATATACGAACACAAACGATGAATCAAAACAAATGATAACGATACGACTTTTTCTCCCACATGTTAGAGCTCAAACATACCTTTAATAAAACCCATACAGTGCAACAAATCCCACTGACAATTAGAATCATAAGTTATTTCCAAAACAAACACTATAAGACAATGCCCAGGAATTTATCAGATCACAAACATACCTGGCGAACATCATACTACACGAAAATAATATCAAAATAGAAAGCTCATAAAAAAGGGACATTTTCTCCACTCCGTACTTCCATATTTTTAGGATTCTTTTCTTATCATTTTCTCTTCCCTATTTTTGGTCCCCTTCTGACCTAGACATCATATTATAATCAATGTCTGTGACATCACATTATTGTCAATGTCTTTCAACGAAACAGGATATGCCGAAACGCTTTTCTTTTCCACCTTTTCCCTATCAGCTCACGAAAATTATCTCCACTTTCATACAATCATCAATCTTTAATGAAACCTGATACATTTGGCTCTAAGTTCTTTCTGTTCTTTTTGCTACATCTTTATGCTTTCCATTTAGGGGGTCGAAAGAGAGTTTAGCCAGAGTTTTTGTAAGATGATTTTAGCTGGAGAAGTTGGTTTGTTAGTAGCGAGGGAAAGTTTGTTTGTTAGCGAGGATAGTTTGTAACGTATGTATGTTTACGTTATGTTGTTTCCTCACTGAGTTTGTAAGGTCCCTCGCTAATAGTTGTTAGGAAATGAAAGGAGGATGATGAAGAAGTAAGATGGCGATGGTCGAAAGGTGTTTTTAGAAATAAGTTTTATTTGCAGCGTGAAATATTGGGTTTGCTTTTGGTGCTGCAAGACTCGTGAAGAGTTGTGAGTATTGAAACGAAATTGAGTTATGAGAAGTTGAGATGGCAGCGTGTGTTGTCGGACGTGTGAGGGATTGTATTCGTTGCATTTTCACGAAAGGCATGTTGCAGTTGTAGGAATGGAACTCTGGATGTCACCGTGAGTTTCGTGTCTGGTATTTGGGGAGAGTAGGCGTTATCTCCATTAAGGTGGCCAAGAGGTGAATTGAGAGCTAGCGTGTCGAAAGCGGGATTACGCGTCAGATCGACATAGCCAATTTTAGGGTGACATAAAGTTGTGCCTGTGCGAGGCATGTTGAATGTATCTAATTTATGTTCAACTGGGATTCCTTGTAAGGAATCCATAAATTAGATGGATTCCCTCGTGTGTCCATGTTGCTGCTGCTATTCTACAGCCGCAGTGAGATGTCTGCACTGGGCGGCATTATCCAGCTAAAAAGCATTGCTATTGGAGAACGGCCAGTGTGACGTCTGCACTGGTCGGCGTCTCCAGCAAGAGACTGTGTTTGGCAGCTTACAAGATTTGGTTGCCGGAAATGAAGGTCCGGGTTGAATAGGATAAGTCATCCTGATTGGGTGAAATTAAGTGTCGAATTAAATTGCGCGCCAAACCAAAATACGAAATTTTTCGCTTCTCTACAAGAGGAGGGTAAATATTTCAAAATGAAGATGTTCACAAAGAGATTTATAAATTTTGAAAAAATATTTTATAGTTCTTACGTACGTTTTCAGCTTGTTGCTCTCTTTAGAGAACATGCATTTAGTTTCTGTAGAAAGCACTGTTTCCATGAGTTGGTTGTTTTTTTTTTTTTATTTCGTGATAGATTTCTTATAGGAGTTGTTTTTTTCTTTCTTTTATTTTTCTTATTTCCTCTCGCCTCTTGTCAGAGTATGTTTCACGTTCTTCTTTGTGGGTGCCTTTTTTATTTCCCCAATTAGTGTTTGATATTTTATATTCGATAAAGCTTTTATTGTTGTTTTACTCTGGGTCGTTGTGTGTGTTGATATGGTATAGTGTTTATAGGTCTTATTTTTGTTAATGTGGTTTGGAATTCAACCAACCGTAACTTTTAAATTTTTTCTCTGTGTATGTGTGTGTGTGTGTGTGTGTGTGTGTGGGTGTGTGCTTATTTTATATCTTATTCAGTGTGGGCTTGAATCTTTCTACGAAACTTTTTTTCTTTTGAAGTAATGTGGTTTAAAATTTTACCTGCGTTGTGATGGAATCAAATGCATCATATTTTATTAGAGATTTTGGATCATATGGAAGTGGAATTAATTTAAGTGAGCTAAAAGAAAGAGAAATAATTCCACTTCAATATGATCAAAAATCTCTAATGAAACCATACACACGGTCACTGTCAAAAACAAAAAACCTCCAGCATCATCACTTAGTTCTACATCTGATCCCTCTCTATTTCTCGCCTTACTTGCCCCTTATCTTTGACCCCTCTAACCCCACATTTTATATCTTTTTTTCTCCGTTATGTTGTCTCTTTCTTCATATATTTGAATATAGAAAAACTAAAAAGATGTTTAGTCTGATGAACTTCTTGGAATTAAAGTATGAAATATCACTACTATTAAACGTTTCTGTGTGTTTGATTTATCCATCTTTCCGCTTATTTTTATCATCTTGTCAGATTCACCATAATCTGTTATCTATTATTTCGATACACACACACACACATACACAAACACACACACACATACATACACACATACATATGTATATATATATATTGCTGTTTTTTTTTCATATGCACGTATGTATTGTTTTCCTTATATATATATATATATATATATATATATATATATATATATATATATATATATATATATATATATATAAGGAAAACAATACATATATGCATATGAAAAATAACAGCAATATATATATATATATAGATATATAGATATATTACCACAAAAAAGTGTTTTAAATGCATAAAATACAAAGATTTACACATGAAATATACAGCAATATCACAATATTTTAGTCATAAAGTAAACGGTACGAGGTAAAATCTCATAGCCCTGATTTTCACTAGGGTGATTGGCAGTTAGGCCTGTATAAATACATCTTGAAACAGTCTCAATTCACGAATGTCCACGTGAAAATCAGAG
This sequence comes from Sepioteuthis lessoniana, assembly GCA_963585895.1. Lineage (NCBI taxonomy): Eukaryota > Metazoa > Mollusca > Cephalopoda > Myopsida > Loliginidae > Sepioteuthis > Sepioteuthis lessoniana. The sequence continues at coordinate 18,864,905 of OY757904.1, read as the reverse complement.
TCATGAGTTATTTGACCTATTTTTATTTCAAAGTAGAAATATTATATATATATATCATCATCATCATCATCATCTCGTGCCGCCAGCACGGATATCCCTGACCTTCTCTCGCCACTTCTCCCTATCGTTCATCGCCTCTGGCAGGTCTTCAGGGCTACATACCGTATCCTCACAAAGCTGCTGTATGTATGTTCGAGCTTGTCGTCCTGCTTTTGCTCGTCCCTATGTGGGGGTCCATAGGAGCACATCACTTATGAGCTCGTCCCTGCTTCTCCAGCAGTGTCTTGCATGTCAGATAGTAATTTCCTTTTCAAAAAATAAATTCTATGTATGTGTATTTGTGCAAGTTTATGCATATATATTCCATAGTTTATTGCTATCAAATATCACACACACACACACACACACACACACACATACACATACACACATATATATATATACGTAAATTTTCGTGGGAAATAGACTCATCAACCCAAGTTCAAATCCTAGACGAGGCTATTTGCATTTCATGTAGCACTAATACATGTAGGAATGGTATGAACTGAATTATTTTCCCTCCAGCAAGTTTAAAGAGTCTAGTCTGCTCTATTATTGTGTAAATAATAGGGCAGACCAGACTCTTAAACCTTGTTAAAGCAACCGATCTATGCGAAGGAAAACTTTTTAAACCGGTTAAAATCCACTAAAAATGATCTTATGTCACATCCTGGTTGTGGTATGGGTTAGTAAAGACCCCCTCCCCCACACACAATATATATATATATATATATATATATATATATATATATATAATCTTGGGAAGATTCAAGCAGATTTTAACAAAAAGCTAAGCTAAAGGTTAATGACTGTACTGTTATTTTTGAACACCTAGATGAAACAAATGCGGACTAGTAATCAGAGAAACAACGAAATATTTCCATTGTAATTCTATCTTTTGCAAAGGGATACATATAACCCTGTTTCTCTCAAGTACATGTCGGCGAAGACCTAATTTAGTTCCAAATAATCACATTCTCTTTCCACAGCTTGTAATTTTCGGACGGTGCAGAAGAAATCGTAATTGGTTGGTAATATTACCTCACAATCAGTTAGTATATCACACCCTTACATATTCAGTGCAGACTTGCCAAATGCATCCTTCCAATCAGGCGTGCAGGCTAAAAGTCCTATATTGCTTCTTCTGCAAGCTAGGTCATCATAAATAACATAATACATAAAATTATGAATAACACTGAGTGTGTTTCTTTAAAACCCTCGACTACGAGCATGGTGTAAAAAAGGTACATTTTTAAGCTGATTACTGCTGGTTCGAATTCAGAGTTTTATTTCTCCCGGATCAGTTGTTTAACAAAGACTAAATAAACCAGTATGATCTACTATTAACCCAATCCTCATCCAGAATTAAAACTCAGGTTACAGATTAGTTTTCGTTAGACGATAACCGTGACACTAAGCCATCTTTCATTTAAACAAGTAACGCAAATATCGTTGCTACATATATTTCACTGATACAGGAAAATGGTAAGGCTCAAAATCAGTCGTTATGAAGATATTTTTTAAATGTGAGAACTTATTTTTTAACAAAGAAATATTGATTGGTTTGGTTTAGTTTGGATTCATGGCATAGCAACCATTGTAGGTTATTCAATGCCAAATCATTTTCATATATACGCATTAAATATATATATATGATTGGTAAAAATATTTCCTAGATAGCATTTTAAAACGAGCCTGAGCTCATTTTTTGCACACAGTAAAATAGTTTCAATTATTGTTATAAAATAGTAACAGTCTAACATGAGTCATTTGTACACACACATTTTAAAAGATAAACAAGAGATTAGTTTGTCGATAATTTGCTTTGTAAAATTCAATATGATATTATACCTTTGTTTGCACACAGTGAAATGGCTACAATTACTGCAATTTGACGCTATTAAAGTCTGATCTCCGGATGGAGACTCAGACTACTTCAGCATTGTTGCAGGTGTACTGCAAGGAGACACATTAGCCCCGTACCTTTTTATCATCTGTGTAGACTACGCGCTTATAACATCTATCGATAAAATTAAAGAAAACAGATTCAAGCTAACAAAAGAAAGAAGCAGAATGTACCTCACCAAAACAATTATCGACGCCGACTATGCCGATGATATAGAACTTCTGGCAAATGCACCCGCTCAAACCAAAACCCTGCTACATAGTCTGGAACGAGCTTCTGCAGGGATCAGCCTCAATGTCAATGCACACTAGACGGAGTATATGTGCTTTAATCAAACAGGTGACATCTTCACACTAAACGGTAGCTCTCTGAAACTAGTTGACAAGTTCACCTACCAAGTGAGCAGTGTCTCATTAACTGAAAATGACATCAGCATGGCTAGCAAAGAAATGGGCAGCTATCAATAGGCTATCGGTCATATGGAAGTCAGACCTGACCGATAAAATGAAGCACAGTTTATTTCAAGTCGCGGTCGTTCCGATAATGCTATACAGATGCACTACATGGACGCTAACTAAGCGGATGAAGAAAAAGCTTGACGGCTATTACACAAGAACGCTGCGAGCAATATTGAATGGGTCCTGGATGCAGCACCCCATAAAGCAGCAGCTGTACGGCCACCTACCACCCATCATGAAAACTATCAAAATTAGACGAACCAGACATGCGGAAAACTACTGGAAAAATAGGGTCGAACTCACAAGTGATGTACTCCTGTGGACGCCTTTTCATGGACAGAATGACCACCTCGATGACCAACAGGATGACCAGCTCGAACCTACATACAGCAGCTCGGTACCGATATGAGATGTAGCCTTGAAGGCCTACCGGGAGCGATGAACCGTGGAGAGAGAGGGTCTGGGATATCCGTGCTGATAGCGCAACATGATGATTACAATATTCAATATTAACCATTCGTTTGCACACATTCAAATTGTTCCAAATATTGATATGTATCCCTAACAATTCAATTAAACATCAGTCATTTGTTTACACACAGCTAAATGATGAAATAGATCTATTTCAAACAAGTCAAATTAGCCTAAGGCATTTGTTTGCTAACTGTTTAAATGTTAAACAGTTTTATTTAACCCATCGATAAGATCCTATCAGCTGTTATCAATCTGAGACAGTGTGGACCTGGGGGCAATGGCAAGAAAAGGTACTCCACATTCCTCGAAGCTTCTCTATTACTGGAGCCTCGCCATTAGATTGTTCAGTGTCATATTTATGACACACGTTAGGTGGGGTCTTGCTCCTTTGCAGGGATGCAGTCGGTGTATTTTACAGACCCAACTGATTGGGCTGAAAAAAATATTGAGCTATTTAATTTTTTTCTTAATTACAAGCGATTACATCACTATGTACGATATTGATTTAGACTGGCATAAGTTTAATATTATGGAGAAAGAATAAGTTTAAAGATCATAACTTTAAAAAAAAATAGCATTTGAGACCTTGTTTTACCCGTATTACGTACTGACTATTGATATGAATAAAACCATTTTAGCTAAGAAGTAAGTATTTAGCTTTATCTTGTACAAGACATGATGTGGGAGAATATGTAGAGAACGTGTTGGCTTTTATTTTCGAAGTAGAAAGGACAGTCTTTCTTACAAATCAACTTTCGATACCTTGATATATCATTTGAGCTAACATACTATTGGCATCAGTTGAAAAATCCGCATTTCACTGCGCCATGATGTAGGCTTTTAACTTAAATTGGCACATAGCCACAATAGTGGAACATTCACTGGTAATTGAACTCACTACAGTGTAAAAACCGTTTCCTGAACATCGCATTCAATCGTTATTGATAGGAAATGTTTGATGAGTAGGCAGTTTTTATGACACAAATTTTTATTACTTAATACTTTCCATCAAAATAGATATACGCATTTTGTTATAATTCTAAAATAAATTCATTTCCTACCTAAGAAAATATGATGAATTTCCATTTTTTTACGTATTTGAGGACATTTCTATGGGTTCTTATGTAGAAGACAACCTAAAGAAATATTCCGTGGCATAGGCTGAAATTTCTCTTTCAGTCCAATAAACTGTATAAACATTGTGTCTTCAACTCTAAAATAGGATAGAAAACAGGATAGAACCCATTGAGTGGTGTAATGGTTATCGTCGTAAGAAATGGACACGGCGTCACGAGTTCAAATCCTGGACGAGACTGATTGCATTTCACACACCACTAATACCCTTGGGAAAGGTATGAATCCAATTATTCTCCCTCCAGCTATAGGTAAATAGAAGGACAGACTTGGTTCTTCAGCCTTGGTTAGGCAACTAGTCTAGGAGAAGGAAAACTCTGAATTCAAGCCTGTTAAACTCCGCTTAAAAATTGACCTTGTGTCATATCCTGCCCGAGAGGGGGGGGTGGTAAATAGGAGAACCCATTGAGTGTATCTTCTTTAGAGGGCTAATACTCTCCTCAAAATGTATTGTTCTGGTAATGACACTAAGCTGCATCTTAAGAACTTGAGAGTAGAGAATACCCATTCATTGTTATTACTCCCATATCCACCCTGGTCCGGCGAGGTTGTACCTGTTAGAATTCCATCTAATTGTTAAATAGTTCTGTTTGAAAAAGCATTTGAATTAGTTAGGAATGTTGCATATCATATAACTTCAAATTGTTTGTATTAAGCTATAATTGTTTACTAAGGATTATTATTATTCACTTGAAATCATATAATTGTCTGTATTACGTAAGTATTATTAGATAAGAAATATTACTTGAAACCATATAATTATTAGTATTATATAGGAATAGTTGAAATTTTTTTGGATTTGGAATACTTGATATCATGTAACCGTATTCGTTTCTTTGTTTTAATGGCCTTTGTAGATTATATAATGCAAAAGCTATTCTCTAAGAAGAACAGTAGTGTTACTATTTCACCCCTTGCTGGGAGGATTAGGAGATTCATAAATTTCCCAAGGGTATTTGTCCGAAAGTGAACGTAATAGCGCAACGGGAGTTCGAACTTACTAACAACGATTCCGCAGTCCATAGGTTTAACACCACGAGGACACCCCCCTCGTAACCGTATTCGAAAAATGGACAATGAACACGATTATGATAGTTTTACCAATAAAATAACTCTTGCTAAAATGATATGCAGTTAAAATCTGTCAATCCATGTATATAACAGCAGCTGCAACTTCCAGATAAGAGTGTATTTTAAACTAATGGCAATGCTAAGGTACTTCATTCTCCGCTGGATATATTTTAATGTCGGGGAGTTTAATGATATAACCAGGACATCGAACCTTTGTGAGTTGGCCGATATTTGAACCTTTATTGGGATACAAAATTCCAGAGCATATTGAGCTTTTCTTATGATACAAGATCAACATATCTAATTATATGGTTTCAAGAAACTAATATTATTAATCCTTTGTGAAAAATTATAGCTTCCAGTAACAAATCCTAATACAAATAATTTACACACCTGATTCTGCAACACAATAGAAAGATGGACAAAAGGCTGCATCTTTCCCTTCCCCAAGAATGGTGGCTTCGGGAACGCCAAGAACTACCAAGGTATAACGCTTACTTCCATGGCGATTAAAGTTTATAATGCTCTGCTTCTCAATGGTATCAAACTAGTAATTGAGAACACTTTTTGTAAAAAATCAAAACAGTTTTCGGAGAAATCGTTCCACAACATTACAGATTCAGACAATCCGCTGAATCATCGTAGGTGTTCTGTCAAAAAAACCTTGCAGTGATACTTTTGTGTGTAGATTTCTTCAAGGCATTTGATTTCGTAGAGAGAGAGAGAGAGATAGAGTACAGGCTTCTACGTTATAGTCTCCCCAAGGAAACTGTTACAGCCATAATTATGCTCAATAGTAGCACGAAAGTCAAGATTCGCTCACCAGATGGAGTCATAGACTTCTTCGACATTGTTACTGGAGTTTTGCATCATATCTATTCATTATCTGCCTAGACTACATACTACGAACGCCGATAAATCTAATAAAAGAAAATGGTTTTACACTAAGAAAAGACAAGAGACAGACTATATCCCACAGAAACTATAACGGACGCGGAGTATAAAGATGACATAGCTCTTCTGGCAAATACATTTACCTAAGCCGAATCCCTGCTGTATAGTCTGGAGCAGGCAGCTGAAGTCATTGGCTTCCACATGAATGGACAAAACGGAGTATATGTGTTTTAATCAAGGAGACATCTCCACTGTAAATAGCCGTTCTCTTGAATTATTGGATAAGTTTATGCATCTGGGTAGCAGAGTCTTATCTACAGAAAGTGAGGTCAATATTCGTCTTCCGTGGACTGCTATCGATAGGCTATCAATCATATGGAAGTCTGACCTATACGATAAAAGAAAATGGATTTTCTTCCAAGCAGTGGTTGTGTCAATACTACTTTATGGATTCACTAAATGGACGCTGACAAAACGTATAGAGATAAAACTAGACGCGAACTACTCAAGAATAAAACGAATCCAGGAAGCAACACCCCACGAAATAACAGCTGCACGTTCACATACCTTCCATCTCTAAAACCATCCAAATAAATCGAACACGGCATGTGGAACACAGCTGGAAAAGGAAGGACGAGATCATAAGTGACGTTCTTCTATGGATCCTTTCAGATGGTCTTGCCAGTTTTAGCCAAACAACCAGAACTTACCTATAATAGGTCTATGCAGACTCAGGATGTAGTCCGGAAGACCTGCCAAGAATGATAGATGATAGGGGTGGTTAGAGAGAGAGAGAGAGAGAGAGAGAGAGAGAGAGAGAGAGAGAGAGAGAGAGAGAGAGAGAGAGAGAAGGTTAATCTCTGCTCGCAGTACAATTTTATGATGGTGATATGGTGCCAAGTATTTCAATCATTTATTTAAATATGACTCATCTAAATAGGAATTTCTTGCTATAACTCAGAGGTAGTGATGCATAAACGAAATGATGCCTATCTTGTGGCTTAGATAGTTGTTTATATTCTATTATTGCTGGTTTAGTATAGCAAAGATAATGAAAATATTTGCTGACAACTTTCAAAGCTGGCAAGCTCTGAAATTCGTGCAATTTGTAAAAAGTCTCTTCGAACCTCCGTATGTTTTATGCTATATTTTGTAGTATTGTTTAAGAGGAAAATATCTGAGTTTTGCTATATAGTATAACCGAGATATAAGAGAGTAGTCGGAACCGCAGAATATATCTCTTATATCGGGGTTTATCTTATATGCGGGTTTGGCCTATTTTGTTTAGGTAACACAGGCTCTAATTTGGGACTAGAGAAAATCTCTCATGTACCCAGGTTTCTCTAATATAAAAGTCTCTTATACACGGGTATCTTATATCTGGGTTACACTGTATTTCCTACACCTGGCTGATTTTTTTCTTTTAACTCGAGATACATTTTGACTGCAAATGATTTTTTCGTGTGTGCTGCAGACGTTTATGTGCAAGACATGAAATATAATCAATAAAAAAAAAAATTATAAAAAGCCTCGTGTAAAATGAGAGACGTTAAATATTTCAAAAAAAGTTTTCTGTGAATATCGGTCAGCAATGTAAGTGACTATTGACTTTTGTTATAGAATAATTTAACCTTGACCCGACCCAAGTGAGGGTATTCTTAGTAATTTTTACCTTGATTTTTTATTTTCAATTTTACTTTTATTTTCACGTAAAATAAACGCAAATTAGCAGAAGAAAAAATATCGGGGAAGAAGACGATGAGGTAAAACAAATACAAAATGCGTTATACAGTTAAACTGAATCTCTCGTGAATTGATTGGTTGATCGATTTTAACTGCATATCGGGATATTTGATTCTAAGTGGTTAGGGAATCACGTTGATTGTAGATTTATTCTTATTTTTGTGGTAGTTGTTTTTTAGAGTCTATTTGCACACGCTAATACGATATGAATATTCTTATCTAAAGTTGTTGTATATAAAAAATAATAACCCTATGTCATCCTAATAATTATATGGCTTCAAAAAATTATTTCTATTTAATAATAATCATTTGTTTGCACACAGTTATATGGTTTTCAGCAAGTAACTATTCTGAATAAAAATAATTTACTTACAGTAAATGGTATAAAGTATTTTTCTAATACAAATAATTTGCTAATAAATCTATTTGACCCATAGATTGGAATCTATCTGCTTCTAACACTCTTGATCAGAATGGACCTAGGAATAATGGCAATGAAAATATATTACACACTTACCAGAGCCCCAGAAGTGGAGTCTCACCACCAAATGCAGCTTTGTATCATGCTCAGGAAACTCTTTGTGGAGGGGTCTTAACCCCTTCTGGGGGATAAAATATACTTAGTCTAAGCCTTTTGCAAGAATGAAATTGTACGAGCAGCAGTGTTTTTCAACTATCGGGGGATGGAAACGATTATCTAAAATTCATTAATTACCGAGAAGGATGTGAAAATCGAAACACACAATCATTTTAGTGTTTGGTGATTAGAGGTGGAGAACAAAAAAAAAAACAAACAAAAAAACATAGAACTGTTCGTTTTTTAATCGTTTGGTATTCTATAGTTTAAGGGTCGTATAATGATAGATGGTAGTTGGTATTGAGGCATGCTGGTGGCAACACCCCACAAGACACCAACTGTACGGCCACCTGCCCCCTATCACGAAAACTATTCAAGTTAGACGAGCCAGACATGCAGGTCACTGCTGGAGAAGCAGGGACGAACTCATAAGAGATGTACTCTTATGGACCCCCACACATGGCCGTGCAAAAGCAGGACGACCAGCACGAACATACATTCAGCAGCTATGTGAGGATACGGGATGTTGTCCTGAAGACCTACCTAGGGCGATGAACGATAGGGAGGAGTGTTGAGAGAGGGTCAGGGATATCCGTGCTACCAGCGCGATATGATGATGATGATGATGATGAATGATAATGACAGAAGTTTCCGAAAGGTGGTCATTTGTGATATAGAAAGGCATTTTAAGTCTTCGTCATGTCAGTAATTTTGTCTCTACTCATGTATATTGAATGATTCGTTCATTGATTTCAACGGCGTGTTAATCCGCCTGGTGTTATTTTATACCTAAAGGTTAGCGAATAACGTACATTTAAAATTTTATTTACATATTTTGGGGAGTTGTTTTGAATTTTTTTCACATAGCTACATGATATCAAGTATCCCTATCAGATAGAAATAATTTGCACATGCTTGTATGGTTTCAAGTATTTCTATCAAATATCAATAATTATACGTTTTAAAAAAAATTATTTCAATTTAACAATAGTCCTTTGCACAGTTATAAGGTTTCCTGCCAACAATAATAATCCTTGGTAACTAATTAAAGCTTCAAGTATTTATACAGTTAATTCCCTCAGAGTTATTTGGAATCAAGTATTCCTATCTAATATAAGTATATTTCGAACATAACTCTTTGGCTCATAGATAGGACTCTAAGTAGTAACATGACATTGAGCCAGAATATACCTTACAGTAATCGAAATGAAGGAGTACTTGACAATGCAAAGATCTCAGGAACTGAAGCTTACCACCGGATAGAGTTTAGTGATACGAGGTGCATTCGATAAGTTTCCAGACTTTTTTCGTATGGGCATTTAACAGTATGTTATCTCTATAATTCTTGTGAGATGACTGACCAATTTTTATGATTTCAGGTTCAAATCAACAGCTACAGCAAGAATCGGAATACACCCTACTAAAGCCTGATGGTCACAGCTGGTGAATTTCAAAAATGCAATCTGAAACTTTAGAAGAAAAATATGCAATAAAATTCTGTTTTAAACTTGGAAAAAATCCCACAAAAACGTATGGAATGCTTCAGGGAGTCTGTGAGGGATGATGAGAGGTGTGTGAGGAGTAAGGAAGTCAATACATCAAAGTTGATTGGCCAAAGGGTTAGGGTTAGGGTTGCTATGTTGAGATTTTAAGGGGGTTCAGGAAGAGATTCCTTGGGAAGAGGCCAACACTCTTCAAATCGGGCCAGTGGCATTTCCACCAGGTCACTAAACTAGTCCACAACTCCATCCTCGTCACAGACTATTTGACCAAGATGGGCATCAAGACAGTTGCTCACCCTCCCTATAGTCCAGACCTTGCTCCCTGTGACTTTTGCTTATTCCCCAAGCTCAGAGGCTGTCGTTATGAGACAATTGAGGAGATGAAAGAGGCTGTGACGAAGGTCATTGACACACTCACTCAAGAGTACTTCCATGGGGTATTCCAGAAGTTGTTGGAATTGTACAAGTGCATTGCTGCCGGAGGAGATTACTTCGAAGAGGACTAGAGTTTCATGTGTGTACTATCAATAAAATTGCCCATACGAAAATCTTCTGGAAACTTATCGTATGCACCTCGTATATCCAGATCAACCCTTTTTGGAGGACTTTTTCCTGTTTCCAAAGAATATATTCAGTGTATTTTAAACCTCATCAACAAGAGTTTAATCCTTGTTGAAGTTTTCTTCTTTCTTTTGGTGCTATATAATCTCAAATTATCGTCACTCTGATCAATCGTTTCGTGCTAGCTATCCATGTAAGTAATTTTACAGGACAACTCATTTCGAGTGAACTCCACGTAAATGTTTTGGCCAGTAGATGTACATCCTTCCCATCTGAATACTTGGACTAATGTTTATACCATGTCAGAAAATGCAAGTCCCTCAACATCAGTTGCTAACAAAGAAACCACTTGCATCAAATAAAATTATGAGTCTTGTAATTTAACAACAAATATATTTATCAAAGTGTCAACAGCAGACAACCAGCAGGCTGGATAATATCCATTAACATTTCCGCCTGCTCCGATATACTTAAAGCACAGTGACGTCTGCTTATAGAATTACTCTCACAGCAGAATTTAACAGGATAACTAGTAATGTAGGAATTTAATTTATCTGCTAATACTGTTGCAATTACCTACCTTTGTCTTTGAGATTTTGTGAGTAAGACGCTTAGGAGATAAATGGTTTGATTATGTTAAGTCAGATAAATTTCTTTCATATGGACGCAGGTATATATGTATTATAGGGCTCTATGAGCAGACCGTGTTACATTATTATTTATTAGCACATACACTCACCAATACAGCATTAGCTGAGACACATACATTTGCCAAACTCAGAGGCAGGTGTCGCATCAAACCCAATACTGCTGGTTCTATGAATTGAACGATTGATTTTGACAGCACGTCAAGCTGTGCCTAGAATTTAGGGAACAATGTTCATAGTTGTGTTTGTATTGTAATTTCTTCAGATATTGAATTTTTTTGGCATACCAGAATATTGAATTCTCATAATTTTTAAGCGGGTCTGTTTGACCCTTTGATGGAACTGTAAGAAGAATTATGGTCATGAAGGGATATCCTTTCTCACTACTAGTTGCGGGGAGGTTTTTACTCTCTCTGTGAGGGATATAATTAGCGTATTCTAAGCCCCAACAGTCGATCAATATAATTCACCGAAGTACTAAAAGCGTTTTGCTATTGTAAAAAACAATTTCTTCATTCTTTCTTGTAACTCAATGAAATTTAAAACGATTTAAAAATCACAGAATAAGAAACATGAAAACATTAAATTTTTACGACCACTTATATTGATATTGTAATGCCACCTGTGCATACCAAGACGTACTCACGAATTCTATTAAATTCCGAAAACTGTTTTCATATTTTCTGTTAAAGTGACTGTTATTCAATCCATAATTAAAGAACGCCGGGACAAAAGGAATTATCATTACAGAAATATTATCGCCATAGTTTAAATAACTCTTTTTAAAGCAGTATAGGTTATCTGATTCCTTTTTTCAATTTATGTCATTTGATATATATATATATATATATATATATATATATATATATATATATATATATTATATTATATAGAATCGCTCGTAATATTCTACCATGTGTTTTCTATAAAGTGGATCCTGATACACTTAAAACGCATATCATTAGGTAATAAATATTACCAAATTCTATCTTTTTTAATCTCTGTAATTAAAAGCATAAATATATAGCATTTCAAAAATAAGTAATCTTACGTATACATATTTTAAATTCTATTAGATTTTTCATAAAGTTGTGATTTATATTAATTAATACATCAATGATTTTTTATCGAAAGGGACACCTCTGGGGAAGGCTTACTTCTACTCAGAAGCTTCAGGGAACGTATTCCAAGCCACAATGACAGGATTTAACATTATTACGGTCATATCCTGGTGTAATTATTTGTTAGTTTTCATCACAAACAATTTAGTACTGGGTTGTAATTTCGATTCTCACTAGGTGCCACATATTTGCCCCTTAGGGCCAGAATCTAAATAATTTTGCCCAGTCGTCTGGGGCTGTAGAATATGCCGACTACACCTCTGCAGAGGCGTTAAACCCCTTCCCCCAGAGTCCTAGATATGACACTAAACGATCTGGTGGTAAGGCTCCAGTGATGCTGGAGCTTTGGGGAATACGGAGTACCCCTTCATTGCAATTTCTTCCCGGTCCACTCTGGCCCGGAATGGTAGCACATAATAGGGCCCTATCTATGGGTTAGATAGAACTAACTGCATACTTATGCTAAACTGAATTGTTTGATTTAGAACTGTTTTTGACAAATAAACTGTGTACTTACATTTAAATTGCGTGCTTATGCTAAACTGAATTGTTTGAAATGGAACTATTTTTAACATTGAAACTCTACTTAAACTAAACTGAATTGTTTAATATAGAACTGTTTTGACATAACTGTGAGTAAACAAAATCTGTACTTATACTAAACGGAATTAGCTGAATTAGAACTGTTTGAATAAACTAAATAGGTTGAAATAGAAATGTTTTGACTATTAAACTATGTACTCTTAAACTATGCTAAATTGAATTGTTTGAAATTGAACTGAAGATATGCATAAAAATGAATTTGGCGTTAAATAACCTACAGAGGTTGATATGCCATAAAACCTAATTAACCAACCAACCATCTGAATATTTGAATTATTGTCAAGTCAAAAACACTTATTCAAGACCAAGCTTGCGCAAAGATTTACCTGCTCAGTACTTAAGTGCTTACTTAGAAATAATAGGTTTTATATGCAATCTGAGGCCTTTGTCCCAGTAAAATTAAGACACAGAAAATACTGTTATCGTTAACTTTAGATTTTTATAATTAGTAGCCCTTGTACCAAAGGAAAGCAACTTTCTCTAGTACACGTGAAGGTTACTTTCCCTGATAGCATTTAGCTAAGAATATTTAATTTTCTATACGTTTCTTCTCGTTAAAGTGCACATCTTGAGCCATTGAGAATAAGTAGCAAATCACTGCACTGCAGCGAGTACCAAATTAGATTTTAGTGGATTTTACGAGGGAAGTTCGAGTGGTGTAGTGGCTAATATGCTGGGTTGTGAGATTGGAGTAAGCAAATTTGAACTCTGTTTAGTTAGGCTGAGAACCTTTCGGCTCAGCGCATGGGTTACTTAGGTGCAACATTAACGCAGGTGTTCACGCGCGTGGGCAGAGCGGACGTGTCACTCAGAGATGTCACAATAGCCCAGATTGGAAACGGGGCTAGAGAGTGGGATTTGGGCGATTTTGAAAAAGTCAGTTGAGTTGAGAACTAGACACCGAACGAGAAGGGTCGACTTTCGGGGCTCGTTGAGGTCAGACAAATTTGTGCGCTACGGGCGCCATACGTATTGGCGGCGGGGGAAGATGGTAAAGCAAGAATAGAAAGAATGTGTATCTTTCTTTCCCATGTCGAAACCTTTAATTCAAAGGTAATAAAAGGTTTCGTACCTGAACTAAGTAGTCGTTACGTGTTTTTCGAGTTTCGGGATTCCTATGTTCTATGTATATATGTTAGGAACATTCTACGTACGTTTTGCATATCCGTATATGGCTATGGTACACATGAACTTCCTGATCCCTCCAGCTATGGGCTAAATAACACCAACACTGATTTTCTACAAATATATCTTTAGCACTAATTAACCCAATTAGGAGGTACCCGTGGTGTAATGGTTATCGTCGTAGAAAATGGACATGGCAACACGAGTTCAAACCCTGGACGTGACTGATCGCATTTCACATAGCACTAATACCTTTGGGAAAGGTATGAATCCAATAATTTCCCTCCAGCTATGGGCAAATAATAGGGCACACTATGTTCTTCAGCCTTGGTGAGGCAATTAATCAAGTAAAAGGAAAACTCTGAATTCAAACCTGCTAAACTTCGCTTAAAAATTGACCTTGTGTCATATCCCGCCCGAGTGGAGTGGTTGGTAAATATGAATTAACCAATGAAGATTGACATGCCATTCAACAAGGAAACTAAAGCAAAACTAAATTAAATAGAATTTACATAAATGTTTGGTTAGTTTTCATTAGAACAAAAATAACTGATGCGTGATAACTGCAGAAAAAGCTTTACCAATCACCCAAAAAAAAGCAACACAATCATTTATCCATATAAACACATCTTGTAGTGAAGGAAAGGCGTGAAGATCTTTTTTTAGGTAAAAATTTAAAATCGGTAGATGTATTTTGTTTTTCCTGTGCATGATTCCATTCTAGAGGCTGTTGAGAAGAATTCCAATGCTGCTATAGGCCGTCGCCAAAGCTAAAAATCATCCAAGGAATGTTATCAACACTTTAGTTTAATGTTTAATATCGATATAATGTATCCAAGATTCTCTTTCGTAAACCTGTCTTCAAAGCTGATGATAGATCTGACAACAATGTGCTAACGATCGAAGGAGAGCATTCGACCTATCTTTCTGTTGGAATAGACAAAAATAATTCAAATAAACAACTAGATTCGGAATCATTCAGCGTTATATTTTCATCACTGATCTTTCCTTTAAATTGGCTGCGTCTTCCATACGAGGTGCATACGATAAGTTTCCACACTTTTTTCGTATGAGCACTTTTATTGATAGTACACACATAAAACTCAAGACCCATTCGAAGTAATCTCCTCTGGCTGCAATGCACTTGTTGTACCGTTCCAACAACCTCTGCTAGGCCCCATTGAAGACCTCTTGTGTCAATGACCTTCGTGAGAGCCTCTTTCATCTCGACAGTTGTCTCATAACGACAGCCTCTGAGCTTAGGGAATAAGCAAAAATCACAGGGAGCAAGGTCTGGACCATAGTGAGGCTGAGGAACTGTCTTGATACCCATCTTGGTCAAATAGTCTGTGACAAGGATGGAGTTGTGGACTGGTGCATTGTCCTGGTGGAAATGCCAGTGACCCGATTTGAAAAGTGCTGGCCTCTTCCCAAGGAATCTCTCTCTGAACTCCCTTAAAACCTCAACATAGTAACCCTAACCGTAACCCTAACCCTTTGGCCAATGAACTCTGGTGTATTGACTTCCTTACTCCTCACACACCTCTCATCATTCCTCACAGACTCCCTGCCTTCCTTGAATCTCTTATGCCACTCAAAAACTGATGCTCGATTCATGCAAGATCGTCGAAAAGCAGTCTGAAGTATTCCATACGTTTCTGTGGCCTTTTTCCAAGTTTAAAACAGAATTTTATTGCATGTCGTTTTTCTAAAGTGTCAGATTGAATTTTTGAAATTTACCAGCTGTGACAATCAGACTTTAGTAGGGTTTATTCCAATTGCTGCTGTAGGTGTTCTTTTGAACCTGAAATAAAAATTGGTCAATCATCTCATACGATGTATAGCAATAACATACTGAACTTTGAAGAGTCTACGACAATTTTAAATGCCCATACGAAAAATGTATGGAAACTTATCGTCTGCCCCTCGTATATTAATTGTTTGATAGTATGTTTTTAGACTTGCATTTTTTATATGTCAATAATCATTTGTATGTGCATAGTTTTATGAGATCAAATATTCGAATCAAATACAAATAATTGTATGGTTTCAAGTATTCTTATCAAATACAAATAGTTTTCACATTGTTGTATAGTTTCAAGTATCATAAGTTAATAATCTATATATATCCAATCATATAGTTTCAATTAATTATTTTTGTTTAATAATAAACGTTTTTTGGATACACTTATATTTTTTCAAGTACAAAAAAATCCTTCGTAAACAATTAAATTTATCGGCACGTTGGTCTACTGAGTCGCGTAGCGGCAATAACGATTCTCTATAGAAACACTAAATGGAGACACAGAATACTTCGACATTGTAGCAGGGACGAACTCATAAGAGATGTACTCTTATGGACCCCCACACATGGCCGTGCAAAAGCAGGGACGACCAGCAGATATGTGAGGATACGGGATGTTGTCCTGAAGACCTACTTAGGGCGATGAACGATAGGGAGGAGTGTTGAGAGAGGGTCAGGGATATCCGTGCTACCAGCGCGATATGATGATGATGATGATTGGTTTAATACAAAAAAGAAGCAAAAACAAACAAATTAATTGACAACACATTTCTTCAAGGCCAAAGTTATTTGGAAGCAAATAACACTGGACTTACGTTGTCTACTTGAACAATTAACAAATCACTGCGCAATGGCGTGTTTCCCAAATCAGACAGTGTCTGTTTTGTACAATGAAATTAAGCTAGGACTGTTTTTAATACCTCCCTACGTTGTCTCAAACGCTTGATGGATGTTGACTATTTTGCCAACAGCGTCTATAGCCTATGTTCGATTTGTTAAAGTCTGCTGCTGCTGATGTACTCTGTAATGGTCGTTATCTGATCATTTTGTTGGAAACACGTCTGTAGATTTCTATCTGATGTTTGTAACAATCTTCGCTGTTCGATTCCTTGCTTCTGCTTTTTTTGCTTTTGCATAAAATTAAATAAATGTCTTAACCCTTTTTTTCTAGCATGAAGAAAACTTGATAAAGTTATACACGCACGCAGAAGTTGCGATGACCTCGAAAAACTAATCTGATTAAAATTTAGAAATTCAAAGTTTTTCTTATTGTTTTTCAATAAGAGAATTTTCAACTCAGATCCCGAACTTCAATATATATATATATATATATATAAAGAGAGAGAGAGAGAGAGAGAGAGAGAGAAAGAGAGATCGCATATGCGAGAAACTAACAGTCATGTCACGCCAGTGAATTTCTGTCTATGCTATTCTAACTTATATATACATAGTATATAACTCATACTGAGCACACATTGTTCATATATTTACCAA
>OY757904.1:18807752-18842752 GCA_963585895.1 Sepioteuthis lessoniana | reverse complement strand
ATAACCAACAAAGGTTGATATGCCATAAAACCCAAACAACTCACCAACTGTTCCTGGTATTAAGAAAAACAAGAAACTAGGAAGGATTACTTTATAAGCCACCTTTTATGAGTGCAATTTATTATCTAATGTCCATCGGAGTTAAGAATATACAAAATAGTGTTTTGTAACCGAAAAGTTCTCTGAATTTCATAATATACGGATGGTCACATTGTAAGTCTAATTGAAAACATATACATCGTTTTCGAAAGATACGAGAGATACTTTGTTAGGAAATAAAATGAGATTGTTATTGCGTTTGCAGGCCATCATACATCGGAATTCTGATCATCATCCTTTGAAATCAAATGAAATAACGATGATTGAAGAATTACTTTTTTCTGAATTATTAAAATCCTGTTATAATCTAATAAAATTTTAGAGCAATAACAAAAGATTATATCATAATTCTGAATATCGTTTCTTTTAAAAATTCGTTTATATATTTGCAAATCGTTTATGAAGATCTTATTTATCTGTAATCATTTTACTTTTGTAAACGTCATAATCTCATAATATCTTTAAAAATAAAAAAAAGTAATTGCTTGAGTTTTGAATGTTCCGAATAGAATTTTAAAATTCAACAAAAAAAAAAAGTTGTTTTTTTTTGTAAATTCAATCTTTTTCTTTAGGTGGATAAGAGAGATTTCAACATCCTCTTTTTTTAAAAGTAGGGACTGAATGACCTTCATAAAACCGGATTTTACATATAATTTATAGAAAAAAAACACTAGAAATATTTGAACACAATCAATAAAACTTCTGCATGTTGTATATAATAACATGTAAGACAGTCCCAATTATTTGTTGTGGTCCGATAGGTGAAATTATAAAAAAAACATGATAAATCTTTTCCCATTTTTTCACCATAATCATATTATTAAATTAATAATAATAATAATAATGAGAAGAAGAAGAAGAAGAAGAAGAAGAAGAAGAAGAAGAAGAAGAAGAAGAAGAAGACTAATGAACATGTATAAAGCCTTACATCCCAGAGATGACGTTCACAGACTACGTGTCAAGAAAAAAAGCAGGAAGAGGACTTACCAGCATTGAAAATAACGTTGATGAATCGATACAACGACTCGACGACTACATAGAAAAGCGTGGAGGGAGACTGATTACAGCCACCAGAAACAATACTGACAACACGAGGAGCAATTGAAAGGAAATAACCAGAAAACCAAAATAGGAGAAAAAAACAACTGTATGGACGTTTTAAATGACTTACAGATGACATCTCACACGAGAAAACGTAGACGTGGCTAAGAAAGGGAAACCTAAAGAGAGATACTGAATCCTTTCTAACAGCAGCACAAAACTACGCCATAAGGACTAATCCTATCAAAGTAAGAATAGATAAGACACAACAATACAGCAGATGTGGTGAAAGAGACGAAACGACCAATCACATAATAAGCAAATGCTACAAATTTGTACAGGAGTATACGACTAGACACGATTGGTTGGGCAAGGTGATCCATTGGGAATTGTGTAAGAAATTGAAGTTTGACCATACAAACAAATGGTATATGCACAAACCAGAATCTGTCCAAGAGAATGAGACACATAAACTTCTCTGGGATTTTGAGATAAAAACTGGTCAGCTGATTTCTGCCTGACGACCAGACCTAATAATAATCAACAAAAATCAGAACCTGCGAAATTGTGTACTTTGCTGTTCCGGTTGGCCAGAGAGTAAAATTGAAAAAAAAAAGCAAAAAGAAAGATAAGTACATGGACCTTGCTCGGGATTTTAAAAAGCTATAGAATATGAAAATGGCAGCGATAGCAATTGTAATTGGTACGCTTGGTAAAATCACCAATGAATTAGTACAATCACTGGAGGACTTGGAAATAAGAGAACAAGCGAAGACCATCCAAACTACTGCATTATTGAGATCAGCTAGAATACTGAGAAGAGTCCCGGAGACTTGAAGAGCCTTACTGTCACTCAAACTTCAGTGAGAAAAAGATCAGCTGACTATTGTGAAAAACTCAAAAAGGAATAATAATAATAATAGGCATTGCCCCGAATCCGTCCCGGAAAATGAGACGTACAAAATTCTTTGAAAAACAAACAGATTACTTACTTAATCTTAACCAAAAGACCAGACAAAATGATTGTTAACAAAAAAATTTTTTAAAAAATATAGAAAGAAAAATAAGAAAAAGAAAGAGAAACTGGTGAATAGTGGATTTTGAAGATCCGTAAACCACGGAGTGAAATCAAAGAAAACGAAAAAGAAAAAAAAAAGACATGGACCTAGACCTTGCGAGAGAAGTAAAAAAAAAGGTAAACATGAAGGTAATGCTGAAAGCAATTGTAAATGGTTCCCTCCCTCGGAACGATCGGCAAATGCACAAAGGGGTTGGAAGAGTTGGAAATCGGAAGATGAGCAGAGACTATCTAAACCCCGGAATTATTGAGATCGGTCAGAGTATTGAGAATAGCCCTCTATCCTTGAGGAGACTTGCTGTCACACAAATAGCAGACAGCCTATTTGTGTTGAGAAAAGAAGGAGAAAAACACTTACCAATATTGACTTTTGCATAAATCTGGCAGTCCAAGGACTCGAGTAATATATGCAAAAGAGCAAAGGAAGATTAATTAGAGAAACCATTAACCGTATTGACAAAATAAGTACAAGCTAAAAACAATAAAAAAAACTTTGAAACAAATGGCAAGAAAAACAACTTTATTGATAGTTCAAGCACTAACCTGGCGAGATTTCACACGAGAAGACATGGACATGAATGACTACGAAATCTCATGAGAGAGACTGAATCTTTTCTAACAGTAGCTCATTTCGACGGATTATGTTGAATCAGAAAGCAATAATACGCAGCATAATAGTTAATGTAGACTGTATAGTGACACAGACAAAACGGTTTATCTCATATTAAGCATATATGGTTAACTAGGGCAAAATGAATGAAAGACAAGAGACGACTAGGTGGGAAATGTGATCTTCCGGGAAGAGATTGAAATTTAACTTTACTACCAAATAGAATCTGTTCTAGAAAAGGAAACTCAGAAAATTCCCTGGGATTAAGTGATACAAACAGATTGCCCAATCCCGAATATAAGACCAGATCTAGTGTTACTTGATCAGAAAAAAAAACCTCCCGTATAATGGATTTTGCCGTTCTATCAGTACACAAAGTAAAAATAAAGGGGGGCGTCCCCGTGGTGTAATGGTTAAAGCGATTGTCTGCGAAATCGTAGCACGCGAGTTCGAACCCCAGTCGCGCTATTACGTTCACTTTCGGACAAATACCCTTGGTAAAGGTATGAACCCCTTTATCCTCCCAGCATAAATAGCACCATAAATAGCACCTTATCCTCCCAGGTTAAATAGCACCATCACTGTTCTTCTAGAAGGATGACTTTGGCATTAAATAACCCACGGAGGTTGATATGCCATTAAACAAAGAAACCAAACTAAAAATAAAGGAAAACGAAACGATAGATAAATACTTAGACTTTGCCAGAGAACTAAAATAACTGTGGAACATGTGGGTATCGCTGATTCCAACTGGGGTTAGTCTGCTTAGAATGGTCTCCAAAAGCCTCGAAGAGGATTAGAAGAGATGAAAATTAGAAAAAGAATGGACACCATCTTGACAACAGTATTGTTGGGCATTACTTGCGTGTTGAGAAGAGCCCTGAAGACTTGAGGAGGCTTGCTTTCATTCGGACTTCTGTTAAAGCTAAGCAGCAAACACTAGTAAAAAAAAAAAATCGCCAAGATTCTTAAAATGGACAAGGGAGGATCGCAGAAAAAGATACCAGCGAACAAGAAAATTGATGATAATGCTCAAGGCCTTACATCCGAGAAATGACATAGATAGACTATATGTGCCAAGAAAAGAAGGAGGAAGAGGACTCACCAGCATTGAAGAGTGCATTGATGCATCGATACGATGACTCGAGGAATAAATTAGAAAGAGTAAAGAAAGGCCAATTACAGCGGCCTGTAATTGCAGAGAAAACAAAAGGATAGACCGAACAGCAGCAAAAACTAGGAAACAAAAATGAGAAGAGAAACAACTGTATGTGTGTTATAATGAAATAGCCAGGTCTCTGCAAACAGAGCCACATTTTCCTGGTCTGTCTCATCCTCAATAAGAGTTACATACCAGTGTAAAAGAAAATCTCTCAATTCAAACCTGTTAAACTCTGCTTAAAAGGTTGACCTGGTTTCACATCCTTCCCGTGGAAAGGTGTTGGTAAATACATACATACAAACAGATGGAAACGTATAAATAATCTTTACTATTCTGTTTTACAAGTGAGGTCACTCTAGAATTACGATTCACTCGCAGCATAAAGATTTCTTTTATATGTTCAGTCCTAGCTTGGATAGGGAAATTTTCATCGCAACAAAATAGAAAGTATTCTAGTTTGGTTTCTTTGTTTAATGGCATATAAACCTTTGTAGGTTATCTAATGCCAAAGCCATTTTCCTAGAATAACAGTAGTCGTACTATTTAACCCATAGCTGGGAGGATAAGGGGGTTCATACCTTTCCCAAGGGTATTTGCCCGAAAATGAACGTAATAGCGTGACTGGAGAACGAACTCGCTCACTACGATTCCGCAGTCCATCGCTTTAATCATTACACCACGAGGACACCCCCTAGTACTCTGGTGTTGTACTTAGCATACCGGTTATCGCTGTAGGAACTAGAATCAAGGATCCGAGTTCAAATCCGAGACGAGTAAACCTTTGACTTCACGCTATCTCATCATCATCATCATCATGTTGTGCCGGTAGCACGGATATCCCTGACCCTCTCTCGCCACTTCTCCCTATCATTCATCGCCTCTGGCAGGTCTTCAGGGATATATCCCGTATCCTCACATAGCTGCTGTACGTATGTTCTAGCTGGTCGCCCTGCTTTTGCGCGGCCATATGCGAGGGTCCATAGGAGTACATCACTTATTCGTGATAGGATGCAGGTAGCCGTATAGTTGGTGCCTTGAAGAGAAAGAAAACTCAATTCAAATTAACTGTACACTATTAAAAATATTTTGCAAAATCCTGCCCGTGACTGAGGAGTTGCATAAATATGTAAAATGATCAGCACTGCAAAACAAATTGTGAGTCAAGCGCATTATTCTAGCTATTTATATTGTTTAAAATCAAAGCCATGAAATGAATTAATTTATGCATCAGTTTTAGGGCGTATGAAAAATCACATAATGGATAAGTGTATCTTGTGACAGTGAACATATTAAATAATTGAGTTCCGTGTTTTTTTTAAATATATATATATAATGTATTAATCAAACATTCAGATTCTTCTTTTTTTCCCGTTAGATTTTTCATGACATGAAAACAAGTTCACCAATTCATCTATTCCGCTAGATTGGATTAAAATAATAATTTATCAAAATATCATCCAATTAGTTATTTTTAATTAAATAAACTTCGTAAAAAATGATTAACTTTTATATGCAATTCAAATTACTTTGGTTTCCACACTGTCGATTAATGTCTGAGAATATTTATCGCATTTAACGGCATATGAGACACAAATTTTAAAGTGAAAAGCAACATTTTGATCATATTAAGACAATAAGAATTATACCAACGATACAATATGTCACGAAAAAGGAAAAAAAAAAATACAGACATGTACTCACAGAAGAAATACCATTCACTTTATTTTTGTATTTGACCTTCTTTCTCGACTGGTCTCAAATCAGAAAGCTATGCATTGATATTTTAAGCCGATGAAGAAATTGCTAAATCGTAGCCCAAATCCCTATAGGGTGCAGTTTCGTTGGACCCAAAATTTACACCCTTAATTATTGCTCACCTGGAAGCTTACTTGCGGATTGATCTTTTTTAAAATCTCTTTGCCTACTCCTAATGGGACAATGAGTTGCTAGCTCTAAAATTCTGGGCATTCCTAGTCCCCTGCCGGTAATAACTGACTATCTGACTGTCTGTACCTTTTAGAATATTTCTACTCTTGCCGGTAACTTCTTGCACGGATCACGAGGGTCCCACGACTGATCCTTGTTTTCGGTGACTCAGCCCGGTATCAGGTTCACTGGTTGTGGGAGCAGTTACTGTTTAATAAATGAAACAAATTGAATTTTAGAGGAGTCGGGGTTTCGTGAAATCTACTAACTACCCGGTAAAGCATGTCTTATTGTAAATAAATAATACTGATAAGTGAGTTTAACGCAAAAACACTAAAATAAGCTAATGAATTTGTCAGGTAACATAAAGCTTAAGCCAAAAGAACCTTGTTAGTATCAAATGCTAATGACTATTGGAATGCGTGCTGACCTAGTTCAATATCCCTTCCACTGCTCTACGGTGAAATTATACCCTTGATCTAGCATTCCGTTACCAATTTAGCAGAGGTCATGATTATAAAGTTCCAGACAATTGGGACAGAAGAGAGGGTCGAATGTTTTTCAAACCTTAGTAAATATATATATATATATATATATATATATATATATATATATATATAACTGATTATGTGATTTGGCCTGTGGCTGTGAACGTAGAATGACGTTCTAAAGATCCGAGAGGATACTATTCCTTGAATAAAGAAGTAGCTAACCATTTTTTATCCTATCCGTTGTCTACTTCTTGATTCTGTAGCACTATGGGGGTAGGCCGCCAAAGCAGACGAGTCTGTTTTGGCGCGAAACCAGACAAAGGATTCTTGGACCTGAAATCTCGCCGTATCCGGAAGTGGTAAGGGGAGGCGAATGAGAGTTGACGACGCGACCCAGAGAGAGGCAAGGACCAGAGAGAGACAGTTGGTAGTTGGACAGGAGGAGAGAGAGTTGGTGGCTGGAGCCCAGGAGAGACAGTTGCGGCTGGAGAGCAGAGAGAAGGCAGTTGAGACTGGACAAGAGAGAGGCGAACAGAGAGGTTGGCGTGGATCCACGGAGGGGCAGTCAACACCAGACACCGAGCAGAGAGGCGAGGAGACAATATAGGGTCCAGTGAAGAAGAGTCTCAAGATGTCTGATTCCAGTAGCATTGTGGAATTTTCGCTAGTAACCCACGTTAGCGATAGTCTGCACATGCATACAGTGTTGCATACCTTCCTCCGCTCTTGGTAACCCAAAGCTTTGTTTGTTCGTTTGTCTTTCTATTTTCTCCTGTCTCCCTCGATCGTATTCTTGTGTGTAGGTAAAGAAATGTGCGTTGCCCCCTCAGCCACTAGTTGATCACCGGCCGGCTAAGAAGAAGACATGGTTAGAAGACTGAGATAATGTGGGGGGTGAGGGGGTAGCGTTTCACAATGGCGCCGTTGACCAGGATAAAAAAAACCTGATGAAAAAAAAAATATAGGAATGAATCGAGGGATGAAGGAGTCGGGAGGCGAGCGGACGAAGAAGAAAGAAAAAAAAATGCAATAAGGACCCTGCGAGCAACGAGAAAAGAAAAGAAGGAAAAAGAAAACGAAAGAAACAAAGAAAAAGAAAAAAAAAGAGATTGAAAAGGAAGAAATCTACAAAGGTAGGAATACACATTCCCCCCTCCCCCACTGCACTCGAATATAAGAACAAAAAAAAAAAAGATTTGTTAGATTAAGGAAATTTTAAGATGTAGAAAGAAAAAAACAAGTAATCTATTTCGTTTTTGTGTGTGTGTGTATGTTTAACCCCTTAACTGCTGATAATTTTTGTTGTATTTTTGTTAGAAGGTGAGGGAAGGTCTTTTTCTTTCCCTACCCGCTTTTCACACTTAACTTGACCGGTAGAATTCAAATGCTTTTTTTTTCTCCTTCTTCGTAGCAGTTTCACATAGTAATTTTTATACTTAAGTGTTAGGACCAGTGGCTTAAGAAAGTTAGTTCCTTTCTGGGAAGTTTTATAGTAATTTTTTTTTTTATGCTGGAAAGGTGATAAGTCACCGATAAAAAAAAAAAAGAAAGATTTGTTAGATTAAGGAAATTTTAAGATGTAGAAAAAAAAAAAACAAGTAATCTATTTCGTTTTTTTGTGTGTGTGTGTATGTTTAACCCCTTAGCTGCTGATAATTTTTGTTGTATTTTTGTTAGAAGGTAAGGGAAGGTCTTCTTCCCCTACCCGCTTTTCACACTTAACTTGACCGGTAGAATTCAAATGCTTTTTTTCCTTCTTCGTAGCAGTTTCACATAGTAATTTTTATACTTAAGTGTTAGGACCAGTGGCTTAAGAAAGAAAGTTAGTCAGTTCTGGGAAGTTTTATAGTAATTTATTTTATGCTGGAAAGGTGATAAGTCACCGATTAAAAAAAAAATTTTTTTTTGCTGCAAGGTTCACTAAAAGAAAAAAAAAATTGTGGTATTTCAAAACCCCAGAGAAATTAGAGAGAAAGTGAGATTTCTAGGTTAAAATCGACTGGTCAAAGTCGGATCATCCGAGTGCAGAGGGTAGAAGGTGGAGGAAAGCTTCTACCACAAAAACAAAAAAAAAAATGGAAAATATAAAAAATTTAAAAAAAATAAAAATTGCGGAAAAATTTGAACAAAGAAAAAGAAGGAAGAACAGATAAAGTCATGAAAAAAAAAGAAAAAAAAAAAGAAAGAAAAAGAGGGAACGAAAAGTAGAAAGAAAGAAAGATTGCTAGGGAATTTTTGTCACTGCATCCATGCCTGTCTCAGTTAAAAAAAAAAAAAAAAAGTAAACTTTGGATTTTAGGAAGAAAAGAAGGTGTTTGTTTTTTGTGGATTTAAAAAAAAAAACGGTTGGAAGCAAACGCTATCCCCTCCCACACCACCCCCGGTAGAGGGAAGAATTCAAGTGGACAGGAGAGAAGGAAAGAAAGACGCAAAGAGAAATGGTGGAAGTGGGCAGAGATCTCAAGGGAAGAGAGACAAGGGTTAGAAGGTGATTGCGTGACAGATTCCTTCAGAACAATTTTATTTTTATATATTTGTCAATTGTAGTTATTTTATTTCTTTTTTATTTTTTGTCTGTGAATTGTTTATTATTAATTTTTTTTTGTTTAACTTGTGTGGATTTTTTTTTTGCTATCCTTCGTTTTTTTGTTTGTTTTTTTTTTTGTCATACTTTGCCTTGTTTTTTGTTGGTTTGGGGGGACTGGGCTTACCGTGTCATTTGCTTTGTTGTTTATTGTTATTTGTTTATTTTATTTTATTTTTTTTAATTTAATTTATTTTTATTTTTTATTTTTCTTTTACCTTCATGGATTTTCTGGGTTTATTTTTCGTAAGTTTAACTGCTCTTGGCACTTCTTCACTTCGTCTGATCGTGTTCCCCTGGGGGGGTTGGGTGCACGGGAGCCCCGTTTCGCGGACTGGTATCGAGGGGTAGTAAGTTATACAAGTGATGATTTGGGAGGGCGAGTGGCCTGGTTGACATGGAATTGATGAAATGGTACCGAGGAAACGGTTGACGATGGGTTGGGAAGACGATACCTGGGCGCGGGGCGGTGTCCGGTTGCTCCTCCCCCCTGGCTGGTCATGGCTGGACGATCTGGGAGATGGTGTCAATTGCTTTGATTTTTTTTTCTCTTATCTTTTGAAAATCCATGGTGATTGATGGCTGAGAGACTTGTTTTGTTTGTTGCAGGGGGCAGTGAAGGCCCCCATGTTGGGAAGTGAATTCCACAGTGCTTTCTGGAACATTATTCCTGTTACGACACCAATCGAACTGCGGAGATTACTGATGCTCCCACGTCGTAAGGAAAGGGAGGGAGACAAGTCCAAAAATACTCCTGAATTGTTGGGTAGGGGTGGTTAAAATTCCCCTGTGTTCTGATGGGTTGGAGAATGGGGTGAAATGTTCGAAAATTGAATAATGTTGGAGGTGAATGGAAAAATCCTCCTGAAATTGTTGGGTAGGGGTGGTTAAAATTCCCCTGTGTTCTGTTGGGGGGGGGAATTGAAGAAAAATTGAATACTGTTGGAGGTGAATCGAAAAGTCCTATTGGAATGAAGAATAGGGATGAGTCAGGAGACCCCAGAATTGTTCACAGGAGAGCAAGGTGGAAGAGCTGAATCCAGCAATTTTTTTTTTTTTTTAATTTTTTTTTATGTGTATGATGATATGGTGTTGTTATTTATTATTTTTTTTAGGGGACGACCGAACCCCTTTAAAATTTTGTAAGTTCGGTTTTTACTTCCTGTAAATGTTCTTGTTTTTTTTGCTTGTTAAATCGTGTTGTAATTTATTGAGAATAAATGACAAGGGTAAGAGAGGGTGGTATGTAGCACTATGGGGGTAGGCCGCCAAAGCAGACGAGTCTGTTTTGGCGCGAAACCAGACAAAGGATTCTTGGACCTGAAATCTCGCCGTATCCGGAAGTGGTAAGGGGAGGCGAATGAGAGTTGACGACGCGACCCAGAGAGAGGCAAGGACCAGAGAGAGACAGTTGGTAGTTGGACAGGAGGAGAGAGAGTTGGTGGCTGGAGCCCAGGAGAGACAGTTGCGGCTGGAGAGCAGAGAGAAGGCAGTTGAGACTGGACAAGAGAGAGGCGAACAGAGAGGTTGGCGTGGATCCACGGAGGGGCAGTCAACACCAGACACCGAGCAGAGAGGCGAGGAGACAATATAGGGTCCAGTGAAGAAGAGTCTCAAGATGTCTGATTCCAGTAGCATTGTGGAATTTTCGCTAGTAACCCACGCTAGCGATAGTCTGCACATGCATATAGTGTTGCATACCTTCCTCTGCTCTTGGTAACCCCAAGCTTTGTTTGTTCGTTTGTCTTTCTATTTTCTCCTGTCTCCCTCGATCGTATTCTTGTGTGTAGGTAAAGAAATGTGCGTTGCCCCCTCAGCCACTAGTTGATCACCGGCCGGCTAAGAAGAAGACATGGTTAGAAGACTGAGATAATGTGGGGGGTGAGGGGGTAACGTTTCACAATTCCACGGTTTCACATACGGAACGGAGGTAGAATAAAATGATTAAATCTCCAACACTAAATGTTGAGTTGTGCTTTTTTGCATTCTTCTCTCCACAGACAATAAATAGGCTCACTGAAATAGCAGTTTGCTCCTAACTACACTAACGATACCAATTTAGTGATAACGGTATGATATCTTTATAAGAAAAAAACAGTTGTTATTCATAATTTCCTTTTCGTTTACCAACTCCATTTTAATTAAAAAAAAACAATTTCTTAGCTAATCTAGTTTCTCATCATGCAGAGTGTGACAGAAATACGTCCGACATTTCAAACTGTCCCATATGACATGAAAATAAAGCTAGGCAAATAGTAATTGTAGTTCCATCAAGCTAATGTTCCACCAGTTATTTTTGTTTTTTAATTCAATGAGTTATGATTATGACTTCGACTTGTCCACGCAGCATGAATCTGTTATTGCTTCACGAAGAGCTTTTCGTGATTATTTAATGTTATGTTGGATTAATGCTATTGATATTGAGTTGGAAATTTAAGAACCAGAGGTTTATCGATAAAAAGAAAGTCACCAAGAAGAATTAAAAGATGCTATTCGCCAAAAAATTGCAGAAATACCGACAAATACGACCTCTGTTCTTTTTGTCAACCTTTTAAAACACAACCGGTTCAAGCCATTAGCTGGATAGAGCTACCATAACAACTCACCTAAGTCACTTTTACCACTCAGGTGACAATTTAAAATGAGGGACGCATTTCCATCGCACATTGTATTTTGGTTTTTCTTTATATGAAATATTTTGATATTTCTTTATAAAAAAGAAACAATGCATTTATTTTTTAAATAATTCTCTTGTAAAAATAAAATTATTTTGTAATTCCTTTATTTGCATTAAACTACGGTATTTTTCGAGTTAATGTGTGATACACATTCTTATTTAATAGTCTAAAACAAATTCTTGTTTCCCTCCGTAAATTCTTTTCTGCCAGATGAAAAAAAAAAAAAAAAAAGAAATATGGTGCATTGCATGTATTAAAGTTGCTCATAAAACGGAAGAACGGAATATATTACAGAATGTTGCATTGTAAAGAATTTTATTGAAACGTGAGAAAAATGCAGGTGTGACAGAAAACTTAAAATGAAAAATATACACTTTTGAATAAATTGCTTGTGTTATTCTTTCCTTGCAAGCAAAAAGGAATTTTTTAAATCTTTTTTTTTTGTGTGTGTGTGTGCTGCTTTTGAGCCGAAATAGAATCCACTAAGTTCGCTCAATTTATCAACAAAAGTTTTAAGCAGTATCCTTACATGATCATGGATAAAAACTAAAATTGCTGTGAATATATGCTCAAGATTCCCCACCACCACCACCACCGCTTTATATCATTTTTCCTCGTTTATCTTGAATTTACAGACTGCTTGCTTCAACCTATCAAAAATACGCGTAACTTTAAGAGTTCCTAACAGTTTCAAGTTACTGGACCAGTAGTTTTATTTAATAAAGCCAACACTTAGCTTGATCTGCACAACGTATACTTGAGGCATTCGAGGAAAACAGGGAAAATGTTTGCGAAAGAAGGAAGGCGATATTCGAATGTAGACTAATAAGTAGCAATTATATCGCAGTTAAAGTAACTCTGCAATAAAAAGAAAGTGAAGTGATACAACTGGCCGTCAGTCGGTATGTAGAAGAAAAATTGCTGGGCAATTTAATTTAAAGGGACTGTAGAGTAGTCGTTAA
This sequence comes from Sepioteuthis lessoniana, assembly GCA_963585895.1. Classification (NCBI taxonomy): domain Eukaryota; kingdom Metazoa; phylum Mollusca; class Cephalopoda; order Myopsida; family Loliginidae; genus Sepioteuthis; species Sepioteuthis lessoniana. The sequence goes on along the minus strand of OY757904.1, from coordinate 18,830,121 downwards.
CAGAGATTGCCAAGGGTTAATGCAATTAACACTGTGTACACTTACAATGTGTGTAGATCTCGAAACAGTTTATTCGGAATGTGGGAAATCGATCGATACACTACAGACATCAAATTATTGCATCTATCATCACCATTTAAACAACAATAGTTATCCTTACTAGAATTACATTCTATTTGTTTCTTTCATTTTGTTTTACTGTTAACATCTTTTCCTTCTTATAATTTTCACACTCTTTTTCCAATCACATTATACCATTTTCGCTACCTTTATTTATCTTGTTTTTTTCTCTATACATTTCATCTATTTATTTTCTACGCCTTAAATATTTCATCTTTCATCCCTGTCTTCAAGACTTGGAATACGGTAACAGTATCTGCTGCTGAGAAGACCCTCCACTTCACTCGCACAAGAAGGGCTGTTTGGGTTATGACAATAGTGTGCATCTGGTTCTGAGATCCAGTTCAGGAGATCTGGAGAATACGGAGTACATCTTTTATTGTCATTACTTGCAGATCCATGCTGATTCGGATTGGCAGCAACAGTTATGGCTCCGTTCATGATCCAAATATCTATATTTAAAATTATTTTCATTCAATAGGACCATGTGCTAAAAAAAACTTCTTATGAAACTAACACTTAAATAATTTAAATATGAATATATAAGGAGCGTGATTCCCTAAATCTAAGTATAAAATAACCCAAGATGAGTTGACATGCCGATAAAAATCATTCATTCAATATTTTCATTTTCTTTTATTTTAATTTTTCCTTTCTGTCATTTCAGTTATTGCTTATTCCGGTTTTACTATGAATTTTAACGCCATGTTAACCCGTCTTGTGTTATTCAATTCGTAGAAGTTAGGGAAATACGTTCATCATATATTCATATTTACATTTTTTGTGTTGCTATTTCTTAAGAGTTTCTTTTCTCTTTTTTAGTAAACATTCCTTTCGAATACGAATAGTTTTTAAGTTGATCTATTTCAATCATAGTAAACACCCTACAAAGCAGCAGCTCTACAGCCACCTGCCACCCATCACAAAAACTATCAAAATTAAACTAACCAGACATACGGGACACAACTGGAGAAGTTGGGACCGATTCATAAGTGACTTACTCCTGTGGACCCCTTCACATGGACGAGCAAAGGCAGGACGACCAGCTAGAAAATACTTACAACAGCTCTGTGCCGATACAGGGTGTAGCCCTGAAGACCTGCCGGAAGCAATGGATGATAGAGAAGGGTGGTGAGAAAGGCTCAGGGATGTCCGTGCTGATGGCGTGACATGATGATGATTTCAATTATAGATTGGACTCTAATACGTCTTAGTGGACCAAAGAGTGATAGCAATGAACATTTACATCATATTCCCCTAAACTGAAGCATCATCATGAGATTCATTTTAATGTGATAGACTTTTTTACTTGTTTTTTTTATCTATTTTTCTTTATTCATTTTATTTTATATCTTTCTATTTTCTTTTTTAAACTTATTTCTTCTTTCACTTGTACTTCCGCCTCTTTTTCTTTTTCTTTTTCTTTTAATCATTTCCTAATCTCTCTGTCTTTTTTATACTTACCTATCCTTTTCTCCCACAACTTCCATATTTAGACTTCTTGATGATACACATTATTTTCAATTATACTATATTAGAGACTCCCTTTAGCCAGAGCGACAAAAAATAGCCTATGTAGATTACACAAAACTCCAATCGGTTGCCAGTTTTATTCTTGTCAAATATCTAAGAGAATTTAAAATTCCCAGCCTTAAACCAACACAGTATCGTCTTAGATTTAAAGAATACAGAAAAAACTATTACAAACAATTTGCTAGTCACGAGAAAGAGAATTTGTGTGAATTGGATAGACTTCTCTCTCCTTCATTAGAAATAAAAACAATGTAATTTTTTTATTACCAATCAAAACATACATGATCAAACCAATTTATGAATGCATTCATATCCGCGTCTGTTCACGGTTTTTTTTTTAAATTTTTTAAATATTGTAATCCTCTCCCCACCACCTACCGGCTGTATGACCGACAACAACAAACTCTCGAGATAGGCGCTAGAAATAATCCACAAGAGTTGGGAAATTCTGAAAAGGTTTAGTAAATCGTTTATTAACCAATGGTATATTTGGGAAACTACGTGTTTTTTTTTTTCCTTTTTCAAGTTGGGAATTCGTTGTCATCTCTTCATCGAGACGCCGCAACACAACACTTATTTTAGGGATCAAATTTTATTTTCAAAATATGTTTCTATGTTTGCAAGTCTTTTCTGTTTTTCGTCTGCGTCACCTCATTAGTGACAACATTCTTTGGTTTACAAGAGTGTTGGAATAAATTAGCGGCCTTGTCGGGCAATTAGATCGACGTATACAATATATAGAAACAACTTTATCTTGAAATTAAATATCTATTGAATTTAAATCAAATTGATTTTGTTTTTTCTCGGTCAGACATGAAATGTTTATATGAAATCCTATTTTTCAGACGATTGTCTTTTCTTGGTGTTTTCTAGCACATTTTTTTACGATTCACGAATGCGAGAACTTGATAGAACTGTTGGAATCTGTTTTTGGTTCTATACCATTTGTTGCAAGTGATGAAAAGTTTTATAATAAAAGAAATGATGAAAATAATCTTTTTAAAAAATGACTGAAATTGTAATAATGAAGATAAAATATTTTATGTTCATTAAGAATAACTGCCATTTTTTGCTCTTCGAAAATTCAATGAGCATGTTCTAAAATAAACTAATATACAGGTTCATGTAAATTAGGCTAATTCTGATTTCCCTATTTATTCTTGTTTATTTTTGACTTAATATACAAAGAAAAAGTGAACATTTTTATTGTACGAGTTAAATAGATGAAATCAAGAAAACTACCAGCCCTTTCGACGGTGCTTGAAATAATCAGACATTATCCCATTCAGAGGGGAGACTAGCTGGGATGGTAGTACCTGTTGAATGTATTTGTCCCTGCCTTCCACCAGACAGGACTTGACACATGGTCAACAGCCCAAAGGCCAATAAAAGTGGGGATAAAGGGGAGGGGAAGGTCGGGAACGAGCCGAGACTCGAACCCTGCTAGTCATTGGCCCACTAAGTGCAATGTGGGTCTAAAGAGTCAAGTAGTATCACGGACCTAAATCTAGATCCGGGCACGTATGCCAGAATATAGCTTGAACCCGAGAGTGGTCAAACCGAAGTTGGGCCCTTTCGGCCTCGAATCTGCCATTGGTTTCGATACCCCATCCGACACGAATGTCAGACGGCCCAGCCAAAGGGCCAGGTAAGTATTGGTAGTACCTGTTGAAGTCCATTCTAAAGGTCAAATTAATCTATTTAAATTTTTTCGTATAGATAGGACCGTGTGCAAAAAATCTTATAAGAAGTGTCCTCACTAAAAATTGTAAATGTGAACACGATGGTCTAATCTCTAAGGATAAATTCACCCTAATTGGGTAGACATACCGTTAAAAGCAATCAATTAATTCTTAACGGTATAATGTTCACTGCTGATAATATTACGGAGACATCTAATAAATGAATTCAATGTTCCAGCAAACGTCTATCAACTGAAAGGGATCTGAGTCATCTGAAAATTATGACAGCAAGAAGATCTCAGTATCAATAATCCTGGGGACAGTTTAATGTCAATCTTTACCCTGTGGAAAATTTCCACGGGCCAACATATCAGAATAATGATCAGTTTCGATCAAATGAGCATGTTGAGAAGAATCAAGTACAAATAAATACCGGAATGTTAATAACAGTGCACGCAAGCGCACACATTAAATCATATCTGAATTGAAATTATCGTTATTGTAAAGCTTATTAGAAAGTTTATGAATCTGCAAGTTTAATCTATTATATAATGAGATTGATTGTAGAAATATAATTATTATTAAGTTATTTGCAATCAACTTTACCTTCTTTAAACCAGTTTGCCTCAGAAAGCCAGCACTGACGAAAATATTACCGTTTCTGGAAAGAATGTTGGATGTTTTCAGGGGAAACTGTGTCAATTTAGTTTGTTACTACTTGTTGCATTATCTGAGTTTTGATTTGGGGAAGATGAAAATGATCCAAAGAAAACGATCTGGTTGTTAAAGGGTATGTGGATGGAAATTACTTAAGTAATTGATACTCACCAAAAAGCAAGTGGACAGTCTGATGCTAGTCATGCCATTATCATTCCAGGGCACCTCGGGTGGTGTAATGGTTAGCAAGGTAGACTAGCAAACTTACGCGAGTGAGTTCGATTCTCATTGGGTGCCCAATTCATGCAGCCTTGTGCTACATCTAAGCAAAAGCTTGGTAAATTACCATGCCATTATCATTCCATTGAATATTTCTACACAGTGGGTTTGTTCGTTTAATGAAAGGTTTATCCCAATTTCTTTTTCGATAAATAATATTAGGGTCAGCAGGAGAGAAGGTGCATAATTTCCAGGGCCTCCGCTCGATCAGATTCAGTTGTTAAAGGGTGTATGGTACAACAGGAATAGTTATTTTAAGTAAAAATATGTTCACAGTCTATGTATCCAAAAGTAATCAATGATATTTTGCATCTTGAAATAGACAGCGATATTTTTTTAGCTTTCTAATTGAAAATTTTGACCGACAGTCAGCTCATCAATCTTAATGCATTAGCAAGCCTTCGCAGTATTAAACCTCAATAATATCGGATAAGAGCCCTCAATTTGGCTGCAATTTCCTCATATTTTAATGGGACAGATCAAAGAGGACGAGATTCATCTTCTAAAGTGTATTGACAAATCAAACTGCCTTGTGCCACCCAAAAATCTGATCTTCATAAGTCCCTGACTTGTTAAATGCTTATGTCACATTGTACTGACGTTTGATAGAATTTGATCACAAATTCCAATTTCGTGACTCTCTTCACAAAAGATGTGATAATTGAATATTACTCGGCTGAAAAGACTTTCAGGAAGGCAAACATGAACTTAATCATTTTGAACGTACTCGAGGTCAACCTTTATTAACAGTAAGAGATTTTCAATTCATGGTCTCCAACCTGAAAAATAATTAAACTTCTGTATCCTCGCAAAGAAATAAAAATATTTTCCACCTTTACAAAAATGAAGCCACCGGGAAGGGAAACAGAAAAGAAAATATTCAAGCAAACAAAAATAGCTAAGAGAAATTTAATGACACTCATTAAGAATCAAAAATTAACTGTTAATGTTTGCCGCTTAAATCCATATTCCTCCAAATGATGCCTCAGGATATATTGCATTGATGTTTTACTGTCTTATTTAATTCTAGTACAGATTCATAATCGTAGGCCACACAGTGAGATGCTTATTCTTTTGGCTACTAAATATCTGTCTATTGATCAACATTAAAGTAAGCACACAGACCTTACCAGACTTACCTCAGTTTGGTACAAAAAGATAAATTTGAGGCACATAGAATTAAACTGCTTAGGACACAAACTTACAGTCAAAGGTAGCATTTTTACCCAAGTTTAAGTTGTAATTTAGAAAGCATTTTGCTCAGACGTAGCACAAGGTCATATGAATGGAGCACCGAAAGAGACTCGAACTCGTGAATGTTTGCTAGTCTAGCTTGGTAACAATTACACCATCTGAGGTGCCCTTACTAATGTTTAAGTTTTCAGTTGAATTTCATTGTAAAATTTAAAAGCCAAAAGAGTTCGAATCCAGTGCATTTTATCGATACAAATCACAATTAAAACCTTATACTTTGAAATTGATCTTCGTCTGAAATAGAATCGTTGATCAGAAATCAAATTGTGGATGCAGATGAATGCATTTCATTTCACCCTTAAAACCTACGAAACGGCCTGAATCCATGTGTTCTCTCCCAACTATAGAACAATAGCACGGAAGACTGTGCTTTTAGCTTTTCAAAGGCAACTGGTCTAACAGAAAGAAACATAGTAAGAAAGACTATGTTCTTTAGCCTTACAATGTCATAAAAGCTAAAAGAAAAATTGTAGGGGACTACGGCCACTGGTCTAGCTGAAATAAAATAGTAAGGGTGGCTATTTTTTAGCCTTACTCCGGCAACTGGTCTAACTGAAAGAAAAATAGTAGGGAAAGCTGCGTTCTTTTGCTTACAAAGCAAGTGATCAAGCTGAAAGAAAACAGTAAGGAAAACTGTGTTATTCAGCCTTACTACGGCATCTGGTCAAGGTAAAAGAAAAATAATAGGTAAGATTTTGTTCTTTTGCTTTAGTGTGGCAAATGGTCAAGCTGAAAGAAAAAAATCTAGAACTACGGCAACTGGCTCTAGCTGAAAGAACATGAGTATGAAACTACAGCAACTGGCCCAAGCTGAAAGAAAATTGGTATGGAACTACGGCAACTGCCCCACGTTGAAAGAAAAATAGGAAAGAGCGTGTTCTTTAGCCTTACGAAGGCAACTGGTCTAGCTGATAAAAAACTCAGGAATGAAAACCAGTTTGTTTTTGTTAAAAATTGACCGTATTTCGGATCTTAGTAGAGGTGATGTGGTAAATAGATACTTTAGAAATTAGCCCTAAGTTTTTGAATTCGTTAACTTAGGTATTTGTTAGTCTTCTAAAACTTTGAATCTTAAACGTATCCACCGTTAATGAATAAACAGAGTATCTAAAATATACGACTTTTCACACTGAATAATAATGTAACTTATATTCTTACTTTGGATTTTAGGACTATTGGCCACATCTTCATTGTTATTATCACAACGTTTTGGCGGATATGTCCTTCAAGTGTTTTAGGTCGAACTGGGGAGTCCACACAGAATATTAAACCAAACCCTTTATTTGAACAAGAGTAGACGATTCTAATTCTATTAACCATGATCGACTATAAGTGTTAAGTTATTTCTTGTTAGTCTTACCTGTTAGTGGAATTGAACCTGCAACACCCAGCTAATTTTACTGAGAAACACCGTTCAACCAAATCCCTTGTCCAATGCGCCACGTGTCCTTGCCCCAAAAGTAATGATAATTATCAAGCTTTATCTCCGAAATTTAGACAAATAATGTGTTTTTATTCTGAAAAAAATCAGATTAAAAATTAATGATGCTTGATTTATATTTAAACAGATGTATTCAAGCAAGGTATAACTGCAATAGTGAAAACGATCATCATCAGATACTATAATTTCGAGTCAGAGATGACCTTAGTTTATCGGTAGTGAAGGGATATTTTACACTCTTCGTGATTACCAGGACTAGTACCTTACAATCACATGTAGGATAGTATCATACCCAGGAATACATATTTTGGGGTAGGGATAACTCTGTAGGTTGAAATCCTGAACGAAGCTGTTTGCGTTTTACATAGCACTAATACTATTGGGAAAGGCATGAATTCAACTATTCTCCATCCGGCTAGGGAGTAAACAATAGGGCAGAGCGAGCCCTTTAATCTTTTTATGGCATCTTTGTATCGCATCTTGCTCTCCAGGTGATACTGTCAGCATGTTAGGAACCCCATCGACAGGGAGGGCAAAGTAATAGATTACTCGTTATACTTTTATTTGGATTTCTCTGCAGAAGATTATTATTTTGACATAACATTAGGCCAGTGCCTTCATATAGATTTCAATTTTGTTTTTGATTTTCTATATTTACCACATATTGACTATTCAATTCTTAGTCTTCTCCAGGTAAGTGTAGGAATTGATAACTTTCTGGGAATATCGAGGTGAAACTTTTATTCAATCTATGAGGGTAAAATGTTCTCATTTGGCTGTCTATGCTTAGAGGATATCTCGTATCAATTTGTTGTTCCTCATTATTCACAGTTCATTTATTGTGTAACGATTCCACTGCATTACAGTATAAATCATTCTATGTACAGAGATAGAACTCACCACCCCAAAATAAGTAGATATATTTTAACCAACGATTATATTTCATAGAGCAAATCAAAGGTGGCAACTTCCAACCTTGGTTTGGATTTTGTCTGCCTCTTCCACTTTAACAGTGTAAATATTTGATTGTTCTACTTGTAGTATAATTAGTGTGTGAAATTATTTAGCCTTAAGCCGAATGTCCTTTCTTTCTTAATTAGAGGTTCGCTTTACGGTATTCATTTTACGATAGGCTGACTAAAGAGGTTATTATAGCTTTAGATTGTGACCTGCCAGTAAGATTTAACTTGAACACTTTCTCACGGGCATATAAGTTTCTCAGCTTTGTCAAACATATAAAATATTTATTTAGTACTCTAGAGTCAGCTGGGATTGACGGTATATGGTCTTAGCCAGAGTCAAACTAGAGCATTGGTAACACGTCCAGGACGACGTCTAGACGGGAAAAACTAGTCGACTGTTGGTAGCTGGTTGTATTCATTCTGTATGTGTTCTGTATACTGCAAAGGCCCGTGCGTGTGTATGCAAATATACAGGTCCATAAACTGTCATTTCGCCAAAATATCTCCATGTATAATACTTCCAGTCACTACACATACATGAAGTAAACATTTTGCCGTTGTAACCAACTGCTTTAGGTCTTGATCTATGATATGGCTTACAGCGGTATTTCAGCTAATTTAAAATGACACCCTCAGTTTCATAACGCAATTTAAATGAGGCTGTAGAAAATACCGACTGATTCTCTGCAAAAAAGTAAGACCCCACACCACTATGTATGTCCTGGATATAACACTAAACAATCTGATTGTGAGTTTCCAGTAATGCCGAAGTTTGGGAAATGCGTAGTACCCATTCATTGCCATCACTCCCAGGTCAACTTTGGCCCGGAGTGGTATAAACTGATAATGTCCTATCTATGGGTCAAATCGTACCAAACTGTCTATTTATGCTAAACAATTGCTTGAAATGGGACTGTTTTGACATTTAAACTGTGTACTTATGCTAAACTGAATTGCTTGAAATGGAAGTGTTTTTGCATATTAAACTGAATTATTTGGAATGAAACGCTTTTGACTGTGAAACTATTTTGCTAAACTGAATCGTTTGAAATAAAATATTTTTGTCATTTAACTGTGAAAAGAAAAAAAATAATTATACTGAACGGAATTGTTTAGAGTAGAACTGTTTGACAAAACTGAATAGCTTGAAATAGAAATGTTTTTGAAAATCAAACTGTGTACTTATTCTAAACGGTATTGTTTGAAATGGAACTATTTATTTGTATAAAAATGGATTCCACATTAAATAACCTACCAAGGATGATATGCTATAAAACCCAAATAAACACACAAACAATTCAGATAAAGAGGCAATTAAGCAGGTGGCAGTTTTTATAATGATCTTTTAAAGCTACAAATTAGAGCCCTTATTTTTGTAAATAATGATCCTTGTTGTAAGTTAGAACTAATTTTTTCTTTTATTATCCATAATTCAGGATTTTTTTTGTAGATATTCTTTAATATTCTGTGATAGCGTTACTCTCATTGAAATAAGGAGTTACCAGTATCTTTACGTATGTAACAATGGCCTCATCTGGATATAATAAAAGAATTTGATTTTTTAAAAAAAATTCTTGTCATCTTGTTATTGATATGACAGGACAGATCTATTTCGGAGATGACATTTCATTGAATTTATATTATTTATGCTTCACAGAAGCATAATGTCTTTAAGTTAGAACGGCGAGAAATCTATTAAGATGTTATTTCAATGCATTCCACCTTGATACGATTCACTTGAACATTCTTTAAAAACTAGAGAAATATTATGTTCACATAATCAGATTGAAGAAACCTCAGAATTCCTTGTGTATTTCGATAAAGTTTTCCTGTGTGAAAATAACCCACTCCTGTTTCAAGGAAATGCATTTCTATAAAAATTTGTTTTCATCCAATCTAAGTATAATCTTAAGTAAATAGTTTCTCGCCATATATATATATATATATATATATATATATATATATATATATATATATATATATATATATATATATATATATATATATATATATGTATATATATATATATATATCTTGTATTTTAAGTGTTATTCGAAATTGAATTGTTTCATGTTTTTTCTTTGGTTTACCCCACCCCCAGAACAAACACCTAGTTAGGCAATTTGTTAGTTTACAGAAATATTGATTTATGTAATTTAAAAACACATTTTTCGATATGAATTCGATTTTTAACTTTCATCTATATCATTTATTTTTACCTCGATTCTATTCAGAATATCAAGATTAAAATCATTTCTGTGTCATTGAACATTGGGCTCCAATAGTTATCTTTCATTAGTAGGGATTTTTTTTCAGAATTTCGGTATGGATGCACCACTTGGACGTTAACAAAACGGCTAGAGAAGAAACTAGACGGCAATTACACAAGAATGTTGAGAGCAATACTGAATAAGTCCTGGTTGCAACACCCAACAAAGCACCAACTATACGGCCACCTGCCTCCTATCACGAAAACTATCAAAGTTAGACGAACCAGACATGCAGGAGACTGCTGGAGAAGCAGAGACGAGCTCATAAGTGATGTACTCCTATGGACCCCCGCATATGGCAGAGCAAAAGCAGGACAACCAGATAGAACGTACATACAGCAGCTATGCGAGGATTCGGGATGTAGCTCTGAAGACCTGCTTGAGGCGATGAACGATAGGGAAGAGTGGCGAGAGAGAATAAGAGATATCCGTGCATGCGGCACGACATGATGATGATAATGATGAATATTCACTTCGGGTGTATAATGATCAAGCAATATAAATAAAATTCTGTTATCTATGGTTTAGGGGGATAATTAAGTTTTTATTAACAAAATTGTAAGTTTTCGTTATAGATGGCTGGTTCTGCATCAAAATATTCCCAAAACAAGGCATTCAAAATGTTTTGGATAATATAAATTTCTAATATCACCTGGTCCTTATCTATGTAAATAAAACTGTTGTATGTATCCGTCGGTCTGCTTATCCAGAACAGAGTCATGGGTTCTCAATAAAATTGTGTGCTCAAAACTATGATTTTAGGCCACTTACTAAGTTCTGACTAAACTCGTACATAATTTGAAAAGTTGCAATATTTTCATGATAGTATTAGCTAATTATTTATTTGTAATTACAGTAAATGCAGTTAGTATTGAACCATTTTTCATTATTTCTGTCATAATTTTGGCAGTATAGAGAGACATTTGACTTTCCCCTCTTTGTAGATTTTTGTGGGGTACATATGCAAATAGCACGAACAAGCTCCAATATTGCGTTCAGATATTGAGTCTCTTGGGATTTAAATTATTACATCAAGATACTTCAAACACCTTGTACCAGTCTTATATAGTCTATCTATTTGGTGGCGTTTTCCCGGTGAAATGCGTTCTACAAAAAGGTTTCAGGGCAATAATTGAATTCGTTTTACTTAATTCAAACATAATAGTTTCTCAAAAGGTATAGTCATTGGCACTTTGGCTGACAATATATCACCTTGTGGCATCAAAATCATTTAATAATAAACTATAAGTGTTTTTCTGCAAGACACTTAATCGTCAATGTCAATATCTTAAATAGATTTTTTAATATACTTCTAAAATTATTTTTCCAGACACCCTGTAAGCTGAGGAATGCCTTTGAGTCCCGTCAGACTTGTTTGACTGTAAAAATGATTTATTATTGATCGTATAATACAATCTCCGCGAGTGTTTTTTCTTGTTCTGTTATATGAATATTTTCCTGTATATTTAAAGAGACAATTTGAATACCAAAAGAAAAAATCAATAAGAACCAATTGATACCCTTTAACATACAATTTAACTTGATTAGTGCGAATTGAAATTCTCTTCCTTGATTCGAAATGGTAATTTTAAAGAATTTGCTTCCATCGACTACAAAGTAGGTGATTAAAGTTTTTATTTTTATTTTCATTTTGTTGATATAAAGTTTCAATGAATTGAGTCGACTGACACAAATAACTTACATGTTTTGGAAACAGAAAAAAAAAAGAAGCTTAATGTTAAAGTAAAAATAAATCTAAATGTTTCGTTCAGTAAACAATTGACCTTTGTTCAGCTTTTGTCTAATCAACTGTCAGGGAAATTGCTTCTTTTGTTAAATTTTGATTATATCTTTGTAAGACCAGAAGGACTTTTAAAAAAGACTGGTATATTTTTTAGTCGTTTATTTTGTGTCCGTATCGCAATAGTTACTTGCAGGCAGTTAATCATTTGGTTGATTAAAAACTAATTTTGGATTATATGCATCAACTTTAAAGTAACCTATATCAGCTTAGAATAAACATTATTAATCGAGTAATTACTATTAAAGTCCACGCTTTATTATCATCAATAAACGCGAATTTCTTTGGGAATGTAGAATACACCAACTATATCCCTGCCGAGAGGTAAGACTCCCCCAACGAGTGTCCTGGATATGTCACTGAACAATCTGATGGTGTGGCCTCAGTAATGCTGGAGATGTCGGGAATGCGGAGTACTGTTTTATAGCCATATCTCCCAGGTTCATTCTGGCCCGGAGAGGTCGCACCTGATAGGGACATATCTATGGGTTAAATATAACTGTTTGACATTTAAAGTGTGTACTTATACCCAACTGAATTGTTTGAAATGGTTGAAACAGAAGTTTATATACTTAACTGTGTAACTAAAAACTGTGTTAAAGCTAAACTTAATTGTTTGAAATTGAACTGCTTTTAAATTTATTTGTGTGTAAAGAAATGACTGATGTTTAATTGAATTGTTAGTGATACATAGCAATACTTGGAACCATTTAACTTTGTCGACATGCTAAACTGAATTGTTTGAAATAGAATTGTTTGATCGTTTAAATGTTTGCAAACAAAAACTATGTACTTATTCAAAACTGAATTGTTTGAAAGTAAGTGAAACCATTTAACTTTGTAAAAGGAAGAAGCTCAGGCTTGTTTAAAAACGTTATCAATAAGATGTGTCTAGAAATCGTACATTTAATATATGAATATAAATGATTTAACATTAAAAGGCCAAGAATGGTCGATATGCCATAAAACCAAACCAAACCAAATCAAACAAACTAAAAGAACCCCCAAAACTCCTTAATCTATAAGTCTCACACTTGTTTCGTGCTGAAATGGCAAAATACCTGGACTGACGTCTCGAAGTGAACTAGTTCGAATTTCAGTCAGGTTTTACCTTCTCTTTGGATCAGATACCATTAGGAAATGTATATGTCTCCTTATAACACCGGCTAAAGGGTTAAATAGTATTTTTCTACAAGGAGGGCTTTGGAATTATGTATCACATGAAAGTTTGTATGCCATTAACAAAACCTTGTTATTACACATTTCCATCAGTTGTTGAGAATAGATTTTGAACCAAGTTTTATAACTTGTAAAACAAGTCGGTGTCAGTAACTTGCAACCTTAATCCTAATTTAAAAGCGTCTTAACAAAAAGGAATGTTTGCACTATTTAGTTCTTAACAAAACTTACTTACTGCTAATAGTTTTAAAAACCGTCTTAAGCAGTTAACCTATTATCAATAAATCAAAGTACACAATTTTCTACAAAAACGGTAAATAAGGTTTGAGCTAAGAAATTAAAAACAATTAATAGCTGGTTGGTTCATTTATAGGATTTTACGGCACGGAAATGCTTCTCGAGTCATTTAATGCCAAAATTAGAACTTTTAACTAATTATATGGTTTTAATTAGCATATGATAATGATTATTTGTAAACTATTATAGCGTCAAGTAAAATCTTTCGAAATTAATAAATTATACACTGTTGTAATATAGCCATGATACGGATATGTGAAATATACATAGGGAAACCTGCGAAACACTGATGACTCTCTTGGTTCAGGTACGAAACTTTTATTACCTTCTTGACTTTTAGGTTTTCAACACTAGGAGATAGAGACACAATTTTTACTATGCTGACTGTTCCATCCGACCTGACAACGCGCGGCGCATCCCTAGACCCAACTGAACTCGTCTAGGTCCAAATCACAACTCGCTTCGTCTAGTCTCAAATCTCAACTGTTTTTTTCAAAATACCCAAGAATCCCAGCTCATCACTTTCGGGCATGACGTCATTCACATCTCCAGTCCTATTTTCTATCCGGGGTTTTTATTATGACATCTGAGATTGTCACATCTTCCCCACGCGAGCGTGAACACCTGGGATCAATGTGTGCCCCTACCTGTGCACTAAGCCGAAAAGTTATAAGCCTAACTAAATCGAAAGATAAGATATAACCAACAAAAAATGATTATATAAAAAAAATCCTTCCGCAATTATATAACACTGTAAGTATTCAAGTAACTGTTCCTATAAAGGTATAGAATTAGATTGAATGGTTATTTTGATTCAACTATTCTAACCAAATACTTATAATTTTCGAACAGATCTGTTTAACCCATGGCTTTAACTTTAACATTTATTGCCATCGAGAGTCAGAGTTTTCTGGGGGGGTGTCCTTGTGGTGTAATGGTTAAAGCGATGGACTGCGGAATCGTAGTACGCGAGTTCGTACTCCAGTCGCGCTATTACGTTCACTTTCGGGTAAATACCCTTGGGAAAAGGTATGAATCCCCTCATCCTCCCAGCTATTGGTTAAATAGTACCACTGCTGTTCATCTAGGAGAATGGTCTTGGCATTGAATAACCTACAAGTGTTGATATACCATTAAAGAAAGAAACCAAACCAATCAGAGTTTTCTTGAGAGGAATGTAAACGAGGTGGTATTCCACAATCCCTAGAGCGCCAGAAACAGAGCCTTACACCGCATGATGTTTAGTGCTGCACTTGGGGCACACCATTTTTAGAGTATATGACCCATCTGCTATAGTCGACGCTATCTAGGCCACGCAAACAGGATGTAAATTACATTCGTGTTTATAAGCGTTAGCTCATTCGGAATCGTTTCAGACATCATAATGGATATAGGATGATTTGAAAATTTGCGGAAGAATTGAAAATCATCAGCTCACATAAGCACAGTGGCCTCTCAAGATACCAAAAAATGATGAGGATTTAAGATGATATGTTTTTACGCTAGCGATAACCACCAGATTTCTGTGGTGAACATTTAGATAAATGGGAAAATAATGGTGTTGAAGAAAAAAGATAAGATCACCTAGTCGTGAAAAATTATCAGAAAATCAGTCCATTTGGCAATAATATAAAAGTTCATAAAAAGAATAACAACATATTAGCAATGCCAGAATTTGTCTGTGAACTCTAGGAAGTTATGGAAAATAATTCCTTTAATATCTGACGCTGTTCTAACTGTGCCAAAAAGAATTTGGAATTTCACTAGGAATTGTGATTGTCCAGACTAAGGGCGTAATGAGGCTCATCAATGTTAATCTGAAAGTTGATGAGAATCTGGGATAAAAGGAAACTACTATTCATGAAAATCTGATTTAGAAGAATGATGATATATTAACAGATTATTTCAACTTCATTTTCGTGTTATTTGTAAAATAAGATCACTACGTTCTTTAATAATAAAATAATTTCGTTTAATCAAATATTTATTAGTATAACAGATGAACAAAATAAATGAAGCGTAATTCCATTCCACCTGTCTTTAAAACGAAACAATTGATAATGTCTCTGTAGGAAATAATAAGAAACAAAAGAAATATACACGTTTTGTCAGAGCTGATTATTTGCGAGCTACATGCTCAAACCAACTTGTTCATATATAAATTAGTGATAACTTTGGAATGCCAAGTGCTGTAATCACCACGAAGCATCTTTTACTGATAAGATAATTCTGTTACTGGTTACTAGGAGACGTAGGGAAATATGCAAAGTCAAATTTTTTTTTCGGCCCTGACAACGCCATCAAACTGTGCTGATTTTGACATCTCCAGGACACGGGATTTCGCCACAACAAACCACATGTTAAATGGCACACGGCACCATTCCTTGACGTTATTCCTCTCCCAATAACTTTAATTCAATTTAAAAGGTATGGAATTAAGGACTGTAAAGTTATATAAAATATGTTTAGGACATATATTTATACAACTGTTTAGATAAATTTACACAACTCCTCTGTATGAGAAAGATGTAAAACACTGTCAATTTTTTTCAAAGTTTAACAGGTTTGAAGTATTTTCCTTATCCTATACCGGTTGCCATACCAAGGCTAAAGAGCCCAGTTTACCCTACTATTAACCCTTGGATATAGAGAGAAGAGTTTGATGCATACCTTTCCCACGGGTGCTAGTGCTATGTAAAATGCAAACAGCCTTGTCCAGAATTTGAACTCGGGTCACCGTGTCCATTTCCTGCAAAGGTAAACATTACACACCTTTCTAAACTGTTTTCTGTGTCTTATATCATTCTTGTATTCATTTAAATCACATTGACCTGGCAAAAATGTGTTGTAGTTGATTCGTCGTCCATAGTTTCTTGAAGCATTATGCACGGGAAAATATTTAACTATAAGAGAAACATACGAAGATAACTTCATAATGTTCAATATCATAGACAATTTCAGAATATTTAAAAAAAAAACTCTATTAAATTCTAAAATGCATTTTTAATCGATTTTTTTTCTTTATAACACCTTAAGTCGGCTTTAGTCCATATGCAGTAAAACAAGATCAAACGAAACAAAAATGAGAGTCTTTTTTTGCTGAATCTCTCTCGTAATTGTTATACACAAGATATATATATATATATATATATATATATATATATATATATATATATATATATATATGGAGGAATAGCAGGTTTTGGTAAATCTGACAAACATAAGTGGAAAATGATAAATCAAAACACTAGGGGTTTAGTGGTAATATTTCGTTCTTCATACTTAGAGAATCAGAAGTTCTTCATTGAATAAAGAACGAAATATTACCACTTATCTCGTTGTAGGTGTGTTGATTTATCCGCTTTTCCACTTATTTTTATCATATATATATATATATATATATGTGTGTGTGTTTGGTATGACCCTTCTATCCTTTTATTTCAATCTACTTCCTCCTCTGATGAACTTTAGAAAAACCCAGACATTCTGAAGGACTCTTGAAATAAAGACGAAATATAAATTGGAATCCGTGGTCAGTTTTTAGTTTATTCACTTTTCCATTTATTTTTCTTTACGAATGTATATATATATATATATATATATATATATATATATATATATGAAGGTGATTTTAAATGTTCTAATACTCACAAAGAAATAAAATCGTGAGCTGAATGTTTTTGTTGTGGCAACATAGTACGACTTAATTTCAAACTAGAAAATGAACTTAGATTTTTCTAGTTTTGTAAGAATTATTAGAATATCGGCACTTCAAAAATATTCATATATACATATATATATATATATATATATACAATTAATCTTTTATAACTATTCTAAAAATCTTTGGTGTGAAAAGTCAGAATTATCCTTATGATCCATTTTGCCGAAACCTTGGTGTAATTTTTCTGACTCTAAGCGCGCGCACACACACACACACACACACACACACACACACACACACACACACACACACACACACACACATATATATATAAATAAATATATATTAGAGTTAAAATGTAAACATTTTTCCTGTTTTGACATTTAACAGAAAGAGAGAGAGAGAGAGTGAGAGAGAGAGATAGAAAGAGAGAGAAGTAGGGGATTTCAAATATTGATCACCGTTCTTACAATGACTTCTGGGTAAAACTATATTGTCCCTTATGTTTAAAAATATACTTTACATGGGAATATCTAGATCATCAATGTTATTCGGACACATATTTTTAAGGTAATCAACTACATGTACATTATTCACATTAGTCCAATGTTTTTACTTTTTACCTATTTGCGTCGGTGTCTATGCATGTATGTGTCTAAGTCTAAGTCTGTGCGTATTTTTTGTTTTTTGTTTAGAATTTAGTTTGTTGTCAGCGTTTACTGTCTTTGACTCACTTTATAGGCCTGTCTCTGTCGACACTTGCATCTTTGATGTCAACCACCCAATACCTGTTTGAATACTACAGATCGCACACATTCACACACATACACTTTCATTCATAAACGTTCACAAGCATGCACAGTACATTGCAATCCCTCCAATCTATTGGACCCGAATTCTTATTATTAAATTTCCCTCATATAATATTATCATTAGCAGGAAAAGATTTATAATCTAAATTTTGTTGTTAAATAGAAATAAAAAAAAATGTCTTTAAAAAACGAAGATCACATCTGAAAGCTTTAAGAATTTTTTCAATTCTTTCTACCAGAAATCTATTCACCTGAGTCATATTAATAAAAGTGCTGGTTTCCATGGGCCTGAACTTTTGACTTTATTTTAGTGAATAACGTTTGGGGCTAAGCCCGAAAAGCTCTATACTCGGAGTCTCGACTGATATCTATCTATCTATCTATGAAAACAAAGCTTGCCCGTAAAACCTATTGCATTGATTATATGGGCATTTCAATAAAAACTGGTCCTGTGTGAATACCAATGCACACTCTGGCACAAAGGTCTTTATCAGTATCAATATTCTAGAAAACCTCTCGTATAAACGTGAAGTTAAGGAATAAATGTTGTAATAAATGAGTAACATATATAAAGTATCATGAGAAAATGAGTTTATTTGGATGGATGGAGTTTCTTTCAATTAAGATTTGTTATGTCAGGTATAAGACTACAAAACAGAAATTGACCTTATGTCGTATCCTGCCAGTGGCGCAAGCGTTTGGGTAAATACAAGTCCTTGCTAAGTGGAGTAAAACAGGTTTGAATGGTAATGTTGTGGCCACCTCCCGCCATCAGTGATCCCTGTGTCCAGCAAGGTGACCGAAAATGAAATTTGATCACGAGAACCCTCGCGGTATGTGCAAGAGACGGTCAAAAACTAGAGTTGTTTTTTTAAAGGGTCAGTTTGTTGGTTACCGGGAGAGAGACAAGTAACGACCTAAATTTTAGTGCTTGTGAAATCGATCCTCTCCATTGTCAAAGAATATATCTTTCCTTGATTGACTTGAAATTACCGCTTCACGTTTTCTCGTATAAACTGAATCATAGTATCAGCAGGACATGGCTTCAAGGGAAAACCCAATATTTTACTCAACCTCGAAGAACAAGCCCATGAAGGTGAGTCTCAGCGAACGTATTAAACAGTTAACCGCTCTCTGATGTCCACTCCGCCTGTTGGGAAGTTCGTTCTGATGGAGCATACACACAGTGATTGCAAATTGCTGTAGCGCCCCATCTAGCTGAAAGTAGAAATCTTCCTGCAGCTATCACTTGCGTACCTCTGGTATGATCACACCCGTCAGCATGTTTGGATACCCTTGTTAATCGACTGTCTTGTGCAGAAAGATAAATCCAACGTCACTTTTGCAAGAGAGGCCTGCCCACACTGTTGATTGAGCTACTGCTGAATCCTGACTTTTGGGATTTCATTTGTAATGCACAAAACTGTGTCAATTAACTGGACCCAAAAAAGAGCTTCATCAGAGTGAGCCCAGTTGGCTGAGACTATAGAATACACCGACTGCATCTTTCCAGATATGACACAAGACTTTCTGATAGTAAGGCTCTAGTCCTGGAACTTTGAGGAATGTGAAGTCAATTATTGTCATTGCTCCCAGGTCCACTCTCTCACGGAGTGGGAATACCTGATAGAGTCCTATGTATGTTTCAAATAGAAGAGTTTGAAGTTTAAAATGTGCGCAAACAAATGACTTATATTAAATTGAATTGTTAGGAATTGAACTGTTTGATCATTTACCTGTGTGAACAAATGACTGCTATTTAATTGAATTGTTAGTGATAGAGAACAATACTTGGAATAATTTAACTGTATGCAAATAAATGAGTAATTACATAGCGATAGTGGAAACCAATTTACTGTGTGCAAATGAATGAATAGTGTTCAGTAGAATAATTAGTGTTAAAAAGCAACATTTGTCACTACTTAACCGTGTGCCAACATATAATACTGTTAAATAGAATTATTAGTGTTAAATTGCAATATTTGCAACCATTTTACTATGAAGAACTAATAGCAAATCTTGCGTGCTAAATAAAGTTAGTTTTAACTCATTTACAAATTAAATTACAAATCATATTTAAACGAGTGCAAACAATGGACTATGTTAAATTAATGTGTTACTGATACATAACAATACTTGAGTTCTGGCTCTTTTAAAAATAATATCTGCAAAATATGGTTAAAATCATATATATTTGATAAATATAAAGAGGATTTGGCATTATATAACCTAAAATGGTTGATATGTCAAAAGACCCAACCAAACCAAAGTACATATATTCAATATATATTTCTAAAGAGGATTTGGCATTATATAACCTAAAATGGTTGATATGTCATAAAACCCAACAAAATCAAACCAAACCTGTATTGAATCACATGATGTTGCGCTGAGTGTTGTTGCCTGCTTGTTATTAGTTCGGGATATCTTCCAAATGTTGTAAACACCGAATTGAGACATCTAATAAGTGGTGTATCAATCGTGGCACGTACATTTTCACTCCTACACAATCAAATATCTGTGTTCAATAACCCATTCAAATGACGCTGTTATTTTTTTAGATCTATGATGGGTCTCGGAAATGCTACGCTGACTTGCATTGTAGTCTCGGGCTTTGTCACAATGATGGTTAAGCACACAACGAAGAGTTATGGACAGACCCTGCCCAACCAAATTTGTCGCTTATTCGGAAGATCTTCTGTTACATCAGACACTTTCACTATTCTTTGTCATTAAAATTTCCTTTCGAAATGCATTAGCTCTCCTTATCCTTTAAAATGCTGTCCATCTGTAAATTGCCACTGTACTTGCAATTAATACATGTATATATTATAACAATTATGAAAGTAAAAATATTAAAAATAAAGATAATGCTTTTAATGAATTATACGATTAAAAAAATTATTGTTCGACTCTCACAATTCTGATGTAATCCTTACAGTATAGCCACTTTTGAAGCAACCAATATATAACAATACTGAAAATCTCTCGATCCAACTTAAAAGTAATAGATCTTTCTATCTAATTAGATTTTAATTTTATTAAAATTTTCAAAAGCAACTAAAGAACAGTTCTGTCTAGTGATATGAATAGTCTATGCATTTCATGGTTCTAAATTATTCCATTCTAAATCATTCCATTTTAGATTATTCCATTCTAAATCATTCCATTTTAGATCACTACATTCTAAATCATTCTATTTTAGATTATTCCATTCTAAATCATTCCATTTTAAATCACTACATTCTAAATCATTCCCTTTTAGATTAATCTATTCTAAATCATTCCATTTTAAATCATTACATTCTAGATCGTTCCATTCTGGAGAACTTCTCAACACCCTCTTTTGTCTAAAAAATAGTTCTCAAAATCTTGTAAGAAAAATATTCAAGATGCTGACACTTGGCTTCGGTTTCTTTGTTTAATGGCATATCAACATTTGTAGGTTATTTAATGCCAAAGCCATTATCTAAGAAGAACAATAGTGATACTTTTAACCCATAGTTGGGAGGTTAACGGGGTTCATACCTTTCTCCAGGGTATCTGCCCGAAAGTGAACGCATTAACGCGACTAGAGTAGGAACACGCTTACTACGATTCCGCAGTCCATCTCTTTAACTATTACATCACGTGGACACCACCACTGACACTTGCAATACACAGTTTGTAAACACACACACACACACACACACACACACACACACACACACATAAATATAAAGTTATTGATTAGTATTTGAATGTAAACCTTCGATACATCCACTTTCACCTTCACAAACGTCAAACGTTTCGTTACAGATTTACCAACACGATTTTTTTTCTTTTATTTTTGATTTTGCGCTATGATTTTAGTGAATACCTCCATCACGAGGAGGTTTAGAATCAAGGACAATCTTTAAATGGAGTAAAGCGTGTTTGAATTTACAGTTTTCCTTTTCCTAGACTGATTGCCTAACTAATGATAAAGAATCTAGGATGTCTAACAAGTTATCCATAGCTGGATGGAGAATAGAAGGATTCATGCCATTGCCAAATCTTTTAGCGCATAGTGAAAATCAAAATTTGTAAAATGATTAGGGATTTTAGTAAATCATTTTAGTAATAAATTGTTTTCGAACTAAACTTGAAGTAGAATTTCGGTTTGTAAAAAGTCAAGGTCACTAAACCTGGTATTGTGTAGAAATGTCAATAAAAGTTTTAAGGGTGATGTGTGATAAAGGCATTAGTTAAGGGATAGTTTAAGGAACATATATAAAAAAGGGATGGTAGGTAGTCGGAGCAGTCAGAGTAAAAGCAGCAGGTCGCAGAGGTGTGACAGGCGAGAGGGAGGTGATGACCGAGTCAGCGGAGATCATTAAGTCTCTAGCGGTCCCTTTCATCTCGCACAGTTTATGTTCTCTGTCGATCAGTTGACGCAT
>OY757904.1:18760252-18802752 GCA_963585895.1 Sepioteuthis lessoniana | reverse complement strand
CTATTGTGGAATATTTTGTTGAAGCAACTCACTACCATTTCTTATACGGCTAGAAAAACTAATTCAGATTTCTGCCTTTATTTCTGTGCAGGTGAGGCTTATTTAAAGGTGAGAAGTATGCGACAAATCTAAAATTTTTGTGAGTCTTCCATCTTTTAAAGACCATCATAATGAGTGCAAATAAGTGATTATTATTAAATAAATAAGAATGGTTACACTGATGAGTATGAATTATTACCATTAGATATGAAAACCTTGTCGGTCAAGCTTGACTGTATCGCCTAAAGAGGAGTAACATCTCGCAACAAAAGGCTGTTCTAGTTATCTAATGACTGGGTTTCATTTCTGGACCTCTGAGGAGAGTGGAGTATAACTTCCTTACTATAACTCTCAGTTCTTCTTTGACTTTAAATATTAGTACCTGGTAGAGTTCCATATAGGGTTACCGTTATGTTTTGACTTGTTGACCCGGCCAAAAATGCCATTCAAGGTGATGCACCGGAAGGAAGTGACACATTCTGATAGCAGTTATGAGAGGAAATCATGTGGGCGGAAATTGGCTGATGAAATGGGACGAGGTAAAAAAAAATCTCATTATACTCTCATAGACTAACGCACCGGAAGAGAGTGACCTTTGAACTAGATGACAGTTATTTCCGCTCGATGACGATCACACAGGCCATTTCAAAGAAAGCGGAAGTGACACATCCCGGTCGCTAGATATATTAGAAGTTACGGAGGCGTGTCCATATCACCGCGTGGGAGTTTGAAGGTAATATAAGGCCGACGAATTGAACAGAGGACAGTTGAGTTCCGGTCAGTTGGGTTCAACGAGCCAGTGGAGACAGGCGAGTAGAGTTGAGGAGTGAGACGAGATGTAGTAAGGAAAGCCAGTGCTCCGGTTGAGCAGCCATGGAGAACGAGAAAGACACAACGCTGACGGCCATAACTTCGTGGTCAAAATATTTCAGTAATGTTCGGTCTCCAGCTCTCTCTCACACGCAAACTTGGAACAACCCTTTCGAAACTTACAAATAAAGATGTGAGATAAAATATTTTATAAAGAAGTCTTCCTGCGTCTTCTTTGCGTGCGTCGTTTATTCTTGCGACTTTATCATTGGGCGTCTTAATTATTATTGCATCGGTACGTATCCAGCATATATATATGTATATTTCTGCATGAATCAGCAGATGACTATATAACATTACAAATCCGTTTAATAATGATAAGTATTGGATAGGAATACTTAATACAATTAACTGATAGTCCAGCCAGGCATCGCTATCACTTGTCTGATCAATAATACTACATAGATAATATTGTTTAAAATATTCCTCAAAGAAGTAAATAAAAAAAAATAATGACCTTATCAACCAAGACACGTATAAAGAATCTTAATTGTAGGTCAACAAAGAAGTAGATAAAGAAATAAAGAAATCAATAAATGAATCACCAGTTAACCCACACTCAGATAAGGTAAATGAGAAAACCTGGACTTTTAGGCTCGTCTTCACATCTCCGTGGCTAGCTCCCAACTGACTTTCTTTTCTTCTTTTTGATCACGCGTTCCCCTTAACAGTTCTTCCATTTGAGTTTCTTCCATCCAATCAGAGTCTGTTGCCAATTTGCTGCTGATACATTTCTATTTTACCCCAGGCAACCACCGTTATACCAACCTATGAATAGGAAGCTCCTGTTCACCTTCCCACCCGTTTCTCTTTTATCATAGGGCCTCTTTCTCTTCCTCTCTCTCTCTCCTTCTCATAAATTTCCCTAATTTTCCAACGTCCTGTGCCTGGCCGTTACATTTAGTTAGGAAACAACTTACTACTAACACAAACATTTAGTTAGGAAACAACTTACTACTAACACAATCACCCAGAGTCCTTAAATACGTTACAAATTGGAATAACTGAGTTACAAACAGGATTTGAAAACAAAAAACAAATAAATAAAAGAATTAAGAAGAATAAATGTATGACTTTTGGAATTGGTTCAAGGTTTGTTTTTTTTTTTTTGCTCATTGGTATATCCAACTTCTTGGGTTATCTAACGCCAATTCTACCCCTGCAGAAGAACATCGGTGATACTATATAACCCATGGGTGTCCATAACTTTCCAAAAAGTATGAGCCCGAAAGTGAACGTGAAAACGAGACTGGAGTTCGAAAATTCTTTCGTCTACGCCACAGTTCAGCACTTTACCGATTTTGTCACGGGGACTCTTCCCACATAATGTTTAATTACTTTTTTGGCGGCGATCATGTCTTGATATAACCAAAGAATAATCGAACGTCAAAATCGAATGACAGAGTGTTTGACCGTCAGGACCATAGAGGGAGTCTGATCTCCAAGTCGAAAAGTTATGGAACGAGTTGTGAAAAAAATCTTTGAATTTCTTTATCTCTTTCTCTCGCACAATACAGTCGATTGTATTTTGATTGGATATCCGTTGACTTTGGTAACAGTGAACAAAACTTCCTTGCATTCGTACGTTTGTTTTACTTGATCAGTAAGATACGTTTCATCCAGATAGGAATTGTGACGCTGCTTACTTTTTAGAGAAACAAGGACCAAGATAAAGAGCAAGTAGAGACCAGGGTTTGAATGATACAGTCTCAGCGACTCAAGTAAATAAAAGGAAACGATATAGGAGTCTATGATTAAGAGTCGGGTCCTGTTTTGCATCTTTTTATCTCCACCCTCTTGACAAGCCTCACGGATATAGCAGCCATGTACTGATATTCGAACGCACATTCATCTGCCGCTGCCGACCACACAAAACATATTTTGGGGACCTGTGATTACACTACTAACATTCATCGAGAAAGAGAGAAAACACCTCATAAGTAGTACTGTAGCCATGGTACATAAATTGTTTTAGTGCCGGCTACTAATATATCATTTTAGTAATTGGTAAGAACACAATATATTTTGTTTTAATGCCGTGCATTAAACAACGTTATCTACGTTACACTATCTCGTGGTGTAATGGTTATCGTCGTTCGAAATGGACCCAGTGACTCGAGTTCAACTCTTTTACGAGACTGTTGGCATCTAACATAGCGCTTGTACGCTTTGGAACGATATGAATTCAATTAGGCTCACTCGAGCTATATATAAATGATTGGGCAGACTAAGCTCTTTAACCTTTGTAAAGTAAGCGGTTTACTAGATGGAGAACTCTTTGTTGCATATTGACTATTGACTGGCAGTGTAATTTCGTGGATTTCAAAACAGGATTCACTTGTGTCTAAAGTTACCCAAAAGACAAGTGAATTGCATGGGTGGAATGCCGGAGGGAAGAGTAACAACAAGGTGCGTGGATGCCCGGAAAATTTAAACGATGAAGTTTTTTGATTCCAGTATAGTAGCCAAAGAACAGAGAGACTAGACATCACGCCGTTTGGGGCGTTGGTCCAGCTGGGGCCTTATGGCCCAAGGTTGAGAGGTAGAAAAATATCTAAATGTACAAGACTTGCTAATGTCAAATCCGTATATGATCCCAGAACGAAGGAGAAACTATGATGATTAAGACTTTTAAGTCAGTTCTGTGCCAGCCTCGTGGAAGAAGGACGAAGTAGGGCTCTCTAAATATATCATATCTCAACTTGGTGCAAATCTTACCAGTTCCAGACTCTCTCAATCTCTCTCTCTCTTCAACAACTATTTTGTAACCATTCGTAATAAAGAGGAAGAAATGAATATTCTTTATATATAAGTGTTATTTTCTCATTATTTCGTGTATACAACATTTGAATTCAAACTAGTAAAACTCCGCAAAGAAATAATCATGGGTCACATCTTGCTTGAATGTAGAAGTTGTTTAGATACACACACTGGCTTTAAGATTCATCAAATCGTCTTTATTCCGTCCACTGTCTTATAAAAAAATTAATTTAGCTATTCGTATCCCAGTACACTTTACTTAAAATGTTATAAATTTTCTATTTCGAAAACTGAATGATTATTTTGGATTGTATCTAGAGAAATATTGTATTTTCTGAACATATTTTTTGCATGTCTTAAGTTCAGTGCTGTCACATGTCCCCTATATCCCATCTTTATGAAGATGAAGTAATTGAGCCTTTGATTGATTTTAAAACCATGTCAGCTCGTCGATAGTTATTCGGTGCCAAGGATTTAGTGATTCACGTTCATTTTATGTTCATATTTTTTGATATTTTTAGTTGTTACTTTGGAGATTTATTTTGCCCACAGTAAACTGATAGCAAGTAATTATATCTAAGAAATCTGTTTGACAGATAGATGGTACCCCATTAGGGTACCATCTATCTGTCATTCTGGGTCAGAATAAACTGGGGAGTTCAGGTAATGAAGATGTACTTTCAGCTCTCCAGAACTGAATCCTCACTATAAGAAACAGTTGGGTATCCTATCCAGGATACGCCCGTTTTGTTAGGAGAAGTCTTTGCTGTCTGTATGTGTGAAAGACTGTCTATTCAAAACCGTGTTGACAGCGCAAGAGAATCAAATTTGCGGTTGTTTAATTAAATTGCTGTGGTGCTACGTACCTCTTTCATTTTACTTTGAAATATACGAATATTTGCATTCATGTATTGTTATAATATCAACATTTTAGCATAGTGATAATAATATTAAATTCATCGCAATCAGATTTTGGAGATTATTAATAGGATATGTTCATTCTTAGGAAAAAATAATTATCAAAGAAATATAAAGGATTCGTGAATCTATCTTTCTCTTTCTCTCTCTCTCTCTCTCTCTCTCTCTCTCTCTCTCTCCCTCTCTCTCTCTCTCTCTATATATATATATATATATATATATCAATAATTACTATGTTTACCGACATCAAACTGATGATACTACTGTTCCTGCTGAATGCTCTTTGTATTTCTATTTTAGTTTAGCCAGCTACAATTTCATCGCAAAATCCGGACAAAACGTGACTTAATTAGATGTCTGTCAAAATAAGACAATGTACATTAAAAACTCTGGATATTACTTTGACCCATCCAGGTCATTTGGTGATAGTCGTGTGTTCAAAGTATCGGATCGATCAATCAGAATGCCAATCAAACTCAGAAGAATTAATTCAAGGCTGTAATAGAAACATCGATGGATTGGGTCAGAATCGATGTTTCCGTATAAAATAATTATGAAAGAGACGAGGAGGAAAATTTGCAAATGAAACACCATTTGAAAATAAAATAACCAAGAAAAGTATTTGAATGAAATAAGTAATTTTAAAAAATATGGTCAGAAAATGATTGAATTATGTGTGTCATATATCCTGTTAAATTTTTTTTAAAAATTTTGTTAAATCTCAAAGCAATATGTTTGCTCATAGATTTCTCAAAGGCATTTGATTTTATACGCAGAGAAAAGATGGAGCAAATACTACTTGCTTATGATCCCCCCAAATAAAATGTCCCCGCCATAATGAAGCTTTAAAAAAACACGAAAGCAATATTTCTCATAACCGTTGATGACACCGACTTTTACTTTATCGCAGAGAGGTACAATAGCAGCATATTTTTTTATAATCACCTTAGATTACCTTTTACGAACTTCAGTGCATCTAATAAAAGAAAGTGTCTTCAGAGAAAAATAAACAAGAAGGAGACGATATCCAGCAGAAATAACGACAAACGTAAACTACGCAGATGATGTAACGCTTCTTGCAAATACACTTGACCACGCTGAATCCCTGCTGCATAGCCCGGAGTAAGAAGTAAGAGAAATTGGCTTCTACGTGAACTCAAGTTCATGGGATTTAAGCAAAAAGAAGCCAACTCCGTATTAAATTTCAAGCCTCTCAAATTAGTAGTAGCATTATCGCATCTACAGAAAGCGATATTAACATACGTACATGGAAGAAGTTGCCTACAATTGACAGAGTGTCGATCATATATAAATCTGAACCCTGGTAAAATAAAATGTGCCCATGGTGTAATGGCTATCGTCGTAGGAAATGGACACAGCGACACGAGTTCAAATCCTTGACGTGACTGGTTGCATTTCACATACCACTAATACCCTTCGGAAAGGATCAATACAATTATTCTCCCTCGAGCTACGGGTAAATAGTGGGTTCTTCAGCTTTGTTGAGAGGTACAATAGCAGCATAGGAGAAGGATTACTCTGAATTCAAACATGTTAAACTCCGCTTAAAAATTGACCTTGTGTCATATCCTGCCCGAGCGTAGGGACTGGTACATACGGATAAAATAAAATTTCTTTCAAGCTGTGGTCTTGTCAGTACGTCTGTATTGTTGAACAATCTGAACTCCATGCGTTTCGCATAGATAAAAAGCTGGATGTGAAATATGCAAGAATGCTACATGTTATTTAGTAAAAAACACAGAAAACAGCAGCCCCCTAAAAAGATGCTTACGGCTACGTGCCAACTATTTCACTTGACAAATAAGATAGTCTAGACACCACTAGTGAAGTAGGGATAAACACTTGAGTGACGTTCTCCAATGGACTCCTACATCCGGACAAAACAGTCCTTGCCGACAAGTAAATACTCACATTCACCAGCTCTGTGCAGACACCGGGTGTAGACTCGAGGACCTTCCAGGAGCAATGACTGATAGGAATAGAGAAAGATTGGGGGCTAAGTGCTATCAACACGGTTTGATGAAGCTGAAACCAATCCAAAGTTTTTTGTCTCTCGTATACAAACCAAAGAAATTTAGATAGATTCTTTGTTGTTTCTTTTTTTTTGCTAATGCATAACGGACAGAATTTTAATTTTTAAAAAGTGCTTGAATGATAGAGCTTATCACGAAATTTGAGGTTTATCATATTTTTGTCAAAAATTGGACTAATCAGACTAAAAAACAAACATACTTTAAAATTTATTCCATATTTTACTTCCGAACTCAGTAGAGATCAGTATCAGGGGTATTTTGTTGACAGGGATTAAAATCACAATGTTAGCTAAATGGTCCCAAGAATATGCAAGAGAGAGAGAGAGAGAGAGAGAGAGAGAGAGAGAGAGAGAGAGAGAGAGAAGTGTTTTTCCTTGATACATATATATATACATCACGAAGAAAAAATATGCACTATATATATATATATATATATATATGTGTGTGTGTGTGTGTGTGTGTGTTAATATATATGTATGTATCTATGCACAGACGTGTTAAGATTATCAAGTCCGGTTAAAATTACTGATAAAAAACGAATCAAAAAAGATTTCTTTCGCAAATACTTTCTTGGCGTTACGATCGATTTGATTAAGAGTTCTAATCGTGAAGAAAATGTCTATGAAATAATTTTGTATATGAAATCATTAAGTCTGCTTTGTCGACAATTTTATCGGAATTTTAAGAGTTTATGACGTAAACTTGCTCCATCTCTTTATGCTAAACACTCTAACAAAAAAACAATAATTAAGTTGCCTTTTGAATTCTAAACACCTGTCTGTCTATCTAACTACTTTTATATCAATCTCTTTCTGAGCACACACAAACACACACACACACACACACACACACACACACATATATATATATATATATATATATTGGAAAACATTCCAGGAACGATGCGTAATTGGGATGGATGTTGAGAGGAAATTAATCTACTCCGTGCTTTTAGCACAATTTGATATATATATATATATATATATATATATATATATATATATATATATATATATATATATATTTCCATGCGCAAACAATCATCCTGACAACAGTTGATTCTACGTATGTCCGTCCACTGTGAATTTACAATGTAGCTCTATTTTATGGAAACCATTTCGTAGAATGATTCTATATCTAAATTTTTTAATACTTGTGATTATGAACAGTATGCAGATCACCGTGTTTTCTGATTGTTTTATAAATTTCCTTCCATATAAGGTGGCATTTAAAATATATAATTTCAGTATTTCATTTAACGGAACTCACAATAGCGATACATATAGATTTCACTCTTAGTCAAGTTGAAATTTTACTATTGTTTTAATGCAAGAAGACAATTTCGAAACTAACAAGAGGAAAATGCAAACATTGATGCTAAATTTGTGAGTGGATATATATCGATATGATACTCATGTTTCTATAATTCCAAACTCCTATGAAAGATCTTGATATTTTATGTAAATGATGTCTTATTTCAGTATGGATTTTGGATTATCATATTATAATTTTGAAAACAAAAAAATACTTATGATATCATTCTATTTTTAACATAAATTTTTCATATATGTATTTTTGACAATGCACATATATATATATATATATATATATATATATATATATATATATATATATATATATATATAAATGAGAAGGATGCAACATAGGTTGAGTTTTTAAACAGAGTTTAGCATGTTTGAATTTGAAGTTTTCCTTTTCCCTGATCTGTTACCATATAGAGGTTAAAAAGCTTAGTCTGTCCAACTATTTAATGATAGCTGGAGGGAGAATAGCTTGATTCATACATTTCGGAAAT
This sequence comes from Sepioteuthis lessoniana, assembly GCA_963585895.1. NCBI lineage: Eukaryota > Metazoa > Mollusca > Cephalopoda > Myopsida > Loliginidae > Sepioteuthis > Sepioteuthis lessoniana. The sequence goes on along the minus strand of OY757904.1, from coordinate 18,794,295 downwards.
GGATTAGCGTAAATTGAAATACAAACATCTTCACCCACGATTTGAAATAGATTTGCCGTTTCCATTTTCTATGACAGTAGCCATTACACTACGAAAACTTCCGTATATATATATATATATATATATATATATATATATATATATATATATATATATATATATATAAAGGGGGTTGCTTTAGGTCCACAGAAATAATACGGATATATTTAAAATAGAAAGGTCCACGAAGAGAAAATACAAATCTCGTCGTTGACCTTTCTGTTATATATATATATGTATATATATATTGTATTATTCGGTCAAAATCAAATACTGTAAATAGTTTTGACGGTCGATGCAATTTGTGCTTAGAAGAGAAAATACATATTTTGACACATAAATTGCCTGATAAGTTATTAAATAAGAGAAGTGAATTAATAGCTAGATGTAGACTTGGGACAAAATTTAAACTATAGACTATAAATTTTAAAAACATAGAAATAAATAGTGAAACCAGACAAAAAACGTATCCAATATACACACAAGGAAAAAATAGGTAGCTAAATAAATAGTATCGAAATTAATATAAGCATTAATATTTCCCTTAAAAGTTAATTAACGAACTTAACACAAAATGAAAATAAATAAAAGAAAATAAATAAAAAAATTAAATTACCGTAATTATAACTGACAGAAGAATTTTGAAAATAAAATAAATAGGTAAATAAAAAAACGGAAATTCAATGAAACGATGAGGTAACTCTTTAAATATATTCCTCCCTTCCTCCCACCCCACGTGTCTATCCTGCTTTATTTATCCATTGTCCTGTTATATTTTTCTTCGTATTTTTGGTTCAAACCGGAAACGAAAACAGGATGGAAATAAATTTATAATCCTAAAATAACCGGTATTTGTTTTTTCTTTAAAGATGTATATATATATATATATATATATATATATATGTGTGTGTGAGTGTGTGTGTGTGTGTGTGTGTGTGCACACTCACACAAGCATATATATGTACGGCTGTGCATGTGTGTATCTGTGCAAGGAAATGTCAGTGATGAACAAGGGTTTGAATGCTGTGATCGTAAAAGGTTTGTAACAGTGAATACTGCCCAAATTTAAACAGCAGCAAAAATGTAAGGAAAATTTTATCTGCGTAATCTATGTTTCATCCGTTTGATTCATGCTGAAACGCTGAAAAAAAAAACTATGAAAAACAAATTAATACTTGAAGAACATTTCTGCGCAAGCAGCAACTTTACTTAAGATGCTAGCTACACGATTATTAAAAGAATGTAAAGAAAAAAATACCATCCCAACAAACAAACAAACAAAATGTTTTTATGACGGTTATAGAAATATGCTAAGATAAATATATAAAATGTATTTAAAACCTGCCCCAATACACCTTTACTATCAAACAAAATTTACCTTGAAACACTGCTCTGAAAAAGGATAGATCGATATGTATTAAGGCATAAACATCTATAGCCCAAGTCAGATATCCGAATAAAACAGTCGTGACTAATTTCAAATATACCCAACCCGTACCAAACCAATACCATCCAAACGTAAATCTTAAGGCCAGAGTCAACACAGGAAGTCATAACGAAGGAGATGAGTGGGATCCTAGAAGAATCTTTCCAATAGTGCGTTAAAACTTGGTAGAAAAGGAAGAGAAAAGTATAAGACTCTTGTGGCATTATTTTGATGGGCAAACCATATAGTTTGTTGTTTGGAATTAAAATACATTATTTGTGATACCAGTTGAGTCTTTCTTCAGACACACCTCCTATATAACAATTAATATTGATCACGCAGTTTGCTATATTTATTAATAAAAAGTGTTCAATATCATTGATGAACGCAGAGGCAGACACAGACATATCGGTGCCAAGCACCATTGAATCTATCTACACAATCCTAACACACACACACACACACACACACACACACACATATATATATATATATATATATATATATATATATATAAACACTAACCCACATGATTTTGCAGCTTAGTCAAATTAGAATGAGATATTTAACCAATTATATATCTATTTGACTTTTAGGTGGGTTGGTTGGTTGGTTGGTTTGTTTTACGGCGTATCAACATTTTTCTGGTCATTTAACGCCGAATTAAATCATTTTGATCAAAGTTTCTAATTAGTCAGTTTAGTATACTCAGTTAAATCTCAACACAGTTCTATTTCAAACAATTCATTTTAGCATACAAACATGTCTTTTTAAAATAATTCAGTTTATCATGAGTACACAGTTTAGTTTTATTTGACCCTTAGATTGGATCCTACCAGGTGCTACCACTCTGGGCCAGAATGGACGAGGGAACGATGCCAATGAAGGGGCATTCCGCATTCCCTGAAGTTTCAGCAATACCTTTTCTACTTTACCGCTCGGTGCACACAAAAGTTTTGGAAGTCGCAGAGTCGAAGAAATGGTGATGGAATTCCTGGTGCCACTTCTCCCTTCTCCACTCTGAAAGTTCCAAAGTTGCCATTCTTATTCTATTTTTATAAAAACAATTGTAGAGTAATGAAAATGGAAAATAGGAGCCTCTCCATTAAATACACTTTGATGTTATCCCCAAAAGTCCTTTTACGTTTTTACTGTTTTGTAAGTGATTCTGACAACGTATTATAATATCAAATCTGAAGTTAACAGTTTTCTATATAACAATTTAATAAATTGAAATCCATATCGAAATGAGAAAAATCGTTTATATTTGAAAATGTTATTTATTCCTGATAGAATATTTACGTCCTACAAAAAAGTTTAAAATGTTGGAATCATGGTTATTTTCTTTTTAAAAAAGTCATTTCCATCAAGATTCTAATATTATGTTCAGTATAATACCCACTTATAAACCTGAGTCGGCGTCGGTACGCCGATGACATAGCGATACTGGCAAATACACCCAACCAAGCCGAAAACACAAGTGCATAGCTTGGAGGAAGCTGCCGCAGGCATTGGCCTCCATATCAATGCACACAAAACGGAATATATGTGCTATAATCAAACAGGCGACATCTCCACACTAGACGGAACCCCTCTGAAACTAGTAGACAAATTCACTTACCTAGGAAGTAGCGTCTCATCAACCGAAAAGGACATCGACACGCGGCTAACGAAAGGATGCACAGCTATCGATAGGCTATCGATCATATGGAAATCAGACCTGACCGATAAAAACGCAGTTTCTTCCCGGCAGCGGTCGTATCGATAATGCTATATGGATGCACTACACGGATGCTAACTAAACGGCTGGAGAAGAAGCTAGACGGCAATTACACAAGAATGCTGCAAGTAATATTGAACAAGTCTTGGCGGCAACACCCCACAAGGCACCAACTATACGGCCACCTGCCCCCCATCACGAAAACTATCCAAGGTAGACGAACCAGACATGTAGGACACTGCTGGAGAAGCAGGGACGAGCTCATAAGTAATGTACTCCTATGGACCCCCACATATGGCCCAACAAAAGCGGGACGACCAGCTCGAACCAACATAGAGCAGCTAAGTGAGGATACGGGATGTAGTCCTGATGACCTACCGGAGGCAATGAACGATAGGGAAAATTGGCGAGAGAGGGTCAGGGATATCCGTGCTGGAGGCATGACATGATGATGATGATGATAAACCTGAACAAACTGTCACCATTTAGTATTAAATGTAAGCCTCTGTCCATAACTAATTAGTATGTCTATTTAATTAGGAACATTTGCTATGAGTAACTTACATTTTTTTAGTTTACTATATCAATTTAAGCTTAGAAACAAACCCAGCAAATTGAATGCTACATTGTTAGGATATATAAAGTCTTACTAAAAGTAATCGAAAACGTTTCTTTTGACACACCTTGTTGCACTAAACAAAAGGACCCCCATATAGCGCTCAACAAGGTACGAGTGCAATATAAAATTATAAAAGATAGCGGTAGGGTAAAACTGGTTTAGAATTTCTTGGAAAGGAATTAGAGAAGAGAAATCCGCTTCTCCCATAACAAAAAGTTGCCCCACAGCGATAAATATCGAGGAAGAAATGATGCATATTAAATAGATTCTAGCAAGCCATTTTGTTCGGGTCACAATATTGTCTGATGAATTGTCGAGTTGTTTTCTCAAAAGTTTGTGGCAAGACAATTCTTTTGAAATTCTCATAGCGTATTTGTCAGAGTAAGATTCAGTATGATGAAAGGAAATAAAGATAGAAGCTTTTAATCATCAATATGACACAAAAGTACTCATATTTGGTTTTTATTAAGCATTGTTATGTTTGATAAATGGCTACATTAGGACGGTACACATGGACAATAAACTCATTCATCATCATTATCATCTTCAAGGCGTTCTAGCAGCATGGAGTCCTTAACTCTCTATCTCTCATTTTCCGTCCCTATCAGGCATCGCTCCTAGCTAGTACTCTACTCTGCACGAGTATCCTCACAGAGCTGATGTGAATTTTGTAAGTCAACCTACACCGGTGTGTTGATAAAAATGAGTCCATAGGCGCTTAAGAATTGGTTCTTACTTCACCAGCAATACCAATCATGTCTGATTTTTCTTACTTGAACGGTTTGTAAGATGGGAGCTCAGTGACCGTACAAATGTTGTTTTTTTTTTTAGGTTTCTGCAACTAGGATTTATTCAAAACAGCTTGTAGCATTCTTGTCTTGTTCCAATCAATTTTTTTTCTCCCGGTATTGGGTTAAAGTCATTTAGTGAAATGGGATGTAACTAAACGTAAAAATGTACCTGTTAAGATCTTACAACATGAGGTATTCTTTGGCGATAAAAATCTATGAAGAGCATGAAATACTTTTTTTCAGGAAACTGTAAGAAATTTAAAAGTCAATTTATATGTTCAATAATAACCAAACTTTCAAATTATCGATAGAAAAAGTAAGCAGGCTTCGGGTATGTCGAAACATTAATCATTTTAAATCATATTTCTTGACAACTTATTGGCGTAAAAAGGTCAAATATTTCGATAGCTTAATCGGAACTTTGATTTTTGTTTTAGTTAATGTTGGAAGAGATACTTCCCCACATGGCGTTAGCTGGGACTTTAATTAACCTAGCTCCGAGAATGTGGCTTGACTGAATGACCAATTAAAATCTAATAGGTGGATGGGTTACTCTTCTCATGGACGTAGATCAGCGTATTTGATTTGCTGACCAGTCAAAAAGTAGTTGAAGAATACAAAATGATCTGTGATTGGTTAGCCAATCTGGAATATTTGTTCCCAGAGGAATTCTCTATAAAAAATAGATTTTTTAGGGTTAAAAAAGAGAAGCCTCAAACTCCGATAATTGAGTAACGTAGAACGACTTCATCAGCCAGATGCGTCATTTTTCTATCCCTCAAATAAAAGAAGCGACACAATTTCCATATATATATATATATATATATTTACACGGGGTGTCTCATTATACATGAGACCCATGTGACTATTAATAACTCTACTACTAATAAGGTAGTTTATTTAGTTTCAGATTTGAAAATCGTATAACAACTATTAATTCTTGATCCCAATGCCTTGGACAAGAGTGGGAAAATATTTTGCGCCACTTCTTATTTGGTGACATAACCATTCAAAACTAAAAGTAAAATTTCGCAGGAAGTTTACCTTAACAATGATCCCCAGAGAAGCAAAATTTTTCGTTGGATACTCAAATTTTAAGCCACAGGTTCAGTAAACAGCCTCAGCAAAAAGGTAGAAAATCACAGATCTGGAAAGAAGTTGACTGCAAGATTTCCTGACAATGTGTATGTAGTGAGAGATTCTGTCGAAAAGAGTGCGAAACAAATTCATCTGAAGACGCTTCAGAGAATTTGGTCTTTCACGTGAACTGTAGGATAAGGTCAATCACTTTCTACTTTTGTCATCTGGTTTGACCTTTCTGAAATGATATAATTGCTTTTTAACACTCAGATGAAAGATGCCTTGACGCAGTATCAATTATCATATCTATAGTTTACATCTATTTTGAGACACCCTATATATATATATATATATATATTGGATATATTATTGTTACACCGTTGCCTTTCAGTAAATGGCTGTTTATTGTTAACGGAGAGATTTCTTGTCCCTGAGTTGCCACCACCGAGGCAAATTGTTCCAACGACTACCTCAACCGACAGATGAAGCTCTCGAGAGATTGTATGATTCCCCATATGTAGATATTTCAAATATGTCGTGGACACAGAGAGAGTTGATAAACCAACTAGCCGGAAACGCATGTAGGAGTCACGGAACTAAGGCCACAATCAAGTACAGTGTCTAACATAGGACCACAACCCCATGATGTCAAATTGATCTGTTTGAAAATTATTCCTATTCGACTGGACCGTGCACAAAAAAAAACTATCAAGAGAAAACAACTCAAAATATAAATAAATGAACGCAATTCTTTAATCTCTAATAATAAGATAACCCTATATTAGTGAACATGTGGTTATAATAAATCAATTAATAAATAAATCTTTCTTTTAATACTATTAGTATATATATTGAACATATTGTACATATAATATCTCAATATTGTACGTATATCTCAAAAGTTTAAACATGAGTTTAAGTTAGCTGTACAAATTTTTGAGACAGAGATTGATGATTTTTATCATTAAGGGTTTTCGGACTATTATCTTCCTCTTTATTGTTATTTCCACAACGTTTCGGCTGATATGTCCTCCGGCCTTCTTCGGGTGTTTGTCAAACTCGGTAACCTTCACAGAACTTCGAACTACGTCCTTTATTGAATCCACTGGCTCACCTGTCCTGATTCGGTTAGCCATAACCAGGTATAAGTGTTAAGGCCTTAAAAAAATCTGAATATGAGCACAGGTAAAAAATCATACATAATAGTTGTAATCCTAGTTAAGTAAGAACGACTAAGTTTATAAGTCCCCAAAATTTAGTCTGAACTGTCCAGCAGGACACATAGCGTAACGGTTATAGGCGTTGGTTCCCAAAGGAGAGAATCGTCTGGAAGTTGGAGATTCAACACAGACTGCAAGCAAGTACAAAACAGGAATACTTATCACTTGCACCCGGTTATGGCTAACGGAATCAGAACAGGCAACCCCCGTGGATTCAGTAAAGGACGTAGTTTGAAACTCCGTGAAGATTTCCAAGTTCGACAAACACCGAAACATTGTGGAAATAACAATAAAGATGAAGACAATTGTCCTAAAACCCTTAATGATTTTAAGTTGTCTTTCCTGCAGTTTATTCGTTGTTAGTTTATCACTAATATTCATATCCATGTATTTATATTTTTAATCTTTGGAGACTGGGAACCCGACAAAAATATCTTCTTTACCACCAAGCTTTAAATGTTAGTCTAAACTGTGAAGTAGTATTTGTTTTTGTAATTATGAATTATACTACTTCTGTGATTACGGTCAAAAGAAAAGAAAACATGAACTCAAATTTCGTTAGTTAGTAGTGGTTTTATGGCGTATCAACTCTTGCGTGCAATTTAATGCCAAATTACACACACACACACACACACACACACACACACATATATATATATATATATATATATATCATCATCATCATATCGTGCTGGCAGCACGGATATCCCTGACCCTCTCTCGCCACTCCTCCCTATCGTTCATCGCCCTAGGTAGGTCTTCAGGACAACATCCTGTATCCTTACATAGCTGCTGAATGTACGTTCGAGCTGGTCGTCCTACTTTTGCGCGGCCATGTGTGGGGATCCATGAGAGTACATCTCTTATGAGTTCATCTCTGCTTCTCCAGCAGTGTCCTGCATGTCTGGTTCGTCTAACTTGAATAGTTTTCGTGATAGGGGGCAGGTGGCCGTACAGTTAGTGTCTTGTGGGGTGTTGCAGCCAGGACTTGTTCAGGATTGCACGCAGCATTCTTGTGTAATTGCCATCTAGTTTCTTCTCCAGCCGTTTTGTTAGCGTCCATGTAGTGCATCCATATAGCAGTATCGATGTGACCGCTGCCTGGAAGAAACTGCGTTTCATTTTATCGGTTAGGTCTGATTTCCATATAATCGATAGCCTATTGATAGCTGTCCATGCTTTCGTTAACCTCGTTTCGATGTCCTTTTCGGTTGATTCGACGCTGCTTCCTAGGTACGTGAATTTGTCTACTAGTTTAAGTGGGGCTCCTTCTAGAGTGGAGATGTCCCCGTTTGGTTATAGCACATATATTTCGTTTTGTGCGCATTAACATAGAGGCCTATGCTTGCTGCTGCTCGTTCCAAACTATGCAGAAGTGTTTCGGCTTGGTCAGGTGTATTTGCCAGTATCGCTATGTCATTGGCGTAGTCAGCGTCGGTAATTGTTGTTGCGGGGTATCTTCTGCTTCTTTTCTTCGTCAGTTCGAAACCATTCTCTTTGATTTTGTCAATCGATGTTCTAAGTACGTAGTCTAGACAACTGATAAAGAGGTACGGGGCCAGCGTGTCTCCTTGTAGTACTCCTGCTACAATGTCAAAGTATTCTGTGTCTCCATCCGGTGATCGTACTTTTACTTTAGTGTTTCTATAGAGAATCGTTATTGCCGCTACGGTTTCATTAGGTATGCCGTACGCTAGTAGTATTTGTTCCATCTTTCCTCTGTGAATGGAGTCGAAAGCCTTGGTAAAGTCGACAAATATTAATGTCGCTTGTAGGTTCTTTGCCAGTACACCTTCAAGGATTCTGCAGATGGTTAATATTTGTGAGGTCGTGGATCTATTTCTTCGGAAGCCATTTTGGTTTTTTCTAAGTATGTTGTCGATTTTGGGTTCTATTCGGTTTCGTAGTAGGGCATTGTAGATTTTGGCAGCTATGGATGTAAGTGTTATGCCTCGGTAGTTTTTGGCTAATCTGAGGTCCCCCTTTTTAGGGAGGGGGAGTATGCATCCCTTCATCCATCTATCTATCGGATTTTGATTGTATACTGCGTTGCAGTGGCGGAGCAGTATGTCGTCGAATTGTCTGGTCTTCCATACTTCCGGGGGAATTTCGTCCAGCCCTGCAGCTTTCCTATTTTTAATTTTTCTGAGAACCGAGTCGAGTTCTTCTTGTGTGAACGGTCCTAGTTTAATGTCTAATTGTTTGCTAATTATTCTGGTGATTGGTTTATGTGTTATTTTTGGTGGGTTTCCTAGTAAGTTTTCGAAGTGCTGTTTCCACAGTTTTATTCTTTCTTGTTTGTTTGCTGCTTTAAGTTTTGCTTTGGCTGTGTTCTTCCTTCTGCTCACTTCGTTTATTGTTTGCCAGGCTATTCTAGATTGTGTATCTTCCACCGAGTCTCTAATCTTATCTATCTGATTTTGAATGTATTCTGTCTGTTCCTTTATATATATGCCTGCTAATTGATATTGTGTCGTTTTTCGTTTTTTGTGTTTGTTGGGTTTTTTCGATAGTTTTTGGAGGCTGTTTTCACTAGTGCACGTTTTTATCTCACCGCTAAAGTTTCCCATGGGACTCTATATTTAGTTTTAATTTTTGTTGGAATGTATATTGCTGCTGCCTCGAGGTGTGCATTGACGAAATTTTCATATTCGTCGTTTGGTGTACTTTTTTCCGTCTTTTCTTGTAGTGTTTCGAATCTGTTTTTTTAATTCGAATACGTATTTATCACTTATATCTTTGTTGTTTAATAGGGCCCAGTTATAGTGTTTGGTGGTCGTTGTTCGTTTGGCGTTTTTTCGTAGGCTTAACCGTATTTTCGCCGTGACTATTCGGTGATCGGTGGACACACCCTCAAAAGAGGAGTATGCCTCGCAATTCAATGCACTATTCTTCCATTTCTTGTTTATAAGGACGTAGTCTATCTGAGCTTTAGTATTGTTTGCGTACGTGTATGTCCATAGTTTGCCCTCTCTTTTTTGGTAGTTTGTATTGAGGCATGCTAATCTATTTTCTATCATGAAATCTGTTAGATGTTGCCCATTCCTATTTGACGTGTTGTGGAGGCTGTATTTGTTGTTTCCGTTTTTCCCGATTTGTGCATTCATATCCCCGCCAATGACTAACATGTTGTGTTTCGGGATGTTACGCACTAATGAGGATAACTCATCGTAGAAGGTGACTAGTTCATTTTCTTCACTAACATTGGTGGGGCTGTAGCATGAGATGATTGTTGCTCTGGGGTTTCCGTTAAATGTAGCTGCCATCATTCTAGGTTGTATTTTCTCAACGCTATTAAGCGTTTTTAGTGCTCTAGGTCCTATAAGTAATCCTACCCCTCCTACTGCGGCGTTGACAGAGTTTTTCCATGCAGATACAGTGGCGAGCGACCAGCCATTGCCAGTTTCGTGATATTTGATATCTTCTGTGTGCGTGTATCTGTGTTCTTGTATGCATATTATGTCTATCTTATGTTCTTCGGCCGATGCGATTAGCTCTGGGAGTTGTCCTATTCTATTTAAGGTTCTTACGTTAAATGTGGCTATTTGTAGTGTTTGCTTGCATTTTAGTAGTTTTGATTGTTTGAGCTCTGTAGCTGATTTTTCGAACACCGAGGCCAGGGCTCCAACCTCAGCAGGACGCGCCCCTTTTTTACCCGCGCGAAGAGCGATGCGGTTTGTGTAAGTGGTTTGAGTGTGGGTCATGGTTATCTTTCGATGGCTGTTTAATTCTCTTATATAGAAGCCACTCTTATAGAGGAGCAGCAGTAGTTCCCCGATCGAACTTGCGATCCTGAGCGTAAATTCATAAGGGAATTGTTATAATGTTTTCCTATCTAACGCAAATAATTTTATATAATACTAATGATTTGTTTGCACATAGTTAAGTGGTTTCAAATATCGAACGTTAGCATTTCTATTTATCAAATATTTCTATCAAATATAAACCATTAATACACACCTGTATGGCTTCAAATAACTAACAATAATTATTCATCCTAAATGATTGACTAATAAATGGGATCCTAATAGATACCCGTTTACAGGTTTAAATGAAACTGGGAATAGTGTTAATAAAGGAATACACCATATTCCCCAAATCTCCAGAATGCGAGCCGTGCCATCAAACCCATTTGAATGTCAAATCAAAGAATCTGTTGTACTCTTAGTAAAGCTATGAATTGTGACTTGAAATAAAAAGGCCAAAAAGTCAACCAAATCCCACTTAGTTTCTTAACTTCTTCTTTTTTTTAATTGTTAAAAAAATCATATACTCTTGTATATCGTATTATGTATCGTTTGTAATCTAATCAGTTTTAACTAGTATTATACATGCTTAGATATTCCCTCCATGTTTTGTGTGCTCAAGATACACTTCCCTCACCAATTGATTTCTGCCGTGTGTATCTTTTTCACTACTTTGTTTTTTTTGTTTTTTTCATCTCTTATACCAGTACCTTTCAACAAAATCTTTCTGACTATTGATGTAATGTTACAGGTATATTTTTTTTAATATTCTTTTATTTCTCTGTTACAGAGGTGAACTTTTGCTAACGTCAAATGACAACCACGTATGTCCTAGGGTGGCGCTTTTTTCTCTAGACTTCTTTTAACAAAAATATGTTTTATTTGCTTTTTACTTGAATTTTTCTTTCGCTGCATTTTATCTTATTTTTCCTGAGAATGCTTTTGATAAATTTCCAGGAGACTGTAAGATATTCAACGGAAATTTAAGGAGGGGAACAGCGCTTGAAAAAAAAAAAAAAAAAAAAAAAACATAAAATGATTCTAGATAAAGGTAAATATAAAACAAATATCTAATCTAAATTAAAAATAAAGGAAAACGTACTCTCACGCATATTTCCCAAAACTCGACAACAAAAACTGCTACCACTTACACAATAACCGCAGCAGTAGGAGCAACGCCAAACACCATCATCACATTTACTTCCGCCGATATCAGTATGTATTAATCTGAATCTCTCGTTATGTAAGGGGTATGCCACAAGGTCAGTTTTTCAACGGTATATTGTTAGTTTTAATTCAGTATTTTCTTTTTTGTAGACTTGTTGCCATAAGAAGATAAAAATACCTTGTCTGACCTACTATACACAAATAACTGCAGAGAGAACATTATCAGAGATCATCATCACGAAGTGAAACGCAAATAGCTAGAGTTATTGGCAGCAATTATTACTATCCTTCAAAACATTTTTGAAGTTTGCTGTAGGTGTATAAACATGACACTGGAAGCTATGGCATGAATAGAATAGCTGGTTCATATAATATTGACAAGAATATTATCATGTCTGAATAGCTTGAAATAGAAAAGTTTTTGACAATTCAACTGTGTACCATGCTTAACTGAATTGTTTGAAATAGAACTGATTATTTGTTTAAAAACTGATTTGGCATTAAATAAACTGCAAAGGTTGATATGCCATAAACCCAAACAACCAACCAACTAACCAGCCTAGCAAGTATTATCAAATCTCCAGGACTAATCTCAGTATTCTGCCTGATTTTAATAATGCTGTTATCTGGATGGTGTCTATTTGTCCTTTTATTTCCAAGTCATCCAGTCCATTTACCAACTCTTTGTGGATTGCTCCGAGCGCATCATTTACATTTGGTATCATTGTCACCTTCATGTTCCATACTTTTTTGTTCTCGAGCAAGGTTTAGATATCTATCTGTCTTTTTGGTTTCTTGTAGTTTTACTCTATGGTCCGCCAGAACTGCAAAGTGCAATATTCGGAAGGTTCTTTTTTTCTTTGACTAGATATGGTCGACTGGCAGAGATTAGATGATCCGTTTGTATCTAAAAATAGCTGAGGATATTGTGCATATCATTTGCACGATGGATTCCGGGTTGTGCATTTAAGACTTGTTTGTGTGGTCAATTTTAAATTCCTTGTACAATTCCCAGTGGATTACCTTGATCAGCAAGTCTTGTCAAGTTTTATATTCCTTTTGCTCTAACTTGTAATATTCGTTCATTATGTGATTGATTATTTCGTTTTTATCACCTTATAACCTACACTTGCTATTTTGTTACGTCTTATCTATTTTTCCTTTAAAGTTGTTTGTCCCTATAGCGTTCATTATACTAGTTATTATTATTATTATTATTATTATTATTATTATTATTATTTACTCATTAGATTTTTTCACATCAGCGTTAGCTAATGGTCTTTCACTGGAGTTTGAATGACAGCAAGTCTCTTCAAGTCTCCAGAACTTTTCTCAGTATTCTGGCCGTTCTCAATAATGCTGTAGTTTGGATGGTCTCCACTTCCAAGTCCTCCAGTCCCTTTAATAATCCTTTAGTTACTGCACCAAAAGCACCAATCACAATAGGTATAATTGTCACGTTCATATTCCATAGTTTTTTCAATTCCCTAGCAAGGTCGAGCTACTTATCCTTCTTTTCACATTCTTTCAGTTTTATTATCTGGTCAGCTGGGACAGCAAAGTCGACAATTTGGCAAATTTTCTTTTTTTTTTTTTTTTTTGCTGATTATTATAAGGTCTGGTCTTCTGGCTGGGATTAGAGGATCCGTTTGTATGTCAAAGACCCATAGAAGTTTATGTGTGTCATTTTCTAGGTAGATGTTGGGTTGTGCATATACCATTTTTTCGTATAGTCAAATTTAAATTTCTTGCAAATCTCCTAGTGGAGCACCTTGCCCACCCAGACGTGTTTAGTATAATAATCCTTCTGTGCTAATTTGCCGCATTCGCTTATTATGTGATTGTTTCATCTCTGTCACCGAATAGCCTACATTTGCTATGTTGTTGCGTCTTATCTATTCTTGCTTTGATTTGATTGGTTCTTATGGCGTTGTTCTGTGCTGCTATTAGGAGAGATTCTGTTTTTCTTTTAAGGTTTCCTTTTCTTAGCCACGTCAAGGTTTTCTCGTGTGAGATGTTGTTTATTAGTCGTTTAAAACGCCCATAGAGTTATTTTTCTTACCATTTTTGTTTTCTAGTTATTGTCATTCTATTGTCTTTCGTGTTGTCAGTAAATTTTTTGATGGCTGCATCAGTACTCTTTCGTGTTTTTCTATGTAGTCTTCGAACCGTCCTCTTTCTCCCTCCTTTCTTAATACATATAGTCTGTCAACGTCGTCTCTGGGAGGTAATGCCTTTTTATTATCATTATTATTATTATTATTACAGTCCTTTATCAGCTCTTTATTCTAGACCTAGAGAGTGAGAAGATAGTGATTATATGCATTCTCTATAGTTGTTTTTTCCTGCCTCTTATATGTGATATGTTAAAGTCAGTTTATTACTTTCTACAAATTCCATTTCTTTTTTGATTTTCGTACTGGTTGGGATTGGCAGGTATCTTGATGTATTTTTCTGTCTATTTCTTGGTCATACCAATGGGCCCGACTATTATTGGCAAAGTGGTAGTCATAAGGTGCCACATTTTTTCAATTTTTATCTCTAGGTCTTTGTATTTAGTTATCTTATTATATTCTTTGACTGATAGGTTAATATCAGTTGGCACCGCCATATCAATTAGAAAGCATACTTTTCTTTTATAGTCATTAACCACTATATCTCGTCTATTGCTCTTTATTCCTCTTTTAATTAGGATGGCAAAGTTCCTGAGAATAGTAGCTCCAATTAATTTTTGTTGTTCATGCCATTTTTCACAATCCAATATATCATAATACTTACATAATGTTTAATGAATGTAATGTAATTGTTATTGTACTCCTTTAAGAATTGTTCACACCAGCGTTAGCTAATGCAAGTCTTCTCAAGTCTCCAGGACCCTTCTCAGTATTCTGTAAAATCTTATTAATGTTGTTGTTAAATAGTCTCCACTCGTACTCTTATTTCCAATTTCTCCTGACAGGCTGAGATTAGGAGGTATTTCTGTATTTCAAAAGGTCTGAGCAGTTTGTGCGTCTCAATATTATTGTTATTATTAATTCATTCCTCCATAAAATTTCTTACCAGTTTTAACGAGTTGTCATTCCCAGTGGTCTGCGTTACAACAAGACATCTCGGGTCTCCCAGACGCTTCTCAGTATGAGAACAAAATTTTATGTTAAAGTCTGTATGGTCTTGATTCTTTCTCTGATTTTCAGTCCCTCCGACCTCTTTTTTTAAGTCTCTGTGGACCGTCACAAAACCGCCAGGTGCCCGTAATGTAATGGTTATCGTCGTAGGAAATGGATACGGCGACACGAGTTCAAATCCTGGACAAGGCTGATTGCATTTCACATAGTACTAATACCCTTGGGAAAGGTATGAATCCAATTATTCTCCCTCCAGCTATGGGTAAATAGTAGAGCAGATTAAGTTTTTCAATCTTGGTGAGGCAACTAGTCTAGGAGAAGGAAAACTCTGAATTCAAACCTATTAGAATTGACCTTGTGTCATATCCTGCCTGAGCGAAGAGGTTGATAAATATTGTTACAAAGCGCTAGCAACAGTTCGCATCTCGGCCACACTCATGTCCCTCAGTTTTTCAGTTCTTAACCTAGTTCCAAGGAGTTGTTTACCTTTTAACTTTTTTCGTTTTCCCTCTGGAAAATTAAGACCCACGAATTGAAAAGTTCTTTTAATATGGTAAACATTAGCTTTGGTCTTCTAGCCGATAACTGGTGATCAGTTTTTAATCTTCATTATTAAATCCTGCCGACAGCAAGAATATCCTTATTTCCCTCCCGCCATCGATCTCAATCATTCATTTTTCCTGGTAGGTCTTCTAAATTGCATCATGTGTCCGTACAGAGTGGCTGAAAGTCTTTGCTGCTCAGCAATCTCTAGCACGTCCATGTGGAAGAATCTTTAAGAGAACATCGCTTAATCGTTTGTCCTTGCGTCTTCAACAGTACCCTGCAAGTCTTGTTGGTCGTAAATGAATGGTTTGTGGGATGGGAAGTAGGCAGCTTTACAGTTGTTGTTTTGTGGTTTGTGACTTCCTGGCTTTGTTCAAGACAACACGCAGCATTCTTCTGTTGTTGTTACGTGATATGGTAGGTCCAAATTATAAAAAAAAACAAAAAACGGGAGGATAATTTCTGGGAAAAGATAGAGAGAAGAAAAAATGACCAACATTGATTATACGGGAGTGGGCAATTGACCTCTGAGTGACTTAAGCCAATGCAGTTGTGGGTTAGCCAGTCACAATACCAGCAGAAACGGATATTGACCTTCTTCCGATACTACGGGGAAGTAAGGGGACGACTTGGTTTGAAGGAGTTGGCTAGAAGACATGACGAGGTAAAGACATGGAGTTGAACACTAGCCACGAAGTGTATGGGAGACGAAAATTTATGAGTGCCATTTTGGGGGCTAACTCCGAAAAAAGGGGCACGCACCAGGCACTAATCTCTGAAGACAAAACCAGCGAACAAACACGTTAGAACAAATCGAAAATACAGAAAGAAAATTCAAAGTCTATGTGTCCTTACTTTTTTTCTTTGTCCAGCTAACGCAGTCGACTCAATTTCCATACTCTCCCTCTTTCCCCCGGCATCTACTTAAAAATTGTAGAAGTGAATAAATCTTTTGTTGTGAACTAAGACAACGTTTCCTTAGTTAGTCAACTTTTTCCACGGCCAGGTTTGACTACTACTATAGACATAGCGATTAGGTCATTAACATGTTCGAGAACGTGGTGGTACAAATGTTGATTTAGTACCGTTAAGTTACATTGTTCCCATCAAGCTTTTTCTCGGATCACTTTGTTTGTGTCAATGTGGTGCACCAAAATGGTAGTATGTACAAATCTACAGCTTGGAAGGAATTATGTTTAAGTTTTTTGGATAGATCAGATGTACATATGGTCGATAACCGGTTAGATGCATGACACACCTCCACTAAGCTTATGTTGACATCATACTCAGTACATGAGATTGTTGCTGCTGAGGTAAAATTGTCGTATAGCCACATACATATACAAAAACATAGTCAACAATAATGACGACTTTAATGAACGAACGAACGCACTTCTTTATAAAAATATTTCTCTCACACTCATGTTGGTTGTGCGTGAGAGGTGAGTTGGAGACGGGGACATACTGCTAGATATTGACCCAAGTTCTTCTGACCATAGCAGCACTTCTTTCTCATCTTGGCTGGAGGTGCTCAACCGTGGGTCACTGAGGGCCCAAAGCCCTCTGTGTGCCGCTGACATCTTGTCCCCAACTGATCCAACTGCTCGAACCGCCTCGGGCACCTGGTTATATAATTGTCTTACTCACCTGTTTCCGCTGTTCTTCCGTTCATTTGCACAGGTGCATCTCTTGATTGATGGCTCGGTCGAGGGTCAATATGTTACAAAATCTCAGAGATATTTTTAGTTTCATTTTCTTTGAAGAATTCCGATTTATAAGTATGCAATTGCTCAGCATGATCATATTTTGATATATTGCACAATTACCACTGGATTACCGTTCTCACACAGTCATGTCTACTCTTGTATTCATTGGATGTCATTTCACTGTATTTATTTTCGTTATTTATCATTTCATCTCTATCCCCATATAACCTACATTTACTATTCTATTCATATATTTTTGGTTTGATATTATTTTCCTCGTGGTATTATGTTATTTTGTGTTGTTTTTAATAGATATTCAGTTTTATCCTCTGGTTTCTCGCTCTTAGCCATTTCCTTTTCAATATACGAGCAACATTTTTAATTTATCACCTGATGTATAAATACATGTCCTCGTGGTGTAATGGTTAAAGCGATGAACTGCGGAATCGTAGTACGCGAGTTCGTACTCCAGTCGCGCTATTACGTTCACTTTCGGGCAAATACCCTTGGGAAAGGTATGAACCCCCTTATTCTCCCTCCAGCTATGGGTAAATAGTAGGACGGACTAGGTTCTTCAGCCTTGGTGAGGCAACTAGTCTAGGAGAAGGAAAACTCTGAATTCAAACCTGTTAAACTCCGCTTAAAAACTGACCTTGTGTCATATCCTGCCCGAGCGGAGGGGTTGGTAAATAGTACCTGATGTAAAATACAAATATATAAATTAATAATCTTCTTCATGGATTTCTCTGTGTCTGTCTGTCTGTCTCTCTCTCTCTCTCGTAATACATTCCTATACGTGTGTTTGAGTGTGCATTTAGCAATCCTTCAGCACAAGCTGGATGTAACTCATGGTCAATTTGTAAGCTGTTTAATTGGATTGAATTCATTTTTCCTTCTCATTGTCTTCTTGCCATATCAAGGTTTACGAGGTCAATATTCCCTACGTTTTACACCTAGCTGCAGGGAGAATAATTGGATTGAATTCAGTTTTCATTTTCCTAGTATGATTGCCATATCATGGTTAACGAGGTCAATATTCTCTATGTTTTACCCAAAGTTGCAGGGAGAATAACTGGATTCATACCTTTCGTAATAGCACTATCTGAAATAACTGGATTTACACCTTTCGTAATAGCACTATCTGAAATAGCTTCGACCAGGATTTGAACTCAGGTCAACCTGTTTATTTTCTACTATCATGATTATTATACCAGACATTCCTTCAAAATTATATATGTATATTTTTTTTCTTGTTGGCATATTTTCTTTAAAGTGACAGACAGATTTATGCTAATTTTTTATCCATCACAGAAAATATGCTATCAATGTGCAACCAAATTTTTAGTAGCTTTCATGCCATCCATTGCTTACTGTGGAGAAAGACATTTTTTGGTGGGGGGCTCCTTTTTGTGTCTGTTCGAGGACCTTTCTAGCACTTAGTCGTCTTGACAAAAAGAAGTAGCAATTAAATATAATAATTTATCAAGTAAAATAAAATATGCCAAATACCCTATTTATTTCAAAATTATTCTATGACACAAATGGCATGAGGAAATTGGTTGGTTGGTTGGTTGTTTGGTTGATTGGATTTTATGGCATATCAACCTTTGTACGTTATTTAACGCCAAATCCATTTTTATGCAAATAGCCTGTTCTAATTTTAAAAAATCAGTTTAACATGAGTACATAGTTTAATTGTCAAAAACATTTCTATTTCAAGCTCTTCAGTTTATTCAAACAGTTCTAATTCTGCTTAGTATAAGTACAAATTTTGTAAACACATAGTTAGATATCAAAAACAGTTCTATATTAAACGATTCAGTTTAGCATAAGCACGCAGTTTAAATGTAAGTACAGTTCAACTGTCAAAAACATTTCTATTTCAAGCTATTCAAATTACTCAAACAGTTCTATTTCAAACAATTCAGTTTTAGGATAAGTATGCATTTAGTTCTATTTAACACATAGACAGGGCCCTATCAGGTGCTACCATGCCGCGCCATAGTGGACCGGGGAGCAATGGCAATGAAGTGGTGCTCTGCATTCCCCAAAGCTCCAGTATCAGTGACACCTCACTAATAGCGGGGGGGGAGTCTTAACCCTTTGCAGAGGTGCAGTCGGTGTAATGTACAGCCCCAGCCGACTGGGCAATACACAGTGTTAATATAAGAACAGTTTTATTTCAGATTATTCAGTTTTGCATAAGTACTCAGTTTAGATATCAAAACACTTCTATTTCGAGCAATTCACTTTAGCATAAGTACGCACATTCAATGTCAAAACAGTTTTACTTTAAACAGTTCAGTTTAGCATAAATACGCGGTTTAAATGCAAAAAAACTTCAGCAAAGTCAAGAAAGCACGGTTTAGTTCTTTTTAACCCATTGATAGGACCCTTATCAGGTGCTACCACTCCGGGCCAGAGTAGACTTGGAAGCGATCGCAATGAAGGGGTACTCCGCATTCCCCAAAACTCCAGCTTTACTGAAACATCACCATCAGATCGTTTAGTGTCTTAACCAGGACACTCGCTGGGAGGTCTTACCTCTCTGCAGAGAAGCAGTCAGTGTATTCAACAGCCCCAGTCAGGTGAGAAAAAGCGTTGATTATTGCACAACGTATTTAACTGACACCTCTAACTTTGGACAACAAAATTATGAGGAAGAAATGACGCGAAAAAAAAAAAAAACACTGACATTTTAGAATGTATAAATATAAATTTAACCAAAATTTAGCATTTGTTAAATTTTTGTCTGTTCGGACGGACAAAAAAATAATTTATATTGTTTACATTACGCCTTGAAACACTGAATTTAACCAAGGACATGTCCACCCAAAAATCAAACAAGATTGTTGGAGAAAGAAAATTTTGAAAAAACACACATTCCAATGAAAATTTCTTTGTAGCAGCGTAAAATACATTCGTTTTGTGTATAGAACTTCGTGCAATATAAACACACACACACACACACACACACACACACATATATATATATGTGTGTGTGTGTGTGTGTATGTATGTGTGTGTGTGCGCACGCACTCACGCACGCGTATGTGTGTGTATATGTATATCAATGTGTACCGTGTGTGTGTCTTCGGGTTGTTCGAAACGATTCCGTTATTACTTCTATAACACACGCAACAAATGGGGTCCAATTATACATTCTGTAATTTTCATATATCCGCATTTTTCAAAGAGTTATACTGAATATGGATCTCATTAAATCCCTAGCTTTTATTGTTATTCCGACATTTATAGCGTCCGTATTGAACACTATCGCTTAAATATTATAAATGAGGAAACATTACTTTCGTCAAATAGGCTGAATCATAACGGAAAAAATATTGACGCCAACCATTAAAATACAATCTCCTTACAAATCAACACAAATGAAGCAATATTTTTCAACAAAAAAATAATGTAACTGCGACGCAAGCACAATCTTTTCTTCTGCGTTTAAAAGCAATAAAAAATATTTCAGAACATTTTAGTTCGCATTTGAAAAACCCATGACTATATATTATTTTTCGCATGCGACAGAACACATGAAAATTTTCTTCATTAATGAACGTTGGGTTGATTTCTTTGTTTGATGGCATAACAACCTTCGTGGGTTATTAATGCTATCATTCTCGTACGAAGATCAGAAGTGATACAATTCAAAACATAGCTGACGGAATAAGGTGTTCATACCTTTCGCAGAAGTATGTTCGAAAGTGAATGCAGGCAAGAACGCTAACCATTCGAGCACAA
The DNA here is from genome assembly GCA_963585895.1 of Sepioteuthis lessoniana. Taxonomy (NCBI): domain Eukaryota; kingdom Metazoa; phylum Mollusca; class Cephalopoda; order Myopsida; family Loliginidae; genus Sepioteuthis; species Sepioteuthis lessoniana. The sequence goes on along the minus strand of OY757904.1, from coordinate 18,773,357 downwards.
AGATCCCCACCTCCGAGCCAATACAAAATATTTATATATTTTTCATCGCAAAGCAGTAAACAAGCAAGATTTCTCTTTGCTCTATAATCAAGGATTAGAAGGCACTGTGTCCCATATTGAGGGGACTACCCCTAGAAAGTGGTGCCCCGTGTGTGACACTAAATCACATCTAATGATGAGGCTTTAGCTCTGAAAATCAGGGAAGTGCAGAGTAGTCTTTATTGCCATCACTCCCAGGTCCACTCGCAACGAGATTGGTAGTACTTGTTAGGTGTAACGTTACGAAATCATTTTAAATAGTTGTGATGATTTACCTTGAACTATCAACCTGAGGTAACCTGAGCGTCGGAAAGTGAAGTTAAATACAAGATGCTACTGTTGGTCTTGCGGATAGGAAATTTATTTGTGCTGGACCTTTCTAGCGGCCCCCAGCCAAAAATAGACGAAAGACAGTAAACAGGAAAGAAACGAAAATAATATATATATATATATATAATAAATATATTTATATAAATAATTAATCTAGTAAGTCTAGCCACACTGATGAATTCTGATAGAACAAAACAGATTTGTCTATGGATGACAATATATATATGCTCCCCTACTCCCGTAGGGTTGAGCACTCTAGCGAATGAAGTAATCGCGTTGCCATTGGCTTATATGCAAGGCTCTTCATATGAATTGAGCTCTCCGTAGCTGTTAAGCGGATGTATGTAAACAATAGGGATTGTGATTCATAACCGTATAAAATTTACTTCGTTGCTGCTGGTTACCTCGTGGCTGAGGGGTAGAGTCTTGGATTGGCGTTTGAGTCAACCGGGTTTCGATCCCAGCTACGGGAATCTAGTATGTCTAGCCACACTGATGAGTTCTGATAGAACAAAACAGATCTGTCTGTGGATGACAATATGTATATATATATATATATAGAGAGAGAGAGGTGACTGTTGTTATTCTTCTCTGTTCGCCCAACGCTCGTGCGTGCATGATTCGTTGTCCTCGTTGCCTGCTCCTCCTAGAGCCCCCTTCGGGTCTTCTTCGTTGAATCTTCTACATCGTCAGCAGTGTGGCTGCTCTCCATGTGTCTGATCTGTGTCTTTAAATCAATTCTTTTATACAAATCCCTAAATTCATCAATTACGTAATCCAAATGCAACATGTCACTGCTAAGTCCCAAATACCAGCTGATTCTGCACAATTGTTTTTCTTTGAATATTAAATATCAGCTGATACTAAACAACTGTTCATCTTCGAACTCACAAACAAATGCTTATTGAAATTCCCAGTTATTAACTTACAAGCAAATGCTTTGCAGTAGATCCCGCAACTCGACTTTAAATTCAAAGTTTAACTAAAAAAATAAATAACTACAAAAATAATTAATTAAAATTCCTAATTATTTACATAATAGGCTCCAATCCATCGGTCTAATAGTTCTGTATCGAAATGTTTTTATTCGAGTTGACTGGGTGCAAGAAAAACCGCTTACGAAACAACTAAACAAAAAAGGTAAATATGAAAATACAATAAACGTAATTCCTTAAATTCTAGGCGAGCTATTACTGTAAATTGTCTGATATGTCGTTAAACTCAACGAATCAATTATATTTTCGCTGTATTCAAAGATAAATATACTTTTAGCCAAAATATCTTTGAAAAATTTTAAGTATATTTACTCATCGTTAACAAATTATGAAAAATAACCGAAAGATTAAGATTAAGAGAGATTAAGGGTAAATATTATGCACCAGGTTATAGTAAATCAACACTGAGTCGGCTAGGGCTGTAGAATACAACGACTGCACCTCTGCAGAGAGGTAAGACCCTTCAAACGTGTGTCCTGGATATGACTCAAAACTATCTGATGGCGAGGTTTCAGGGATGTTGGAGTTTTGGGGAACGTGGAGCACCCGTTCATTGCCATCGCTCCCAGGCCCACTCTGGCCCGGAGTGGTAGCACGTAACAGGGCCCTATCTATGGGTGAAATAGAACTGAATTACATACTTATGCTCTATTGAATCGTTTGAAATGGAACCGTTTTTGAAATTGAAACTGTACCTACGCAAAAATGAATTGTTTAAAATAGAACTGTTTTGACATTTAACTGTCTGTAAACTGTCTGTACTTATACTAAACTGAATTGATTGAGTTAGAGCTGTTTGAATAAACTGAATAGATTGAAATAGAAATGTTTTTGACAATTGAAGTGTGTACTCATGCTAAACTGAATTGTTTGAAATAGAATTAATTATTAGTATAATAATGGATTTGGCATTAATTACCCTACAAAGGTTGGCATGCTATAAAACCAAATAACTAACCAACCAAATATAGTGAATCGGAAAGTAAGCAGAACCAAATAAATACTTTTCTAGCTTACTTCATCCCACTTGTATTCACGAGAAGCCCTATCTATAGGAGACAATCAGCAAATTTTGGCAGTTTGTATTATTTAATTTCCTTATTTTATTTTACAAGTACCATAATCTATTATTCCTATTAGGGTTAGTATGTTGTTGGTATTATAGTTTAGAAAACATTTTGCGTCCCTTTATTCATGCGCCCATATGCCACTGCCATCCCTTGCGATACTTTATTAACCACTGTAACTCGCTCGATTTTGTTCGCATATCACGCCGCTATTTTCTTATCTCATTCAACCATTATAACAGTCAGTAACGTTTAATTCACTCAATTAACGGCAATACCCAGTTTATGAATATCTACATTAATTTACAATCTATCAACTAAATGTATATTTTAGCCCATTATATATATATATATATATATATTTATATATATATATATATATTTAGCCCAATATATATATATATATATATATATATATATATATATATATGGTTTGGTTTAATGGCATATCAACTCTTTTTAGGTTATTTAATATCAAAGCCATTCACCTAGAAAAACAGTAGTGGAGCTGGGAGGATAAGGGGGTTCATATTTTTCATATTTTTCCCAAGGGTATTTGCCCGAAAGTGAACGTAATAGCACGACTGGAGTAAGAACTCGCGTACTACGATTCCTCAGTCCATATATATATATATATATATATATATATATATATATATATATATATATATATATATATATATATATATATATATATTTTTTTTTTATTTACGACTATTAAAAACCTATTGTGAACAATAATTTAATGGACTGTAAGTGTTTTTTCCTCTTTGTTTTTTAAAATAATAATATATAGTAATCTACTTTTTTGTTTCGTTTGGTTAAATGGCATTTCAATCTTAATGAGTTATCTAATGCTAAAAACATCCCTGTAGAAGAAAAGATGTGGTACTATTTATCTCATACCTGAGGGGATTATCCCCTTTCTTAAGAGCATTTGGCCGGAAGTGAACATAATACCACCAATGGAGTTTGAACACACTAACTATGATGATCCTTTTTTAATTCAAGATTTAGCAATACGTTTATCTTTGAAAATCTCCAGCTCTTCATAACTGCAATGTAAGTGCCGCAGTGTTGGACATTTTGAAAAGGAGCATTCAGTTACTGGGAGAGTGACCAGTCACGATCTAAGTTTCGGAGCTCAGCATAAGAATCGCCACTCATTGAAAGTTTTCTATGATTTGTAAAAGAATCGATTTTTATTGATGGATTTGAAAATACAACTTCCTATCTTTTTTTTAGGTCAGTTCAGACGGAAGTGGTAACATCAAAAGTAATGTTAATGTTTTTTTTTTCTTTGACCACTTACGTGGTGTATTCAATAAGTTTCTAGACTGTTTTTCTACAGGCATTCAAAATTGTCGTAGACTCTTGAGAATTCAGTATGTTACATCTTATGAGATGACTGACTAATTTTTATGATTTCATGCTCAAATAAACAGCTACAGCAGGAATTGCAATACACCCTACTAAAGCCTGATTGTCACAGCTGGTGAATTTCAAAAATGCAATCTGACACTTTAGAAGAACGATATGCAATAAAATTATGATTAAACTTGGGAAAAAGGCCACAGTAACATCTGGAATGATTCAGACTGCTTTTCGGCCATGTTGAATGAAACGAGCATCAGTTTTTGAGTGGCATAAGAGATTTAAGGAAGGCAGGGGGTCTGTGAGGGATGATGAGATGTGTGGGGGAGTAAAGAAGTCAATACATCAGAGTTGATTGGCGAAAGGGTTAGGGTTAGGGTTACTATGTTGAGATTTTAAGGGAGTTCAGGAAGAGATTCCGTCGGAAGAGGCCAGCACACTTCAAATTGGGTCAGTGGCATTTCCAACAGGACAATGCACCAGTCCACAACTCCATCCAAATAGTCACAGACTATTTGACCAAGATGGGCATCAGGACAGTCCCCCCTCACTCGCCCTGTGACATTTGGTTATTTTCTCAGCTCAGAGACTGTGGTTATGAGACAATTGAGGAGATGAAAGAGGCTGCAACGAAGGTCCTTGACACGCTCACACAAGAAGACATCCATGGGGCCTTCATGAAGTTTTTGGAACGGTACGACAAGTGCATTGCAGCCGGTAGAGTTTACTTCGAAGGGGACTAGAGCTTCATGTGTGTACTATCAATAAAAGTACCCATACGAAAAAAGTCTGGAAACTTATTTAATGATACTCGTATGTCACTTTTGCTTTCCTGATATAAACAACCTCATATCGTTGTTATCCTTTCATCTCGTCTTTGTCTTTCGTAGCTAACTTTCTTGAAATTCCCTCAACACAACATGGTGATAATATTAAGTTGTTTATTACGTCAGTGCTATATATTACATTTATGTTCATGTTACGAATATCTGTGGGCTATCAGTGAAATTCAAGGAATGTCAAGACCCTTTATTTCTTCAGCATTTAATTCAAAACGCTGTTGTTGGTATTGTCTCAGTTCTTCCTCAGGTTTCGAACAGTACTTATATTGCTTTAATTGCCTTTGGGATAATTTTAAGCGAATTGATATTCATGGACATAATTCTTATCTTCACAATCTCCATTTCCCTTAGGTTTTTGACGATCTCTTGATAATTGCTCAATTTCTGATTTTATTTCAGTTTAATATGTGGTCATATCGAATTGGTTTATTCACTGCGTTGACGCAAGATTCTCCGGAAATTTTACAAACATATTTATTCATATAAATTCATGTTAGATAAGAAGCTAATAATACCGGGGTTCGAATTATTAAATGTAAATATACATACACAATAAAGGCAATTTCCTAAGCTTTATGAATAAAATAACCCTCGATGACTTGAATGACCGTTAAGTTCAATCAGTTTATTCGATAACTTGACCCTCTAAAAGACGAGCTGCAAAGAAATATGTATCCACGTGGAAACTAAGACATGTATTACAATAGGTTTAGAAAATGCAATAATTCTTTAAATAAAATTTTAAAAAATATGGTGTTAACGGTATGATATTTGTCGCTGCCTCCCACCAGACAGGACTTGACACAAGGTCAATAGCCCGAAGGCCAATTAAAGTGGCGATTAAGGGAGGTGGTGTCGGGAACGAGCCGAGACTCGAACCCTGCTGGTCATTGACCCACTAAGACATGGTGTTAAAGGTATGAATCATTTCTAACATTGTTAGTTAACGGAACCAAAGTGTAAATAAACAAGCCAGCAACCGGGAAAAATTCGAGTACAAAATTTCAGTATCTCGTCTGGTAGGCTACGTTGAATAAAATGGGCTTGATCTTGTTCCAGTACAGATAAACAACTGCTAATCAGAACTTCCTGTGATCACTAGATATAATTTAAGCGTACTAAAACGATACATATACTCCTTTCTGTGTCATGTTTTAATAAACCTCCAAAATGTATGTAACCCTAATACAATGAATGTTGTGTATACACTGTACTATTTATACTATGCAGTAGCCGTGAGAACAAATGGTTTAGAGCCCTGTGGTACAAGGTGTGTATGTATCATGGATAGCCACTTCGGACTGCAATGGAGGGTCATGGTTTATCCAAGTTAGACGAACCAGACATGCAGGACACTGGTGGAGAAGCAGGGACGAGCTCATAAGTGATGTACTCCTATGGACTCCTACATATGGCCGAGCAAAAGCGGGACGACCAGCTCGACCCAACATAGAGCAGCTATGCGAGGATACGGGATGTAGCCCTGAAGACCTGTCGGAGGCGAAGAACGATAGGGAGAAGTGTTGAGAGATGGTCAGGGATATCCGTGCCTGTGGCACGACATGATGATGATGATGATTATGATGATGCAGAAAGTAGTCGAATTTTTGCCGTCTTTTGGTTTCCCGAGAAGAATGTAGGTTGTTGACTTCTTTCTGGATTCAATATATTTCTCTAGTAACTTTAAGACTCAAGAAATATTAGTTTTACTTTGATTATTCGTATGTCAATTTTTAATGAAAATACGGGTGAAGTGAGAGAGAGAGAGAGAGAGAGAGAGAGATGGAAAGAGAGAGAGAGAGAAAGAGTAAGGGAGAGAGAGAGAATAGTAGGTATTTGTCGTGGCTTGCTTCTGATACCAGCTTCTAGACTCTTCCATTTAGGAAACCGAATCTTTCTTGACTGTCTGGGTTGCTGGCCAGATACACTGTCTTTCGCTCGAACACACACTCTGCCGGTCGTTTGCCTTGACTTACGGTTGAATACTGACTGACCTCGAATCATCTCTGACCTGCTATTCGAGGGTAATACTGCCTACTCAAAAAAAAACAAAAAAAAAAACATCGCCGAAATTTTCTAACCGTCCAGCAGGAACTACAAAAGATGGTTGCTATGCTGTTCGGAATTTGTTATTTATTTTATCTGTGTGTGTGGTCCAAACGTTGATTTAGTTTATTCATTTAAATCAAGCAACACAACTCTAGGAATAAGATGTAGCGGTATTAGGGGTTGGGTGTTCTGTAAATTCTACTAGAAGAAAGATTTCTTTATTTCTACTCTATTCTTGGTGGCTACGACAAGAGGAGACAAGAGTTCGCGTATTGGTAGAGCAATTGAACCATTGAAAGACAGGGAAAAAACTCGTTTCTACTAGAACGAGGAAGGTACCCGGCTCATTGTGTCTCTTATCTATTTTCTCTTCGATAGCTTAAGAAGCTGAACGGAGAGACTAAATCAACTGAAGTCCAAATACTGGAAACGAGTATTTTTTTATGCTTTTCCTCCGAAAGTTAGTAATCATTGATATAGAAGTCATCGGTGACAACGCTACACTTACTGAATGGTTCAACCATTATACTGACATTAGAAACTTGTAACTATTGTGATCATCTGTACACCTTGAATTTTCAATGATCGGAAGATAAACCGGATAGTCAGAATATATGTTTAATTAGAATTAATATTGGAAAATTCACATGAATTAGAAAATGCTCTTGAGAAAACTTCGGAAATTAGACATTCAATTTCATGTTATATTAACTGCAACATGTGATTATTGAAATCCAAAAAATTTCAGTTTATGTAGTTTTCAATGATTACAAAATGTAATACTTCACTCAAAATTTGTAATATTGCCCAGTCGGATGGGGCTGTAGAATACGCCGACTGCTTCTCTGTAAAGGGGTACGACTGCTATATTTTGACCTTTTGACCCGGCCAAAAATGCCATTCAAGGTGACGCACCGGAAGGAAGTGACACATTCTAATGGCAGTTATGAGAGGAAATCGCGTGGGCGAAAACTGGCTGATGAAATGGGACGAGGTTAAAAAAAATCCCATTATACTCTCATAGACTGACGCACCGGAAGAGAGTGACCTCTGAACTGCATGACAGTTATTTCCGCTCGATGACGATCACACAGGCCATTCCAAAGAGAGCGGGAGTGACATATCCCAATCGCCAGACATCGGAAGAAATTGCGGAGGCGTAGAGGTGTGTCCATATCACCGCGTGGGAGTTTGAAGGTAATATAGGGCCGACGAATTGAACAGAGGACAATTGAGTTCGACGAGCCAGTAGACAGACAGTTGAGCTGAGGCGAGAAAGTTGGAGACGGAGGGGACGAGATGTAGTACGGAAAGCCAGCACCCAGCAGAGTGGACTCCCGGGCTCTGGTTGAGCAGACATGGAGAACGAGAAAGACACAGCGCTGACGGCCATAACTTCGGGGTCAAAATATTTCAGTTATGTTCGGTCTCCAGCTCCCTCTCACACGCAAACTTTGAGTAACCCTTTGTACCCTTACAAATAAAGTGAGAGGTAAATATTTTTATAATGAAGTCTTTCTGTGTGCGCCGTTTATTACTGCGTCTTTATCATCGTGCGTCTGTCTATTATTGTGTTGTTATGATGCTGCATAATGCTGTAGATGACTATATAACATGACCTCCCCTCAGCGAGTGTCCTAGATATGACACTACACATTCTGATGGTAAGGTTCCAGTAATACTGGAGCTTTGGGGAATGTGGACCACCCCTTCATTGTCATTGCTCCCAGGTTCATCCTGGCCTGGAATGGTGGCAACTAAGATCTATGGGTTAAATAGGACTAAACTGCATACTTATTCTAAACTGAATTGTTTGAATTAGAACTGTTTGACTAAACTGAATAACTTGGAATAGAAATGTTTTTGATAATTAAACTGTGTACATACATTTAAAAAGCATACTTATGCTAAACTGAATTATTTGAAACGGAACTGATTTTTACATTGAAAATGTACTTACGCTAAACTGAATTGTTTAATATAGAACTGTTTTGTCATTTAACTGTGAGTAAATAAAATCTATACTTATACTTAACTGAATTAGCTGTATTAGAACTGTCTGAATAAACTGAATAAATTGAAAAAAAATGTTTTGACAATGAAACTTTGGACTCATGCTAAACAGAATTGTTTGAAATAGAACTGATTATTTGTTTAAAAATGGATTTGGCATTAAATAACCTACATGGTTTTATATGCCATAAAACCTAAATAATCAAACACCTAAACCAAAAATTTGTTACACTTTACACGAATAATTTAGCACTTAAGCTAGAAAATGCCATACTTTAAACTAAGAAAGCATTTCTTTATACAAATACTGTTCTACATTAAGCATTAAATGTAACACTTTACACAAAAATGCAACACTTTGGGCAAAGATATTGCACTTAACAGAAAAAATGTTGTGCTTTACACAGAAAATTTCGCTGTTTACACAAAAAATATCGGTCTTTATTAAAAAAAAAAAGGCAGTCTTTTACACAAAATATAGTATTTGTACGGAAAAGGAAACTCTTTACACAATCAATATACCTGTTTATAAAAAAAGGAGTATTTTGAACAGTAAATATACATCTTCATACGAAAGAATTGTTGCTCTTTACATAAAAAATGTACCACTTTGCAAAAAAGAGATAATCTATTGAATATAAAATGTAACGTTTTACACAAAAGATCTATTAATTACACAAACAATGTAAGACTACACAAAAATTGTAGCGCACTACAAAAATAAATGTCCTTTAAGCCAAAGGTTCTTACTAGAATGGAGTAGTTAATCTGGACTTTATCTCCGTTATACATTTTACGTACTTCCACGGCCTCAGAAAGAGAGCAGATATCATAATTCAAAAGTGGCCCCCCACTTGAGATGAGTTGTATCTTTGTGTTTCTCTTTCCACAATCAAGTACAAGCTATCATCAATATAGCAGTCGTCGGTTACAACGTTTCATGCATAACAACAGTCAATTTCACCTAGGATTGAATAATAAAAGAATTTTTATCTTTATTTAAATAATAGCTTGTATTTTCTGTAAGAGCTGATCAAAGAAGGTTTTTGTGGTGCTACACAACTGACATTTTGAAAATGACAGGTCTGGAGAATAACCAGCATGCAGAAATTCTTATTCCATTTCTCTGACAGTATGTTTTGTTGCATTGACAGGCGTTGGCTACAGTGAAATTACAAGCCGGACTTTCTTGCTCATGAATAGTGATGCATTGGTGGGTGTTGAAGAATATTCCCAGAGACAAAGACAAGAAATGACGATGAGTTCTTTGGAAAGTAAAAAGTCAGACACGAGATCAAAGAAAAATATTTCTCACTTTATAACTGTTTCAATCTCTCTCTAGACCAGTCTAAAACATAGAAGACGAAAAATAGTCATTTTTGAGTCGATGAAGACATTTTTAGATCGTAATCCGACCCTAGTGGACGATTTCACTGGCTTCAAAATTTTAGCTTCTTACTTGTTTTCTTTAGATAGCTGACTGAATGAGTCGTCTAAAAATCCACACGACTTGTGTGACTATTTGTAGCATTAACATGGAGAGCTCTCGCAGTTGACCTTTGGTTGTCGATCACCCAAACGGTTATCAGGTTCACCCAGGGTGGGAAAGCTACTTCTGAATTGTAATTGGTCTTCTTTTTCATAATGCATCATTGAAACCAACGCATGGTTTACTGTAGCATTTCATAGAAAAGTGTTTGCTTTAGGTTAGGTCATTTCCTTTAATGACATATTAACCCTTGATTTAAAGCCAAATCTCCTCGTCTCATTGGTCTAGTAGGTAGAGTGTTCACCAATGGGACGGAAGACCTGGGTTCAATCCCAGGTCACGTCATACCAAAAACTTTGAAAATGGTACTTGATACATCCTTGCTTAACATTCAGCAATATAAGGTACGTATCAAGAGTAAAGTAGAACAACCCAGGGAAAGGATTTGCGTCCTCCCCTACTCCTTGGTGTAGTAGCTATTGAAAAGGGAGCCTTCTGGTCGCCCTCGACAATGGTCGCCAACTTATATATATATATATATATATATATATGTGTGTGTGTGTGTGTGTGTGTGTCTGTCTGAATAATATTAGTTTTAAGTGAATAGTTTATAGGTAACATTTTTAAACGTGTTAGAGCTCATTCTTTAGCACAGAGTTAGATGGTTGCAATTATTACTAATGTTTGCAGACAGTTAAATGGCTTAAAATATAGCTACTTAACATTAGTTATTCTAGTTAATATGGAATATTTGCTCTCACACTGTTTTAGTTATTGCTATTTAACGTTAGTTTCATTATTTGATGTTGATAATAATTCCTGGTAAAAGACTGAACAGGTCTTTTTGAATTATAGATGGGACCTTAACGTGTACTACCATTCCGAGTCAGAGTGGATCTGAGAGCCATAGAAATGAAGCGGTACTTCACATTCCGAAAACTCCAAAACTGTAGTTTTACAATCAGATGCTGTTTAATGTCTTTTTCAAGACACTGTTTTCTTTAGTTGGTAGCAATTTATGATAATCTTATTTGAATGTCATCGATCATATATATATATATATATATATATAGTATTCTTTGGTCCAGTTAAACCGGAGTTGGGAGTAATTCCATCAGGACAAGAAATTATTCATGAGTGAATATTTAAATTTTCCTGGTAAAGAGCTCAATCTAACAATAGTACAGAGCCATGAATTCTTTAAGAAAAACAACAAAACCAGTCACAAACGATGATAAATTCATTTCCATCCTGTTACGCATTTTTGAAATTTCCAAAAACACGAAAAAAAAAAAAATTAACAGGACTTCTTCAGATCTTTTAGATAAAAAAACTAGAATAGACACGGAAAAGTTGGAGGGGATAGAAGAGTGGTGAAGAGTTATCTCCTCATTAAGCCCACTTCCATTTTAAATTTTAATTTTTGTTAAAAATGTAGTAAATTTATTTTTAAAAAAAATTTTAATTTTTTAATTACGTTTTGACCTAAATTACAGATTTTATATTGAACTAGATCTGGGGAGATAACTCTTCCCCCCTCTTCTATCCCCTCCCACTTTTCCGTGTCTATTCTAGTTTTTTTTATCTAAAAGATCTGAAGAAGTCCTGTTAATTTTTTTTTTCGTGTTTTTGGAAATTTCAAAAATGCGTAACAGGATGGAAATCAATTTATAATCCTATGTGACCAGTTTTGTTGTTTTTCTTAATGTATATATATATATATATATATATATATATATATATATATATATATATATATATACAGATAATAGTCATTTGGGAAGATATGTTCAAAGCTATCTTAAATAGAAATTGGTTCTCTATTTTCTAATCCATCTCATCACTTTTCTTAAACGGAAACGTTTCCGTATCAAACTGGAAGACAAGTAGTTTTGATCTGAAAGCTGTTCTTTTACTTAAGTACTTATGAAACATCTTAGCTCGTACAAGAATAGCTGTTGATTTGCGCTTAACAGTGCTTAGCTTGACGTGTTAGTCCTACCTGGATGATTTGTGAGATGGGAGGTAAGTGGTTGTACAGCTGCTGTTTTATTTGAAGCTGGTATTGATATTGCAACTATGATGGTGGGAGCAAAAGTTTTGTAATAGTTTCGTTCGTGATAGAATACAGTGCATGTTTCACGTGACATGCAATTTAAGCCGTGTGAAGTACCTGGTTTTTTTTTTGTTTTTTTTTTTTGGTACTATCTTTGAAGTTGGTTAGCTGACACATTGTGTATTACTTTACTCCCTGTATCATGTGATAGCCATGCAGATGTTTGTGTGACGTGGTCTAATTCTGGACATTTGGCTTTACGGGTTCAAACTGGTTCTTACTGCTGTGGAAGCAACCAAAAACATTTGCTGATCGAAAAATGAAAGCATAGTTAATCATAGTAAAATAAACAGGTTGTTCAGAAAAAAATCCACATGGGTAACAAGAATATCTATAATCAGGAAAGGTCAGGTAGGTCTAGAACCGCGGATCCCGAGGACGTGTTCCACATCAAAGAGACAAATCCGGAGAGAAACTTTTGGAGACTATCAGGCAAGCTCGGTATCACACAGTCCTGTGAGGTTTATCTCCTTCAGGAGCTCAACAAAATCATCAAAAGATGAAAAATTGTGTCTCATGTAACAACAATATTGCAGAACTTTGTGGAGGTGCCCGTGGTGAAATGGTTATCGTCGTAGGAAATGGACACGGCGACACGAGTTCAAATCCTGGACGAGACTGATTGCGTTTTACATAGCACTAATACCCTTGGGAAAGGAATGAATCCAATTATTCTCCGTCCAGCTATGGGTAAATAGTAGGGCAGACTGGGTTCTTCAGCCTTGGTTAGGCAACTAGTCTCGGAGAAGGAAAACTCTGAATTCAAACCTGTTAAACTCCGCTTTAAAATT
>OY757904.1:18590252-18755252 GCA_963585895.1 Sepioteuthis lessoniana | reverse complement strand
ACCCCCTTATCCTCCCAGCTATGGGTTAAATAGTACCACTACTGTTATTCTAGGAGAATGGCTTTGGCATTAAATTACCTAAAAAGAGTTGATATGCCATTAAACACAGAAAGAAAGAAACCTGAAATATGTCACAGGTGTTTAATGAACAAATAAAAAAGTAACCAGATTCTATTTGAAATCGATCTAATGAGCTGGAAAAAGTGAAATAAATTTATTATGGAATAAATTTCTAATTTCCTTGTATTTTATCCAATCATTCGATGGGTGAGTTTTAATCTCATCCATAGACGCCCCCTTAAAAGATGAGTAGCAGTAGTTCCTCGACTGACTATTTGATCCTTGCCGTTGACCTGTGGGGTTCGTCCTCTCAGCTCCTGGTTAGGCGCGCCGTTGACTCGTCATTGGGTTCGTTCCTCTTAACGTCCACCACGCTGATCCCCATGGCTTCCGAGGTATATCTTGTGGAAAGAAATGTCATTTTCCTTCCCTTGCTTCTTGTCCCTCCCTTCCTAGTAAATGCATTGTCTATAGTTGTATTATTTCAAAAATTCACCGAAACCTGATTTACGGTTTATCGCACTGTTAAAGGCATTCCATTTTTCACAACCTTAGGTTTTCAAAGACTGTAATATTTCCAAAAGTATTTAAAAATCATTTTAGCTGGTTTCTTCTTGATAGTACATCTGAAAACTAGGATTCAAATTGATGCACTTGTTTTTTTTTTTTTCATTTTAATCGCAGATAATATTCAGCAAATATTTCTTTAATTCACATAATACAATCTAAAATATGTATTTAGATAAAAGCTTAGTGAAAGACAAAATACAAATGACCCGGTGGTATTCCATTTCAAAATGCTGCGGTTTAAGATTTTTTTGTGTGCTTGGGAATACGAGTCTTGTACTTCAAAAGTGGAATTCGGGGTCTTTTTTATTGAGAAATACATACACATGTGTTCTTCTAGCGTTTTTCATTTTATCCACTCCGCACGAACTATTACGGACTCAGACTACGCTGGCAAATACACCCACCCTGGTCGAATCCTTGGTACATAGACTGAAATGAGCAGTTGGTGAGATAGGCCTCCATGTGAATGTAGACAAAACAGAGTACATGTGCTTTAATCACAACATAAAATGGTGGTTTTCTTAAACTCGTGGACAAGTTCACTTACCTCGGAAGCAGTGTTGCATCAACCGAAAATGATATCAACACGTGAATAACAAAGCATGGACTGCTATCGATAGACTATTGCTCATACAGAAGTCGCAGTTTTTTCTAAGTCACTGTCGTATCAATACTGTTATATGCATGGACCACGTGGACGCTGACTTAGCATATGGAGAAAAAGCTTGACGGTAATAACACAATAATGCTGCGAGCTGTATTGCAGTAGTCCTGGAGGCAACCCCCCCCAAAAAAAAGCAGTTATACGGTGACCTACCACCCATCACGAAAACTATCCAAATTAGAAAAATAAGATGTGCAGGACACTACTGGAGAAGTAAGGAAGAACTCATAAGCGAAGTATTCCTGTGGATCCCTTCACACGGACGAGCAAAGGTTTGACGACCTGCAAGAACCTATCTACAGCAGTTCTGTGCTGATACAGGATGTAGCGTGGAAGACTTGCCGGAAGCAATGGACGATAGAGACGAGTAGCGTGAGACAGAGAGTCAGAGGGAATCCGTCCTAGCAGCAAATTATAATGATGATAATAATGATTATTATCATCATCATTAAGTCGCGCTGTTAGCATGGATTTCCCCGACTTTCTCACTCCATACGTCCCTTGAGTCTCTCGCTACCGGGAGGTCTTTTAAACTGCATCCTGTCTTCGCAAAACAGTTGTAGGTAAGCTTTTGCTGGTCGCCAAACTCTGGCACGTCCATGTGTAGGGGTCCATAAGAGAATGTCACTTATCAGTTTATCCTTACAGCTCCACCAGTCTCGTGCGTTTTTTGTTCGTCTTACTTGGATGACTTTAGAGCTTCGATGTAAGTGGTTATAGAGTTGTTGTTTCGTTGGTTGTTGTTTCGAGGATTTCTTTAATATAGCTCGTAGCCCTCTTGAGCAATTTCTGTCTAGCTTTTTCTCAATCTGTTTTGTCTGAGTATATGTGATGCCTCCATAGAGCAGTATTAACAAAAACGTTGCTTGGAAGAAATCTAGTTTTATTCTATCGGATATGTCAGCCTACCGATAGCTGTCCACGCCTTCGCTTGGCGAATATTAACATCATTTTCATTAGATTTTGCGCCGCTGCCCATAAACGTGAACTTGTCTACTGATTTCAGAGTTATCGCCATTTAGAGTAGAGATGATTACATCTCGATTAAAACACATCTGCTACATTTTGTTTGCGTTCACATAGCGGCCAATGCATCCAGCTGCCTGCTCCAGGCTTTGCAGCAGGGATTCACCTAGGGCAGGTGTATTTTCAAGAAGGGCTACGTAATCTGCATTGTCGGCGTCTGTTATATTTCCGACGAGATATCGTCGATGTCTTGTCATTTTCTTTTCTTAAATCTATCGACGTTAAAAGGACCAAACACATGTGCACAAGCAGAATGTCCGATAATATCAGTTTTAAGTGGTGTTTAAAAGGATTTAATTAAGAGTTTTCTTTTCTCTAAACCAGTTTCCATAACGAGGTTAAAGAGCACAGTTTGCCCAACTATTTGCCCATAGCTAGAGGTAGAACAATTGAATAGTTACCAATTCTAAGGATATTAGCACTATGTTAAATGAAACATAGTCATGGTTATCTTTCGATGGTTGTAATTTTATCTTTCTCAATAAATGCCACCCAAAAAGATAAGTTGTAGTAGTTCCCCAACTGGACCACTTGATCCGGTTGTTGACCAGTAGGGTTCGTTTTCCTAACATCTTGTGAAGCGTACCGTTGACCTGTCATTGGGCTTATCCACCTAACTTAACGTCCACCACACTGCTTTCCATGGCTTCCGAGG
The DNA here is from genome assembly GCA_963585895.1 of Sepioteuthis lessoniana. Classification (NCBI taxonomy): domain Eukaryota; kingdom Metazoa; phylum Mollusca; class Cephalopoda; order Myopsida; family Loliginidae; genus Sepioteuthis; species Sepioteuthis lessoniana. Next base: position 18,752,277 of record OY757904.1, on the reverse strand, counting down.
TATAACTTATGGAGAAAAAAAAACCTGGTCGCAACATCCCACAAAACAGCAGCTATATAGTCATTTACCATTCATCTCGAAATCTATCCAAATTAGACGAACCGGACATGCTGGACACTGCTGGCGAAATAAGGACGAACTCATCAGAGATGTAATTCTGTAGACCTCTTCACAGGGACGAGCTAGAGTTGACGACCTGCTAGATCCTATCTACTGCAGCTCTGCACTGATACAGTATGTAGACAAGAAGATCTACCGGAAGCGATGAACGATAGGGAGGAGTGGCGAAAGAGGGTCAGGGAAAACTGTGCTAGCGGCACGACATGATGATGATGAAATGAAAACCGTGTAGTCCTAGATTTGACTTCGGGATGTTGTGTCCATTTCCGACGAAGATACACTTTGCAAGCCTATATATATATATATAATCGTGGAAGTTTGCAAATGATCACCGATTTTATACATATATGTGAGTACGTAAATATGTGTGACAGTGCTTGTGTGTGTGTGTGTGTGCGTGTTGGTATTATTACATATATACTGTAACCTACATAAAATGAAAGGGACGAAGTGTCGCACTGGAGGTTTAGAATATGCTGAATCCTATTTACTGAATAAATTCTTCTATTTTTCCTAATTCCTTCTATGAGCATTAGACATTTCCAATTCGTATTTCCCCGAGTGGAGACTTAAGTGCATAATGTCAATCAAGTAGAAAATATTTCATATGAATTTCATTTTTTTCTCCGATATATTCCTCCCTTTATTACATCGTTATACTTATGCACACACACACACACACACACACACGCATACCCACACACACATACACACACACACACACACACACACACACACACACACACATATATATTTTTGCTTGAAGTTTTTTGATAAATACATGGATGCGCCTCTGCCATTTTATATATGTCTGCTGATATATAAGATTACTGTAAATATGAATTTGTAACTAAATATAGTTATATATATATATATATATATATATATATATATATATATATATATATATATCAGTCATTCTTATTCTCTTTGTTTCTGTCTTTCTCTATGCACACATATACAAAATTAAACACACACACACACACACACACACACACATATATATATATATATATATATATATATGTGCTTGAAGTTTTTTGATAAATACATGGATGCGCCTCTGCCATTTTATATATGTCTGCTGATATATAAGATTACTGTAAATATGAATTTGTAACTAAATATAGTTATATATATATATATATATATATATATATATATATATATATATATATATATATATAAAACTATATATATATATATATATATATATATATATATATATATATATATATATATATATATCAGTCATTCTTATTCTCTTTGTTTCTGTCTTTCTCTATGCACACATATACAAAATTAAACACACACACACACACACACACACACACACACACACACATATATATATATATATATATGCTTGAAGTTTTTTGATAAATACATGGATGCGCCTCTGCCATTTTATATATGTCTGCTGATATATAAGATTACTGTAAATATGAATTTGTAACAAAATATAGTTTTATATATATATATATATATATATATATATATATACATATAAAACTATATATACATATATATATATATATATATATATATATATATATATATATATATCAGTCATTCTTATTCTCTTTGTCTCAGCCTTTCTCTATGCACACATATACAAAATTAAACACACACACGCACACACATACACACACACACACACACACACACACACACATATATATATATATATATATATATATATATATATATGGAGGGATGAAACTTGTTTATTTTGAACTATGATTATGTTTTTATATTTGAAATATAATAAATTCACATATACCCATAATTTTTGTTGCAGCATGTTACACTTACAAACGTCCGTGCACCTGGTCACACATATGCATGTATGCACACGTCTGTATGCATATGTGTGTATACACTTGTGTGTTTGTTTAGGGGAGGGACTTCCAGTCGTTTAGTGGCTAATGTTCTGTAATGTGATTCTGTAGTGGGCACGTTCGAGTTACAGTCCCATAACTCTGTTCATTTTCGAATTCAAACCCTTGAAAAAGGCATGAACACACTTATGCTCTTAGTTATGGGTTAAATAACAAGATGACTGTTGTTTACAAGTATGGATTTGGCATGAAATAACCCAGGAAGTTCGATATACCGTTAAACAAAGAAACGGAAACATCAATTTAGACATTAATATATTAAAATATTCTGTGGAAATATATTTGTACATCAGTTTATCTATAGATATATTATTAATATACGTACTAATATTTCTATAATGAGTGGCAAACGAATATATTCATATGTATATCGGTATTGTATGTATATATATATATATATATATATATATATATATGCACATTTGAATGCGTATGCGTGTGTGTGTGTGCCTGCATGTGTGTATATACCAATATTTATATATGTATGTATGTATGTGTGTGTGTGTGTGTTAAAAACGTACGCATAAAAATTTCGCGTACATTTGTGTATATAATATGAATAATATGAATATTTCAAATTTGTCAAGATTATAATTATAGATGTACAAAAATATCACGTATCACATGCATATATACACGTGGATACTTAAATACATCTGGAAACATACATATATTCTCCTCATATAGACAAGCACATATATGCATGTATGCGTATATATCTGAGTGCATATTTATAGATCGATGCACACATTCAAACTGATATACAAACACATAAACACACATATGTCATTGGTTTCAAAACATCTAATGGGAAGATTCAACATGAAAGTCATGAGTAAATGAAAAAAAAACAAACAAAAAAAAACGAAACGTTAAACATATTTTAATAAGAAGATTGAAGATGTATTTTTCTCCATTTTTCCATGCATTTTTTACGAAACAATTCTACTTACTTGACATTTTATAAGTCTGTATATATAATAGAATGTTCTATAGAATTAAATAAACGACAGACTGACGTCCAAAACAAAGTAGATAATAGTTACGCTAAATTTGACTAATCCTCTCCGCTTTTATACGTAAGTAATGACTATTTCAGTTTCGGATACTCGTAATCAAATGTAGGGCTTGGGACATACAATAATTTAACACCGTTTAACACTCCCATTTGTATGTAATCTATTTATTTGTATATGAATTAGGTCTATCGTCAGTCAAATTTACTTGACCGGCATCAAGTAGCAATGTCGCTGTTTTAAAACCCCCCAATTGTGAGCACGAGTTTTAATTGTTCTTTTTTAAATATTTGGTATTATATTATAGGCTTGTAACACAGAATACAAGAATATAGATATGATCAAGGCTTCAAAATAACAAAGATAATAATAGAGGCTCTGATACAAATAATAAAAATACACAGGCAAGATATAGGAATTACAATTGGCAGAGAAAAATATGTTAAACTTGGAGAAAAGAAACAATTACAAATACTTGGGAATATTGGAAGTGGACACCATCAAACAAGCGGATATGAAAGAAAAATATATGAAAAGAGTTCCAAAGATGATCGAGAAAATTTCTGGAAAATAATCTCCGCGGCAAGAATCTCATCCCTGGTAGAATACTCCGGATCATTCTTAAATTGGACGCGAGAAGAACTTAGACACATGTTGTATATTGATCTACGACCCGGCCGGGCTGTCAAAATAGGAAATGAACCAGTGCAAATAACAGGTGCATCCGGTCGAGAAATATCAGAATTATAACCTTGACCGTGGATGGGTTGAATGAGTGCAATTGTCACGCCCACAAGAAGAAGGGGGCGTTGAACTAATATATAACTCGATGAAGACCGGAAGTCAGTTAGTTTGGAGACTAGACCAGTTGGAGATAAGATTCGGTAGAGAAAACCAGTACCCAGAGAGGCTGGACCCCAGGTCCCCGGTTGAGCAGCCCAGGAGAACAGGAAAGAAACGCAGTAATGGCCAATAGAGTGAGGGTCAATATGTTGCAGTTTTGTCCGGTCTCCAACTACCTCTCACACACAATCCTTTCAAATAAAGTGAGAGGTATATTTTTCTAAGATCTGTGTCGCTCGTCATGATTGTGTTGTTATGATTTCGCATGCATATGTGTTTGTATTGTTAGTCATGGCTATACAACACATATAGACCAAAGGAGAAGAAAATTGATGTTGATACACAAGAACTTACACCCAGGAGATGACACAAAAAAAGTCAAGAAAAGGAGATAGGGTCCACGCCAGCATTGATGAGAGTATAGAAGCATAAATAAGAAGGCTCAAAGTTTACATTAAAAAGAGCAAAGAAGGTCTAATTACAAAGGTCAGTACCAGCAGTGACAACATAAGGACAATAACTAGAAAAGTGAAATGATAAGAAAAACAACTATATGGCTATTTCAAGCCACAAACTGGTGAAATCTTACAAGAGACGACATACACATAGCGACGGAAAGGAAACATTTAGAGAAAAAATATATTCTAATAAGAGTTCGTATTAATGCCATAAGGGCCAATTATATGAAAGCGGGAATCGATATTTTACAACAGAATAGCAAGTGTATATTACGTGATGAGAGAAAATATCATAAATGACATTATAAATGAATGTGGCTCACTAGGGCAAAAGGGAATATAAGACTAGACACGAAAGGATGGGGCAGATGATACCACGGGAATTGTATCAGAAATACAAATTTGTTTAAATTATTAAAAGTTCATGCACAAATCAGAATCTGTCAGGAAGAACGAGATGCATAAAATTCTCTAGAAATTTGAGATTCAAACAGATCAGTGATTTTCGGTCAGAAGACCAGACATAATAATCATTAATAAAAAAATAAAAAAGAAAACTTGCCGTAAGGTAGATTTTGCTGTCCCAGTGGACCACAAAGAGAAAATCAAAGAACGCGTTAAGAAGGATATGTACTTGGACCTTGTCAGAGAATAGAGAAAGCTTTGGAACAGGTGGCTGATGATGTCAGTTGTGAGTGGTGCTCTTAGAACCATCCACAAAGACCTAAAAAGACGGCTGTAAGAGTTGGAAATCGGAGAAATAATCGAGATTATAATGACTACAGCAATGTTTAAAATACTCAGAAGAGTCTTGGAGATCTGAGGAGACTTGGTATCACTCAGAATCCAGTGAGATAGTACCAGGTAATGGGGATGTGAAGAACTCAAAAGGAGGTAAATAATAATAATAATAATAATAATAATAATAATAATAACTGAGAGCCGTTACACCAAATCTAACCGATGGTCTTTCACTGGAGTTTGAGTGACAGAAAATCTCGTTAAGACTCCTGGACTCTTCTCCGTAATTTGACTTATCTTAACAGTGCAGTCGTTTCGGTATTCACTGATCGTGTTTTATCTTCAATTCTTCCTGGCCTTTTACCAATCATTTGGTGACTCAACCGATCACACTGATTACTTTTAGTATCATCATCACTTTTATGTTCCATAGTTTTTTGTATTTCCCTAGCAAGGTCAAAGTACTTATTTTTCTTTTCGCCTTTCTTCAGTTTTGCTCTGGGGTGCCGGGGCAGTGAAGTCCACAATTCGGCAAGTTCTCAGTTTTGTCCTCAATCTGAGATGAGGTAATCCGTTTGTGTATCAAAACCCCGAATAAGTTTGTGCCTCTCCTTTTCCAGGACGGATTCAGGGTTGTGCATGTTCGTATGATCAAATTAAGATTTCTTTCAGCGTTTCCAGTTGATCACTTTTCCCACCCAGTCATGTCCAGTCCTATTTTTTCTTTGTACTAATTTGCTGCCTTTGCTTAAAATGTCATTGATCGATTCATCTTTATCGCCACATTACCTGCATTTGCTATTTTGTTGCTTCTTATCTATTCTTGTTTTGATATGATTGGTCCTTCTGGCGTTGATCTGTGCTGCTCTCTGAGAAGATTCAGTTTCTCTCTTAAGGTTTCCTTTTCTTAGCCATGACCAAGTTTTCTCTCGTGTGATGTCGCTTATAAGTCGTTTAAAACACTGATAAAGTTGTTTACCCTCCCTTTTTTTTGTTTTCTGGTTGTTTCTGTTTTGTTGATGCTTGTGTTGTCTGTATTATTTCTGATGGCTCTAATAAGTTTTCCCCTGTGCTTGTTTATGTAATCTTTGAGTCGTATCCATGTATCAACGTTTTCTTGAATGCTAACGGGTCCTCTTCCTCATTCTTTTCAGGACACATACAGTCTGTGTTGTCTCTGGGATGTATGGCCTTAATCATCGTCGTAGGTTTTCTTGTTCTCTGGTCAAATTTGATTATTGAAGTTCTATCGTCTCCTTTAAGAATGGGCCCGAGTAACTTACGAGAGGAACAGTCTAGGTATTTATACCTTTGATGAAGTTTTTCCTATGTGGTTTTATTTCGAGCTATTCTTTTTTTAATTTTTCCCTCATCACTGCGTGTTGTCAGATTCCTATATCCCCAAATATTTGTAAGTTTCATTTTCGCCAAGCGTTCTGATTTTTTCTTAATTGGGTAGTTTTATTATTTCAGTCATTTGTTGTTTTTCGCATTTCATTATTAGTATGGCACATTTTTTATGCCAAATTCCATCCCTATATCTTGACTGTGTATCCTTACTTTCTCTATTATGGTTTCCAATTCTTTTTCATTTTTTTGCAATCAATTTAATGTCTTCCACGTACATGGGGTGATTGATTTTTTTTTCCGCCAGTGCATTTCCTGAGTATGTGAATGAGTAGCATCATCACTATTACAAATAGTAACGGTGATAGTGCATCGCCCTGGAAGATCTACCTCTGGATTTTCACCTCAGTTAAGCTTTTTCTTCCTGCTGTCAGTTTGAGTCTTCAGTTTTGCTTGGTATTTTCTGTAAACTTTATGACTTCACGGTATATCTTGTACATTTTTAGACAGTCGATTATTCAGTTCTGAGGGGCCATATCATATGCCTTTTTGTAATTAATCCACCCTATGGATAAATTTTTCCGTCTTGTTTTGCTCCATAGCAAGTTTTTTCGTCTCGTTTCGGAGATATATACTTGATTTTTAAACAATTTTCTCAAAAGGATGGAACTAAATTTCACTTAGATGGATACATTGTTATATTTTCTTTTGCTTACGAATATTTCGACATTACTAAATTATGTTTGCGTTCTTTAGATAACCCAGCTATATTTTCACTACCAAACGACTTCTCAAACTATTCTATGACAGATCTGCATATAGATTGAGGTGAAATAACATGGCACCATTGCCATTACTCCCAAGCCCACTCTGGAGCGGAGTGGCGGTAATTGTTTGTGTTCTATCAATCTTAAAAATTATTCGTATTCCGAAAGAAAAGTTGGTGCTATATAACTGGAAATTATTCGTATTAAAATGAATACTTAAAGAGATAATTGTTTACTAAATATTTTTACTTACTTGAGACCATAAAACTCTATACAGAAAATGATTATTGTTCGATAGAAATAATAATTGAAACCAAATCCTAATTGTATCAGAATACTTGTAACCATACAACAGTGTGAAGATTATTTGTATTTCATAAGAATATTTTACAAGAAAAATTAACTAATGAGTATTCTATTTTCTTGTGCCACCAATTATAATGCGGTTCAGCATTATAAAATTCTTAGTAAGGCTACCACAACTACGCTTCCACCTTTACATGACTTTATAACCTATTCCTTCGATCTTAAATATCGGGAATGAAATTATATAGTCTATGTCTTCATTTATGAAACTTCTTTCAAAAATTACTCAATATACCGGTTATAAGATCATTATGCCTCTTACGTAGATGCATCATCATCGTCATGTCGCAATGCCAGAACGGATCTCCCAGACCCTCTCTCGCCACCCGTCTCTATCGTCCATCGCTCCCGGGAGGGGCTTCAAAGCTATATCTTGTATTGGTACAAAGCTGTTGTATATAGGTTTTAGCTAGTCGTCAAGCTTTTGCTCGACCATGTGAAGGGGTCCACAGGAGTATATGACTTATGCGTTCATCCCTACTTCTCTAGCAGTGTACAGGATGCCTGGTTCGTCTAACTTAGATAGTTTTCGTGATAGGATATAGATGGCCGTACAGTTGCTGTTTAGTAGGGTGTTGCCTCCAGGACCTGTTCAATACAGCTCGCAGCATTTTTGTGAAAAAGCTTTCAAGCCTTATCTCCATACGTTTAGTTAGCGCCCACGTAGTGCATCCTTATTGTAGTATTGACACGACCGCTGCTTGGAAAAAGAACCGCGTTATCGTTTGTAAATTCGATTATATTTCTTACACATTACCGTTATCTTCTCATCTTGGTCGACTAAGAGATAAAATATGATTTCTATAAAGATACAGATTAATAGACTCTATAATTTCGAAAATATATATACGTTTTAAATATTCACTACTAATAGTTATTTAAGTCAAAATACATTAAAAAACTCACTTCGGTTTTGTTTCTATGTATTAGAACAACCACGAATATGCTTTAGATATTTCACGAGAAAGAAATAATATTCATATCATGGAATAATTTCTCGATATATTCACTCTTTAAATTTTTTTCCGTCATCAGCATCATCAACAAATAGTACCAACAGCACGGATTACCTTCATTCTCTCTCCCCATCTATCCCTGCCAATCAGTGCTTTTGGCAAGTCTTGTTGACCATGTCCAGTGTCCACACCGAGTTGATGAATAAAAAGTTTGTTGATCAGCAAACACTGGTGGGTCAATGTAAAAATCGCTTGTGAGTGGCTCCTAACTTCTTCAGTAGTTGTCCGTCTTACTAGGATGGTTTGTGAGATGGGAGGTAAGTAGTCTCTCCGTAGCTCTTTTATAAGGTGCTTCTTCCGTGATTTGTTCAAAATATCACTCATCATTATCATTATTTATAAATTCGTTTGTATCACATAACTTTCTTCTAGGAAGACATATAAATTATACATTCTAAACATGAAATTCAAGGTTAAATGAAAAAAAAAAAAAATACAATGTCAAACACATTTTGATAAGAAGATACAGATTGACAGATTCTTTATGCTTTTATTAATAGATAACGTTACTTTCTGTTAAAAACTCCGATTATGAACTGGGAGAATCGGACCAAACATCTTGTAATGGGAAAATAGTAAAGCATTAGCTATTTAACACAGTTTAACTCATTCAGTTGTGTATAAACTGATTATTAGCATATGAAATTAATCCAAACCATTAAAAAAAATCTCATAATATAATCCGACCCGGTTATCATTCTGAAATTTATTCAATAATGACGTCTAATTTCTAAACCTCTTGAAACTGTGTGGCGCCAATCCGTTTCCATCACTCCCAGTCCCACTTTGACCCTGAGAGATAATACCTGTTTGGTTTCCCCAGTCCTGTTGGCATTGTTTGGAATCTGTTAACTGTATTTATGTAGATGGGCAAGATCCGCTAAAAAGTGTTATCTTAGGTATAGCTCTAAACTGCATTCGTCAGTGAGGCTAATGTTCCGAAGGCATAGAAACTAAGGAGTACTCTTTGATTGCTATAACTGGCAAATCCACTCCGACCTGGGGTACTAATACCTGTCAGGGTTCCATATAAGTGTCAAATAAATCAATTAAGAAAATATTCGAAACCGACTGTACCATGTATAAGAAAAAGAAAAAAGTAAAAAGTAAGGCTATATCGGGAATTGGCTCAGAGCTGTTGTGCAAGGGTTCAATCTGGTCGTCCTGCCTTTGCTAGTCCATATGAAGGGGTCCACATGTATATATCGCTTATATGTTTGTCCTTACTTTTCCAGCAGTATCCGAGATGTCTGATTCGTCTAACTTTGATAGTTTTCGTGATAGATGGTTGGTGGCCGTACAGGTGCTGTTTTGTGGGGTGTTGCTTCCAGGACTCGTTTAATACAGGTCGCAACGATTTTGTGTAATTGCTATGCAAAAATGTAAATGTAAACGCACAATGAATGCGATTGCCTAACCTATAGGCAGAAAATAGCCCCATACTGGTTGATATGCCGTTAAAATCAATCAATCGAACAATTGTCATTTTATCAACCACCTGTGTGCATTGATGTTCTTGCACCAATGCAAGTAGTTGTCCAGTCATAATATACTGACTAAAAAATTTGTCCGGTCATAATATACTGACTAAAAATTTGTCTGGTCATAATATACTGACTAAAAAATTTGTCCGGTCATAATATACTGACTAAAAAATTTGTCCGGTCATAATATACTGACTAAAAAATAGTCTCCGACACTGTTACAGCCCCCACAATGTTTTTATATATTTTTTTTCTTTTTCAGTCTAAGGTTAATCATTCTAAGCGCTTTTCGGTCGCATTGATTTATTAAAGTAGTTAGTTACTCATGCTAACACTAATGACTGTACTGCATTTGACACTTGCAAATTTGCCTTCAATAATCTAGATTTAAGAAAAGTGCATTTTTGAAGGAAAACTCTGAATTCAAACCTGGTAAACTCTGCATAAGAATTGAGCTTGTGTCACATCCTGCCCGTGCTGAGGGGTTGGTAATTATATACATTTCTTGAGGAAAAGAAAAAATCATGAAATATTCATTGATTTATTCTCCGTTGAGCGTTAGCAGGATGTGACGTAATGTCGATTTAATGCTGTGATTTTCAGGAAGTGACCCTTCCGTACAAGTAGATGAAAAATGTGTCCATTGGTATTTCACACTCTCCGAGAGATGCCTCTGGCATCATGCAATAAAACTAACCTTTACTTCTTTTGGATAATATGGACAGCTGTTTGCTTGAATGATAGCCCTCTGAGACTGAACTTTTATAATTTTTTACCGTACATCTATGTATATATATGTGTGTGTGTGTGTGCGTGCGTGTGTTAAACAGTATTTGGTTGTCTCTAACTCACTTGCTGGGTTAGTGGCAGGCCAAATACGGTATAATTTGGTGAATGCTGAATATCTATGATAGATCTATTATGTAATATAATGATAAATAGATATATTCACTTTTTATATATATTTAATTGCACGGTTGCTTATCTATTGCCACTAGTCTCATGTCGTCTTCATACGGTAATCATCAAGCAGAAAATCTTTTTTCTGCCTGATGACTGCTGTATAAAGACAGTATAGAGCCAGCAGTCACACATAAGCAACCATGCTAATATATATATATATGAACTAATATATATTTATTATTTTATATATATACTTATATATAAACACGAGTCAGATGAGTCTGTAGAATATACCAATTGCATCTCAGCAGAAAGGTAAGACCCCATGTGATATAACGTGCGTTTAAGTACTTAATTAATATGTAAAAAGTCAGAATTTATGAAATATATATATATATATATATATATATATATATATATATATATATATATATATAAAGCAGGTTGATTGTCTCGAAGTTTTGTTAAGAACGAGACAATTGTTTTTGATTTTAAAGATTAGCAAATTTATTTAATTTTTCAGTTATCAACTAACTCTATGAATCCCAATGATGAAACAGGTCATTTCGTAAAACATATTTTTCTAGTCCTTATTCCTTACGTTAATGTCAAAAGGGTGATTCAATTTTGCACTACCCAAAATAAAGGTGGGCTGGGCGTAACTCACCCCGACAGATGAGACTGATAATTTTATTGCTCTAACCCTATTCCCATTGGTCAAAGCATCTAAAAGGGTTTTCCGTATACCTGTATGATATAATCCTGAACTAGGATTGGATGACTAATGGGAATATGACTCCTAAAAGTCTCTTATTGGACAACCAATCAGAAATCATTTTAGTGCAGATATTGATCTATAAAAATGAGACAGAAAACAAATCCTCAGACAGGATGACAAAAAGGGACCAAGAAGAAACTCAAGACTGCCAAAGAAGCCTCTCTTCTATTCTAGACCCGAAGTACTCCGAACAACCTTCAGACGTTACAAAAATTCAAAGTCCCAGACTTTAGAGACGTTGGTGTCACTCTAACTGCACCTCATCGTCACTCTTCCTCTCTCGATATTCTTTCTTCTTCTGTTTGCCAGGAAAGCAAACATCGTTTGTTTGTTATTTATTGTCTCACAGACGTGTTTCAATAAAAACGTTTTTTTGTTGTTGTTGTTAAACAACGTTTTTTTTTATTCTTTCAGTTGCTAGAAAGTCTAGCCCCTCCTATTACCTGACAGTCAGAAGAAGATCCGGCTGAACTGTGCCAACCCCCTCTGTGGATCTTTTAAGCTCAGCGTGGGCACGGAAAGATTTGACAAAGCAAACAATCGGAAGCTAATGTGGTAGTCACCACCAAAATATCCTCAACAAGCACTGTGACTAGTAGCCACACTACATTGGGCTCCATGACTAGCATAGGACCACATCTGGTGCCGTGACTAGGATCAGACCTGAGTAAACTCCACGGCCCAACGACATCACACACAGAACATGTATGATTGAATTGTTAGTGTTAAATAGTAATACTTGAAATCATTTACCTGCAAACGAAAGAGTAATCTCAAATAGAATTATTAGAGTTGAATAGCATTTCTGGAAGCACGTTAACTCTGTATATATATATATATATATATATATATATATATATATAAAATGTAGTTTGATGTATTTATAAAAAAAGGGGAAGAGGACTTGCCAGTATTGAGGACGACATGAATGCAACATTTCAAGGGTTCGATATATATACAAATAAGAGATCAATGACAGCAGCCACTAACTGCAACATTAATGGAAATAATTTAATGAAAACCGAAAAATAGCAATAAACATACAAATGAATCACATAAATACAATCTGAAGATCAGATCTAATTAACTGGTAGAAAACAACTTCTCATCTCCCCCTCTCTCTTTACTCTCTCTCTCTCTCTATATATATATATATATATATATATATATATGTTTGCCGATATAGTGTCAATATTCCTAGTGATAGTCGAGTACGTAAATTGCAAATGTCCCATTTTTGTGTCATTATCATCTGGCTTCATTATTACCCCAGCTAAATCCTTTCGCAAACATTTCCGTTACCTTTTCCAATACGAAATAAATAAACAAAAACTATTTGTAAAATACGTTATATAGATACACTTTAAACTCTACTATCTGTGGGTAAACCATGGTGCAATAATATACGCACACGCAAAAGTATATATATAAATGAAATTGGCGACCTTATTTGTAGGTGACCCGAAGGCTCCATTTTCAATTGCTACTACACCGTGGTAGTATTTGTCGCTGCCTCCCACCAGACACGACTTGACACAAGGTCAAAAGCCCGAAGGCCAATTAAAGTGGGGATAAAGGGGAGGGGAAGGTCGGGAAGGAGCCGAGACTCGAACCCTGCTTGTCAGTGCTGCTCATCGGCTCACTTAATGCAATGTGAGCCCGATGAGGCAAGCAGTTTCACGAACCCAAATGTGGGTCCGGGCACGTATGCCAGTTTACGGCTTAAACTAGACGCATGGTCTAGTGCCGTACAAGGGGGACAAAGGAGACAAAAATGCAGCTCGCCCACCCGAAGGGAGAAGGCACACCTCCATTCCCTGGATTGCTCCATATTACCCCAGACCCGTACCTTATAATGCTGAGTGTTAAGCAAGACGGTATCAATTTTTAGCTTTCGGTATAACTCGACCTGGAATTGAAACCCGGTCTAAGGTATATATATATATATATATATATACATATATATATATATATATGTGTGTGTGTGTGTGTGTGTGTGTGTGTAAGTTTGTATACAGGTGTAATTCATATATATATATATATATATATACAAGTGTGGGCGATCGTATCTCAACGGGTGCATGCTATCATAGGTAGCATATACATGTGTATTTACATGGATATGGGTGTGGTTTGGTTTCTTTGCCAAATAGCTTACCCTCTTTAATGCCAAATCCATCTTTTTAGACGTTCAGCATTAATTCTATTTAATCCTTAACTGGTAGGATAAGAGGGAACAAACATTTTTTCCAAGCCTATTATGGTAAAAGTGAACGTGATTGCGTGACTGGAGTTCGAACTCGCTTACCTGGATATCGCAGTTCACAGCATTTGTCACTATGCTTCGAAGACTCTTCCCATCAGTTTGAATGGTCAGCAGTTTTTACTAGACAATAAAATTGAAAGAGAGGGATTTCTCGATGGGGATGAAATGTTGAGTTTTTTTGTCCATTATAAACTCCTCAGCGCCACCATTGTCAAAGTTCAATGAGAAAGTGTTTTCAGTAAATTGTTTTCGGTATTACACTAAGGAATTTTTTATAAATATATATTTAAGAAAACAATAGGAAGATAGATGAATTATTGACCAAAGCATTCCTAGGTTGAGCTCAGTTTGGAAATAATATCAATGTTGGTGAAGAGACAGGGGCTATCCGACCAGTCTGTTCAGACCACAATTGAGAAATACTACAATATACATAACCTAGTTTTATAAACATATGGTACCATTTCTAAAACAATAAGGTTAAAAGTCTATTTTTGAAATTATACCTTCTAACAATGCCTCATGAATGATTATTTTATATTCAAATAAATATGATCAGTTCATTCCGATATTGATACTTTGCCTTGTTACATGTTAAAAACACATCTTACTCGAAATATTTTAGAATATCTAAACATTTAGTGTATGTATATTGTATTTCTGAGATCAAAATATATGTAGACATCAAGTTTCAAGTCATTTTCTTAACTTGTAAAATGTCTACATCATTGAAATGATAAAACAATTTAAATATATTATTTTTTCAAAACCTGTTTTTACTCTATAATTATTTAGAGAACAAAAAGTTTTAATATGAATAAGTATGTGGGCGATGAGTTAACCAATTGATTCTTCTAGTTTTTCTTTCTAATGCACAAGGCATTCGTAAATGGTAAACAAAGTGGATTCTTTTAACATTAAACAAAAATCACTTTGAATAATAGGATAGTTTTGTAGGTTTAGATTAATTTAAAATACAAATATTTCTTTGAAGTTCTGTTTTTGGTTACATATTAAGAAAAAAATAATTTTTTAATCGTAAGATTGCTAGTCGGTTTGTCCTCATGGCATATCAACTCTGTTGTGGGTTATTCAAAATCAAATCCTGTTTATATATATATATATATATATATAAATATATATATATATATATATATATGTATATATATATATATATATATGTATATATATATATATACGTAGATTAAGGAATGTTTTATTTTTTATTGCTCATTTGCTTGCACTGAGTAGAACACTGTCAAGTTTTCCTATCAAACAATTATAATTTTCTTTAGTATTAACCATTTGTTTATACACAAATTGTTTCAAGTATTTCTATTAAACTTTAGCAATTCTATTAATCATGTATTCCTATGAAGTACAAATGATTTGCTTAATCTGTATGGTTTCAAACAACTAATAATTACTATCATAAATTATTAAACAATTTGATTTGAAATATAAGTGCCACCTTACCAATCCCGTCAGAGTGAAACTTAGATTAATGGCTATGAAAAGGTACTCCATATTCCTCAAAGCTCAGAGGCAGTTTCGTGTCATACTAAAGATACTAGTTGGGAGAAAGATTTCCTTTCTCTGCAGGGGTTCAAATGGCGTATTCTTCTTCCCCAGCCGCTGGGACAGTCATATTGTTAGTGGTCTACTTATTTATGGGCGATAGAGTATTTATTTTATGAATTTCAATAAATTGAGGATTGTCATTTCTCTTGAAATAAATCAGTCGACGAGGCGTAAATTACGAAGTATTTAACACCTCCTGAGAGGTAAGACATACTTCGATAAGTGGTGTTCTGGGTAGGGCACAAAACTGCATTGCCCAGTCGGCTGGGGCTGTAGAATACACCGACTGCTTCTCTGCAGAGGGTTAGACCCCCCCCAATGAGTGTCCTGATATGACACTAAACAATCTGATGGTGAGGTTCCGGCAGTGCTGGAGCTTTGGGGAATGCGGAGTACCTCTTCATTGCCATCGCTCCTAGGTGCACTTTGGCCCGGAGTGGAAGCACCTGATAAGGGTCCTATCTATGGGTCAAATAGAACTAACGGCATACTTATGCTAAACTGAATTGTATGATTAAACTGAATAGTTTGAAATAGAAATGTTTTTGACAATTAAACAGTACAAACATTTAAACTGCGTGCTTATGCTTAACTGAATTATTTGAAATAGAACTGTTTTCGACATTAAAACTGTATTTACACTTAACTGAATTGTTACATATAACTGTTTGACTAGTTTGAAATGGAAATGTTTTTGACAATTAAACTCTGTATATATGCTAAACTGAATTGTTTTCAATAGAACAGATTATTTACATAAAATGGATTTGGCATTAAATAACCTACAAAGGTTGATATGCCATAAAACCCAAAAAACCAACCAACAAAACTGCGTAGGAGAGAGCAAAGAACTTAATAAATATGAGCACGAATCCTAACCCCTTGGCTTGCCCAATCGGCTGGGGCTGTAGAATACACCAACTGCTTCTCTGCAGAGGAGTAAGACCCTCCCCCCAACGAGTGTCCTAGATATGACAGTAAACAATCTGATGGTGAGGTTTCAGCAATGCTGGAGCTTTGGGAAATGCGGAGTACCTCTTCATTGCCATCGCTCCCAGGTCAACTCTGGCCCGGAATGGTAGCACCTGATAAGGGTCCTATCTATGGTTTGAATAGAACAAAACCGTACTTCTTTCATTATACTGATTTTGAATTTAAACTGCGTATTTATGCTAAACTGAATTGTTTAAAATAGAACTGTTTTGACATTGGAACTGCGTACTAGTGCTGAACTGAATTGCTCGAAATAGAACTGTTTTTGACATCTAAACTGTGTACTTATGCTGAACTGAATTATCTGAAATAAAACTGTTTGACATTTAACTCTCTGTATTGCCCAGTCGGCTGGGGCTGTAGAATACACTGACTGCACCTCTGCAGAGGGGTAAGACCCCTCCTAACGAGTGTCCTGATATGACGCTAAACAATCTGATGGTGAGGTTCCAGCAATGCTGGAGCTTTGGGGAATGCAAAGTACCCCTTCATTGCCATTGCTCCCAGGTCCACTCTGGCCCGGAGGGGTAGCACCTGATAGGGTCCTGTCTATGGGTTAAATAGAATTAACAGCATACTTATGCTAAAATGAATTGTTTAAGTAAAACTGAAAAGTTTGAAATAGAAATGACTTTTACAATTAAACTGTACTTACATTTAAACTGCGTGCTAATGCTTAACTGAATTATTTGAAATAGAACTGTTTTTCGACATTAAAACTGTATTTACACTTAACCGAATTGTTACATACAACTGCTTGATTTGTTAGAAATGGAAATGTTTTTGACCATTAAACAGTGTACTTATGCTAAACTGAATTGTTTTAAATAGAACAGATTATTTACATAAAAATGGATTTGGCGTTAAATAACCTACAAAGGTTGATATGCCATAAAACCCAACAAACCAAACCAAACCAAACTAACCCCTTGGCTTAAAATAACTCTAGACTGGTTGACATGCCGTTGAAAATCAGTCAATAAATACAACATTTATCATTATTAAGTCACGTTTCTGTTAGTATAGACGGATAAAAAATTATTTGTAAATTTAATATTAGAAAATTTATCATAGACAATCGGCCCTTTGATAATATTTGTAATGAAATAAAAATATACTTAAATGATAGCTTGAATGGGTCTCTTCCTCGTGTATATATATATATATATATATATATATATATATATATATATATATATATATATATATATATATACACACAATTATAATAACAGTGTTGGTTGTCACTAAATCACTTTGCGGGTTTGTGTGGAACCAAGTGCAATACAATATTGAGAGCGCTCAATATCTAGGATAGAGTTATAATAAAATAATAATAAATTAATGTATATTTGATATATATATATTTAATTCCATGGATTTGAGACTGCAACCCTTGGGTTTCTTGGAGTTTTCTTTACAAAACAACAATCATTAGGCAGTAAACAAAATGAAATAAATCGAAAATCGAAAAAATACAGTCAAAATACAGTCGATTAATTTTCATTTTCAGTCTAAATTCCATTTATCAAATATATATATCTAATATATATTGGTTTATTTATTACACACACACACACACACACACACACACACACACACACACACACACACACACACACACACACACATATATATATATATATATATATATATATATATTCATTCTTTTATACAAACGAGAGAAAAGTAAATATTACAAAATGAACAGGTCTACATGTAACCCTTTGTTTTAGATTATTATCTTTTATAACTCTGCTCTAGTATTTAGTATGCATACAGTATAACCCTTACTTGCATTGCGGCTAAGATCTACAATGCACCACTACGCAACCACATAGAACCCCAAATTGAGAAACTACTAAGGAAGAACTAAAATGGCTTTCGGAGTAATCGATCCACGACATCACAAAATTTTACTATCCGTCGAATTCTTGAAGGTGTACTGGCAAAAAAACTTGAATCAACAATATTATTCATCGACTTCTCCAAAGCATTTGACTCCATTCACAGAGGTAAGATGGAGCAAATACTTCTCGTCAACGGCCTCCCCAAAGAAACCGTTGCAGCCATAATGATATATAAAAACACGAAAGTAAAATATCGCTCACCAGATGGAGACACAGACTACTTCGACATTGCACAAGGAGACACATGGTACAACGAGACACATTAACCTGTTTATTATCTGTATAGACTACGTTCTTAGAACGCCTATAGATGTAATGAAAGAAAACGGTTTCAAGCTGTCAAAGCAGAGAAACAGAAGATACTCCACACAAACTATTACGGACGGGGAATACGCCGACGACATAGGGTTTCTAGCAAATACACCCGCCCAAGCCAAATCCCTGCTCCAGAGTCTGTAACGAGCAGCATGTGGTATAGGCTTCCATGTCAACGGAGACAAGACAGAATACATGTGCTTTAATCAAAGTGGCTATATCTCCACATTAAAAGATGATCCTTTGAAACTAGTAGACAAGTTCTACCTAAAGGCATGGACAGCTAGTGATAGGTTATCGGTCGTACCTGACCCATAAAATAAAACGCATTTTTTTCCAAGTGGTGGTTGTGTCAATACGTCTATACGGATGCACTAGATGGACAATAACTAAACGTATGGATAAAAAGCTTAACGGCAATTACACAAGAATGCTGCAAGCTGCATTGAACAAGTCCTGTAGGCAACAACCCATAAAACATCAGCTGTACGGCCATCTACCACACATCACGAAAACTATGCAAGTTAGATGAACGAGACAAGCGAGATACTGCTGAAGAATCAAGAACGAAATCATAAGCGATATACTCCTGTGGACCCCTTCACATGGACGACCAAAAATAGGACGACCGGCTAGAACCTATGTATTACATATCTGTGCCGATACAGGATGTAGCCTGGAAGACGTTCCGGGAGTGATGGACTTTAGAGACGGGTGGCAAGAGAGGGTCAGCCAGATCCGTTCTAGTAGCGCGACATGATGATGTTGATACAGTAATCCAGAGATAACAAGATGCCGAACAAGTTCTTTTTAGCGTGGGAGCCGGGGCAGGGCCATAGCTCAGACACTCCCAGTACTTGCATATTTGTCATAGTGTCCTATCTACTGATAATTAACTAATCCTCCTACAAAAATACTTACCCTATTAGCTCTCGGGGAGATTTCCTCCCAGTGCTAGGCTGGGACAAACCTCGGTCGGCCGTGTTGGTCGGTACACAGATCTGGTTGGGTGTGTTCTTGCTCCGCTGGCAGTTGGTCGAGGTGCGCCATGACCAGGTACCTCGAGCTAAGAAAGCAATCCTTTGAGGCTATAACCCTCCTTAGAGGGGCTAGGTTTATCGCCTGGAACCTGATGGGAATGCCGACGAGGTCCGAGGCTTTTTTGGTGCCGCTGGACGTGTCTGGGCAGCGGCCCTGCTCCCAGACCCACTTAAAAAATGGCATTGTGCCACACACGTCCGATTGGAGGGACATACGATATATATACGATATATACCGATTTCCTCCCAGCGCTGGGATTTGACACACCTTGGTCAGCCGTGTTGGTCTGTACACAGATCTGGTCAGGTGCATCCTGGTTCCGCTCCTGGTAGGTCAAGGCCGTGTGACATGGATTCCAGTAAGCCGGCATTCATGTTGGGCGCGCCATAATCAGCATCCTCAATCCTCAAGGAGCCGAACACCACGGCTCTAACCCTCCTAGGAGAAGCTGGGTTTATCACCTGGCGTATGAGGTGCCCATTTTTAGGGGGATGTCGACGGGGTCTGAGACAATTTTAGAGCCGCCGTGAGTGTTTGGCCACGACCCTGTGCTCAGACCCACCTAAAAATGCCGTGTGCCACACTTTTCCGGTCAGTGGGACGAACGACA
Source organism: Sepioteuthis lessoniana (assembly GCA_963585895.1). Classification (NCBI taxonomy): domain Eukaryota; kingdom Metazoa; phylum Mollusca; class Cephalopoda; order Myopsida; family Loliginidae; genus Sepioteuthis; species Sepioteuthis lessoniana. The sequence goes on along the minus strand of OY757904.1, from coordinate 18,731,821 downwards.
AATACCGACTTCCTTCCAGTAGTCGAACCTGACAGTTCCGGATTGACACTTCTACCTGCTGTACGAAGACTCATATTTTGTATATTTGTTCTGTTTATTCAATACACTTTGTCCACCTATTTTCTCTTCTCCTGTGTTTTCTTTTTGGTCCCTGACTGGTGACAACAATATTTTAGCCTCCTTAAAACGATTATGAAATCTGAAATAAGTGTAGAGCAAATTTATAAAAAAAAAAATCTGAAATTACAAATGTACTTGCTGAACCATTCATTTTGTGATATATATATATATATATATATATATATATATATATATATATATATATATATATATATATATATATATATATATATTTTCTGTAGCATACGGTCCATGTTCGGACTAAAAGGACCAGTGAGTGTCATAGAGAGAGGAAAGAGAAGATTTATCTAAAAGTTAAAACTGTGTTCTTATTTGGCCTTCAGAATACACCGACTACATCCCTGCAGAGGGCTTGGACTCCCTGTTATATAATTATGGAATGATTTTTTATATTAATCAATCTTTGTTAATTATATTTTATCATTCGGTTTGGTTGGGCTTTGAACTGTTCGGCTATTAGTGCAGGTGCATACATTGAGTACAGTTCAAATGTCATAATAAAACCCCCAGATAGAAAATATGACTGGGATGTGAATGACGTCATGCCCGGAAGCGATGGGCTGAGCATTTGGTGATTTTTGAAAAAAAGCAGTTAGTTGAGATTTGACTCTGGGCCGGGCCAGTCCACCTGGGTGGGGGTGACTGTGGGTGATGTAGGAACGGTCAGCATAGTAAAAATTGTGTTTCTTTCTCCTCGTGTCGAAAAACTAAAAAGTCAAAAAGTTAATAAACGCTTCGTACCTGAACAACGGTGAGTTGTCAGTGTTTCCTATATTTCCCGCACCAGTATATTTGTATAGTTGTATTGTGACTATACAACATCCCCTAATGAGTGTTCTCGATATGACATTAAACACACTGATAGTGAGGCTCCAGTAATGGTAGAACTTTGAGGAATACGGAGTACTCCTTCATTGACATCATTCCTGGGTCCACTCTTGCCCAGAGTGGTAGGACCTGATAGGGTCCTATCTATGGGCCAAATAGAACTAAACTGTGTTCTTATGCTAAACTGAATTGTTTGAAATTGTTTTGACATTTAACTGTGTTTAATTAAAAACTATACATATACTAAAAAGAATTGCTTATTTGTATAAAAATAGATTTGGCATTAAATAACCAACAATAGTTGTTGTTCTATACTAACCAAGACAAACCAAAACAATCAAATGAAAAGTATTGTTTTATATCTGAATTGTTTTGTTTTTTTATGTTTTTAGTTTACATTTAAGTTAATATATATAAACATGTAAATCTGTTCTGGCGAAAGTTTTAAAACATTTTCATGATTATTTTATCTCCAATAAATTTTTATTTTTACAATTACATCTCAGTGACAGAATTTTTTTTTGTAAGTAATTTTCGAAAAAGTAGTATGTGTTTGTAGAAATTTTCATTTAACCTCAAGCACATTTGCCGATAAAAGAATCCAATGATTTTAAAATAATCTTTTATTTTAGCATTTTTTTACGTTTGAAATATCATTTTTAATGATGTAACCCTAATCTCGTGAGTGTTTTAAAACATGATAATATTTTTTCTTATGATGTATAAAAAATATGACTGAAATATGAATCCATTTCTTAATTGCTTTTGGAGTTAGTATGATAAAGATCTATTCGTTTATTTATTTTCTTTTTTACCTCATAGAAATTTAACAAAAAGAAAAGTAACTAGGAATTTAAATTATGTCCGTATTATTTCAAATGAAAAGTTTTCTTTTATTCTATAAACAGTTTATTTCTTTTTGTTTAATTTTTTAAGTTACACTTATTAAAATTAATGTATTTCATCCAAAAAATATATGTAAGCATTCGTTTAAAAATCAGTTTTGAGTTATTGATAAGATTTATTTTCGTTTATTTTTTAAGCCTCTAAAAATGTATTATTATTGATGGGTACAATAAAAAGAGGCTAAAAAGTAAAAAAAAAAAAAGAAGTTCATTACCATAAACAGAAACAACGGATTAAAAACATAAAATGCTTCGTATTACAATTCCTTTTCCTTTTTACATTTTGAATAGTATTTAAAAAAAATTACGTCATGGCTTGAAATATTTTCAAGATATATTTAGTTCTTAAGAAATTTTTTAAAATTCTTCACAATACAATGACTCTCTAAAAAGTATAACGTTTGAATTTCGACTATGTAACCGGTTTGATATTTCAACATGAGACATCTTAAAAAGAACTGAAGAGTTGCACGTGTTTTTTGTACTTACTCAAATAGAACTATTGATTTTTAATTATTGATTTATAGCATTTAATCAGCAAAATTCCAAAACTAAAATTTGTACAAAGAATCAACATTTTCAAGTTTAATGATTAACAAAACACTTTTATAAGTTATAGGTCGACACGTACATAACTAAACAAACATTATTCTCTCTTTCTCTCTCTCTTTCTCTCTCTCTTTCTCTGTCTATATATATATCATCATCATCATGTCGTGCCGCCAGCACCGATATCCCTGACCCTCTGTCGCCATTTCTTCCCATTATTCATCGCCTCTGGCAGGTCTTCAGGACAACATCCCGTGTCCTCACATAGCTGCTGTATGTATGTTCGAGCTGGTCATTCTGCTTTTGCTTGGCCATATGTGGGGGTCCATAGGAGTACATCACTTATTAGCTCGTCCTTGCTTCTCCAGCAGTGTCCTGCGTGTCTGGTTTGTCTAACTTGTATAGTTTTCGTGATGGGAGGCAAGTGGCCGTATAGTTGGTGTCTTGTGGGGTGTTGTCTCCAGGACTTGTTCAATATTGCTCTCAACATTCTTGTGTAATTGCCGTCTAATTTCTTCTCCAGCCGTTTAGTTAGCGTCTATGTAGTGCATCCATATAGCAGTATCGATACAACCGCTGCCTGGAAGAAACTGCGTTTCATTTTATCGGTCATGTTCGATTTCCATATGATCGAGAGCCTATCGATAGCTGTCCATGCTTTCGTTAGTCGTGTGTCGATGTCTTTTTAGCTTGATGAGACGCTACTTCCTAGGTATGTGAATTTGTCGACTAGTTTCAGAGAGGCTCCGTCTAGTGTGGTAATATTGCCTGTTTGGTTGTAACACATATATTCAGTTTTGTGTGCATTGACATGGAAGCCAATGCCTGCTGCAACTCGTTCGAAACTATGCAGTAGTGTCTCTGCTTGATTAGGCGTATTCGCCAGTGACGCTATAAATGTGTGTGTGTATGTGTGTGCACTCCTTTGTGTTGATGGTGCTAATGTATAAAATTATCGTTCTGTACGGGTATACATGACAATAATAGATGGACGGTTTTTGCAGTCATCTTAACTATTTCAGAGTATTTCAACATAGTTTAGTGCAGTTTAGTAAAGTCACTGAGTGCAAGGAGGTCATTCCTTGTGAACTGAGAATGTGTGGTCTTATCTTCTGATAAGTCGATATGTTTTTATCTTACAATAAAATGAAGGATATCCAGGTCATATACACATCATTGCAGTCAAATTAGTTTTAAGTAGTTGAGATCACAAAAATAGAACTGAACTGAATGACACAATTTTGGCAATCTAATCCGCATATTTTATTCCCTTGGTTTAAAGATATTTATCGTAACTAAAAGTCTGGAACTCAATTAAGTTGCAATTTTTGACAGAACGTGTTGATATATTGGTTTACAAGATTACAGACTTAGTGATTTGAGAGATCTGGGTTCATCTAAAAACTTACTTGTTTTTTTTTCCTAGAAAATATCAGGTACTGAATTAACTGCAATTATTAGATTATTGAAGTACTTGAGTAATTTTTGCTTTTTACTTGGTAAGTCAAAATCTTTGCAATATTCTAATTTCTAATTTTTCTTTCTGTAATGGCAAATCAACATTTGTGAGTTATTTAATGCCAATGTTTTTGGGAAACTTAATTTTTTTACGAGTTGAGTTATTTTTTTACAATACTTATTGTCTTCTTAGTTTAATGAACATGTCAACCTTCGAGGTTCATTCAATGCTGAATTGTAAGCGAGTTCGAACTCCAGCCGCACTATTGCGTTCACTTTCGGGCAAATAGCCTTGGGAAAGGTATGAACCCCCTTATCCTCCCAGCTATGGGTTAAATAGTACCACTACTGTTCTTCTAGGAGAATGCCTTTGGCATTAAATAACCTACAAATGTTGATATGGCATTAAACAATGAAACCAAACCATCAATGCTGAATTCAACCAAGCAGAAATACAGCATTGGTACGAGTCAACCCATACCGGAAGAGATAAGAGTGTTAAGTGTTCGCCAATGGCCCGGGAGACCTGGGTTCAATCCCTGGTCGAGTTATACCAACAACTTTAAGAATGTTACTTGATGCCTCCTTGCTTAACATTATAAGGTACGGATCAAGGGTAAAGTGGAGAAATCCTGGGAAAGGAGTAGCGCCCTTCCCTACACCTTGGTGTAGTAGCTATCGAAAAGGGAGCCTTCGGGTCACCCTCGACTATGGTCACCATCTTTACTTATTACTTATACCTTTCGGAAGTATATTATTCCGGAAGAGAATGTTATAGCGTGACTACAGTTTGAACTCGCTAACTACGATAACCACAACACTAATGGAAATCCTTCAACATTATGATACATGCTAGTTTTTGGCACGTATATCAATTGATCAAATTAATACAATCCAAGGCTTGCCCAGTCGGCTGGGGGCTATAGAATACACAGGCTGCACCTTTGCAGAGGGGTAAACCCCCTAACAAGTGACCCAGTCGGCTGAGTCGGGGCTGTAAAATACAACGCCAGCACCTTAGCAGAGGGGTAAGACCCAACAACAAGTGACCTGGATATGACACTTAACAATCTGATTGCCCTGGCGGTGGGGAAGGTGGCTGTAGAATACACTGACTGCACCTCTGCAGTGAGGTAAGACCCCACCACAACGAGTGATCCAGTCAGTTGGGGTTTGTTGAATACACCGATTACTGCTCTGCAGAGGGGTAAGAGCCCCGCCAACGAGTGTCCTGGATATGGCATTAAACAATCTGATTGCCTTGTCGGTTGAGGCTGTAGAATAAACTGACTGCACCTCTGCAGAAGAGTAAGACCCCCCCAACGAATGGCCTTATTATAACCCTGAAAAAACTAATGGTGAGGTTTCAATCATGTTGAGGCTATAGGGAATGCTGGGTACCCCTTCATTGCCATTGTTCCCAGGTTCACTCTTGCCCGGAAAATACTAAAGGCAGTAGTCACTGGAGTTAATCTACACTTGAATTTATATACTCCCTGGGTGAGAATTTTTTTTTTTTTGTGATATACTATAAGTTTACGTTAAATGCTGAAATTCTAATTGAACTTTTTAATTTCAATTTATAAAAACACTATACGATGCGGCCTTCACAAGCGCTCAGCAATCTTGCCCCAGCTTGTCACTGGGTATCAGGCTCTGGAGAAGGAAAGGGTTTTACATTCGTCGTAAAAGCGAGTAGCAAGCAAAATCATGGGATGCAGCATGGTGGATTTGAAACAAGGTAAAGTGGGTCAACGTTGTGTTTCACCTGATGGTAGACGAAAATTAATGGCTAGTATCAGATAGTTCAGTTAGAAAACATCTGGGTGACGTCAATTGATGAGAAAAATAATTTTTAAAGAATTACTTTGACTCGGATACATATATCTACCCAATCCAAACCGCCTTTACAGATAAGACACGATACAAGGTCAATTTTTAAGGAAAGTATAGCCAGTTTTAATTCAGAATGTTAATTATCTTAGACTGGTTGCTTTACCAAAACCAAAGAACCTAGTTTGCCCTACTATTTACTCATATCTGGGAGTAGTAGATATGTACGTATATCTTTTTTAATGTATTAACACGAAGTGAAACAATTTCTTCCAGGATTTGAAATCAAGTAACCGATTCTATTTCATTCGACGATTATCATTATGCAAAGCTTGCCTCCAGATATTCTTACAATGGATATAGATATAAATTTTGATTAGAGAATACTCCCGCTTTTTATTTACTTGTTAATTATATGATACTTTTTATCGATAATATTTGAATCAACATAAAATTTAATGTATAATGAAAGCTCTCACTAAAAACGCCAATATTATTATGACACAATTTTCGATGTATTTTTGTAATAAAGCAAAACGAGTACCGACAAGCACAGACAAAACTAATAAAAACAAAATTTAAACCAAGTGAATAAATGCACAAGCTGATTTTCACCTTTTCAAACACGATATTTTAAAGTATTAGATGAATATACTTTTCTCTATAACTAAGAGATATTGTTAACCGTAATGTATTCGTTATTTAATATGATAATCTAATCTTGTTATAGAAATCTACAACTATAACCATAGAACAAATGAAAGGTAGTGAATGGTAATCATATAAGAGAATAATATGTTCCTTATTCATGGGTTTTGATCGATGAGGTTGAGAATAAACTGACTGCAAAGAGGTAAGACCCCTCCCCACATAAAAGACGGTCCCGCGTTAGACACTAAACTGCATATTGATCTGAAATTCCAGTTCCAAAGATCTGGGAATTGTGGAGTACCCTTTCATTGATATTATTCTCAAATCTATGCTGACCCGGAGTGGTAGCATCCGTTTGGGAACTATCAATGGATCAAAAACTTCTGAAGAAATAAATACACAAAATATGTATATATGAACGTAAAATGATGGCAATTTCAAAACATTGGAATAAAACACTCCTAAGTGGTTTAGATGCCGTTAAAATCAATCCGGGTTCTTATCTTAATTTCTACTTTAATTAGGACTTTTTAGATATTTTTTGTAATTGAAATACGATTAAAATGCTTAATCGAAATGAATATATAAATAATCAGTTCAATTTGCAAGTTGTTTTTTATAATTGTGTCAGGCAATTATTCAACCATCCAGATAATTATTTGCTTTCTGCATAAGGAAATGTTTGAAGAACAGAGATCAATCTGGGTGTAGATTGTGTTTTCGGTTCAAAATTCTAACGCGTGTGCACTTTTGAAATGTCAGATTAAATCATCGGTTTGTAAAAGTATTAGAAATTTATAGCCTAATAGACAGAATTCTTCAATATTTATAGCCTAATATACGCATTTTTTCAAAATTCATTGTGTGATACACGCAATTCTTCAAAATGTATATCCTAATTGACGCAATTCTTCAAAATTTATAGCATAATAAACGCAATTCTCCAATATCTATTGCCTAATACACGGAATTCTTCAATATTTATATCCTAATACATGGAATTCTTCAATATTTATATGCTAATAGACGCAATTCTTCAATATTTATAGCTAATAGACGCAATCCTTCAATATTTATAGCCTAATAGACGCAATTCTTCAATATTTATAGCCTAATAGACACAATTCTTCAATATTTATAGCCTGATAGACGCAATTCTCCAATATTTATAGCCTAATAGACGCAATTCTTCAAAAGATGTAAACAAATAAACGTGTGCTAAAAATCTGATAAAATAATCTTATTAAAATTAAACGAGGAAAAAACCCCGAAAAGTTTTCTAATTGTTCCAAAAAATCATGAGGTGCTCATGGTGTAATGGATATCTTTGGTGGGAAATGGATTCCCAGCATCAAATTCAAATCTTGAACGAGGCACAGAACGTGTTACGTGGAACGATTATTTCCTCATTTCTTTCCCCACCAAGTGACAAGTAAATCTTCGGGCAGAGTTGTTTTTCTTCTTTCGCCATCATACGGCAATCAGTCTAAAAAAAAGAAAACTAAGAGACAACCTTTCCACCAAGCTCAACTATTCAATATAGTCGCTATACAAAATTAAAAAAGAAGTCTTTTAGAATAGGGAATGATCATCCCCTTAGGTCACCGCTTTGCCGGGGATTTTAGAATACGTTGACCGTGTCCTCTAAGATACTCTTGAGATCTAGGGAGTGTGAAGTACGCCTACATTACTCGTGTGATATATCACCTTGACTTTCGATGAACCCAGTGGATGTTGTAGATTAAAAAAAGTAAGAATTGCCGGATAACAAGCAATGTTTTGATATAAGCAGTTCCCAATGAAAAACAAGCATTGTGTGTGGGTTTTAAGATTATATAATATCTAAAATTTTGGCTGAAGTTAGTTTCCGCTTCGCACTGTAGGCTGGGGCAATAGAATACACAGATTACATCTCTGCACAGAGGTAAGAACCCTCCATCAAGTGACACAAAACTATCTGATGTTGAGGCTTCAGTAATGCTGGCGCTTTAAGGAATATAGAATACTTTTTCATTGCTATTGCTTGAACGTCTACTCGTGCCGGAGAGGTAGCACTTGATAGGGTCCTATCTATGGGTCAAGTATAACTAAATTGTGTAATTTCAATAAACCCTATTGTTTAGAATCAACTGTTTTTACCTATAAACTGCTTGCTTCCGCTAAGCTGAATTATTTGAAATAGAACTGTTTTTGCCATTTAACTGTGTATAAAAAATGTATATTTGTTATAAACTGAATTGTTAGAGACTTTTATTAAAATGACTTAATTCGGCGTTAAATGACCCAAAAAGGGTTGATAAGCCGTAAAACAAACAACCAGCCATACATTTCCACTGACTTTTCCGACTCTCGACAGCTTCTTCGTGTGTGTTAACACTCGCCGCTTGCTCTTTTGTTCCAGATAAGCGTAAACATCGAAGAATAAAAATGTAAGATTATATTTGTTTGGTTGTTTGGGTTCTATGGTATATCAACCTTTGTAGGTTATTTAACGCCAAATCAATTTTTATACAAATAATCAGTTCTATTTCAAACAGTTCAGTTTTGCATGAGTATGCAGTTTAAATATCAAAACAGTTCTATTCCATGTAATTCAGTTTAAGTACTCAGTTTAGTTCTTTTAAAACCAAAGCTAGGACCCTATCAGGTGCTATCACTCCGGGCCAGAGTGGACATGGGATCGATGGCAATGAAGGAGTGCTCCACATCTCCAAAGCTCCAGCATTACAGGAACGTCACAATCAAATGGTTTAGTATCACATCGAGGATACTCGTTTGGAGTGGGGGGTCTTATCTCTCCGCAGAGATGCAGTCGGTGTATTCTACAGCCAAAGCTGATTGGGAAAAAAATCATATTATTCTCTCTCTCTCTCTCTCTCTCTCTCTCTCTCTCTCTCTATATATATATATATATATATATATATATATATATATACGTTTAAGATTGTTCCTGGTTGTTTATTAAGACCCACTTGCAGTATACTGCACTCGCAAGTTCACTCTGACCTGAAGTGTTAGCAGAAAGCTACCATCAATCTAGGGGTCAAATTGATGTGTTTGCACATTATTTGTGTTTGTTAGGAATACTTAATACCACATAACACCTTGTAACCTATTCATGAAATAATTACGATAATCTATAATATTTTATTACGGATTATCAGTAATATGAAAACCTATAACCATATGCAAATAGATACTATTATAAGATAAAAATATTTACTTCGAACTATTGAAGTTCTAGCATTAGATAAGAATACTAGAAACAATAAAACTGCGTGAAAATTATTTGGATTGTAAAACTTTGTGTAGATTAGGTTATTTGCTTTCGTGACATATCAAACCTTGAGGATTATTTAAAGTAAAATTCTATTTATACATATAAATAATTCATAATGGAATAGTTAGTAATTTAATATATTTTCGAACGAGATAGAGCTCGTTTGTTTGTACACCGTTAAGTTATTTTAAGTATTGTTTATAACAATAGCAATTATATTTATAAAGTATCCGAATTAAACTTAATTGTACTCGTTTGTTTGCATACAGTTAATAATATTAATCATCTTTTGCACACTATTTAACATATTTCATCCGTTTGCACACAGTTAAATGGTTTAAATATTGCTATCGAATACTTATAAGTAAGTAAAGTTGGTGACCTTTTCAATAGCTAGTACACCAAGGTTTAGGGGAGGGCGCTACTCCTTTCCCTGGATTGCTCCTCCATACCCTTGATACGTACCTTATATTGCTGAGTGTTATGCAAGTAGGTATCAAGTACCATTTTAAAAGTCTTTGGTATGACATGACCTAGGATTGAACCCAGGTCTCCCGGACGATTGTCGACCACTAAACCAATGTGCCGGTTTTTTCGATGATTTAATATTAATTATTTCTCAAATTCGGACATTGGCCTAGTGGTTAGAGTGTTCACCAATGGCCCGGGAGATTTGGGTTCAATCCCAGGTCGAGTCATACCAAAGACTCAAAAAATGGTACTTGATGCCTCCTTGCTTAACACTCAGCATTATAAGGTACGGATCAAGGGTAAAGTGGAGCAATACAGGGAAAGGAGTAGCACCCTCTCCTACACCAAGATGTAGTAAGCTATCGAAAAGGGAGCCTTCGGGTCACCCTCGACTATGGTCGCCAACTTTACTTACTTTATTTCTCAAATAGTTCAAATGGAATAGTTTCAAGTATATCAAATTATCAAATAGTTGACCCATTGATGAGAGCCTAACTGGTACTAACGTTGTGGATCATAGTGGAGCTGGGAGTAATAGCAATGAATGGATACTTCGCATTCCCTAGGGCTCCATGACTGGAGACTTACCATCAGATGATTTTGAGTTATATCCAGAAATTTCGCTGGGAATTTGTATCCTTACCCCACTACAGAGATGTACTCGGTGCAAAGTCAAAGTCAACAGGGTGGATTTATAAAACTATTATTAATACAAATAAGTTATATACCGTAAAATAGCTTCAAGTATTTCACTCAAATATAAATAATTTGCAAACAAATCTATTTGGCACATAGATGGGACACTAAAAGGTACTACTCCTCCAGGTGAGAATGGACACGGGATTAATGGCAATGGAGGGGGTGCTCACAATATCCATATCTCCAGAACTGTTATTTCACCACCCAATGTTGTTTAACGCCATACTCTGATCACATCTTCATTAGCGAGGGTTTCTTAGCCCTCTGTAAGGAACACAGAGTCTTCTAAACCCCAAAAGACAAGGTGGAAAATTAAAGTGATAATTACCATAGGGCGTTGTCTTAATATATCTCGATGTAAATCATTGTGAACAAATTTTCGCTAAACAGAAATTATCTTTCTATAACCAGTGTCAGGAAATAATTGAAGTCCACTGATGATTCGTTGCATTTTGTTAGTTTTATATTTATTTCCATTAACCACATGGTATATATGTAATGTAAAACATGAATTAATATGTCCTGAGCCATTATTTAGCTTGACGTCTTGTTTTCGATTTCAAGAACATCGATTTATCGATTTCTATTAGACTGTCGAAACTTATTATTAAGATGATTTATCAGACAGAATATTTCTGAAAATATTTCCTTCCAAACAAGCATCGTGCGCCAAAACATTTTGGTCCGTAAGGTTCTTAGCTTTTCCCCCTTAAGAAAGATGGTCTAATCCGACTTAGAAGAAGAGATTCACTGACCACGAGAGAAGATCATAACGTCGTTTAATTCCTTGTTTTTAAAGATGTGTTCCCTTTAAGAAGATTCAAATATAGAAAAAAAATGCACAAAATTCTTACAGATGTGGTTATTTATGTGTCTACATATTGATATGTATGTGTACAGAGACTTAATATCTAACTATCTATGTTTCTATCTACTGACACACACACACACACACACACACACACACACACACACACACACACACACACACACACACACATATGTACATATGTATAGATATAAATACATATATATATATATATATACATACATACATAAATATATATATATATATATATATATATATATATATATATATATATATATATATATATATATAGGTACATGATGCCGTCTTGCTTAACCCTCAACATTATAACGTATGGATCAAGTGTAAAGTGGACCAATCCAGGCAATGGAGTAGCACCCTCCCCTACACCTCGGTGTAGTAGCTATTGAAAAGGAAGCCTTCGGGTCACTCTTCACAATGGTCGCCAACTTTACTTATATATATATATATATACATATATACATATTTACTAACCTACTATCTACCAGCATTCACGGTTACCAGGGGAAAAAATATAGGGCAGGTGACAGGGACTGTTTGCTTTACAATGAGGAAAAGTTAGCAATAGCTTCTTGTAAAAGTAGGGATATGTTAAACCAAAGATCGGACGTTTTAAACAGTTGTAAACACAAAAAGTGGGTGGCTACTCTATAATAACAGGTAGGTTTCTACGTATTTATACCTGAGGGTTTTTTTTGTTTTGTTTTTTGCTTATAAACTACATATTAAAAGTAAGGTTTTTTTATTCATTTTATTTATTTATATATATATATTTTTTGTTATGTAAATTTAAAGCTGAGTAGGCTTTTGGTGAATATAAAAATTGTTTTCTCCTTTGTCGTTGGTCGGTGCTAGACTCCCTGGTGATCCATTGAGGTGAAACTTTAGTAGGAGAATTCCGACTCGCGATTTAAGTTGATTATATATATATATATATATATATATATATATATATATATATATATATATATATATATATCATCGGTCATTTGTAAATTTGATCTCTCTGATAGAATAAAACGTGATTTATTCCAAGTTATGGCACTGTTAGTACTAGTGCACTGATGCACTTACTAGATAACCTAACAAAAGAAGAAAAAAGCTAGATGATAACAACAGAAGAATACTACGTGGAGTTATTAATAAATCCAAGACGCAAATTTACCAAAACCGCATTACCCATTCGACTGGAGCTGTAGAATATACAGACACCATCTCTGCAGAGGGGTAAGACACCCCAATAGAGGGCCTAATCGGCTAGGTCTGCAGAATATACCGACTGCATCTCTGCAGCGAGGTAAGACCTCCCCACACCCAACTAGTGTCCTCGATATGACACTATACATTCTGATGGGGTTCCAGTAATGCTGGAGCTTTGGGGAATGCGGAGCACCCCTTCATTGCTATTGCTCCTTGGTCCACGGCGTGGTAGCACATGATAAGGTCCCTATCTATGGGTTAAATAGAAGTAACAGCATACTTATGCTAAACAGAATTGTTTGACTAAACTTAATAGCATGAAATAGAAATGTTTTTGACAATTACACTGTACTTACATTTAAAATGCGTACTTATGTGAAATTGAATTATTTAAAATGGAACTGTTTTTGACATTGAAACTGTACTTACACGAACTTGATTTGTTTAATATAGAACTGTTTTGACATTTAACTGTGTGTAAAGAAAATCTATACTTTTACTAAACTGAATTAGAACTGTTTGAAATATAAAGGTTTTTGACAATTTAACTGTGTACTAATGCTAAATTTAATTGTTTGAAATAGAACTGATTATTTACATAAAAATGGATTTGGCGTTAGATAACCTACAAAGGTTGATATGCCATAAAACCCAAGCAACCAGCCAACCAAACAACAAAAAATTATATTTATACTAAACTTAATTGTTCTAAATTTGATTCGGCGTTGAATGACCCGAAAAGTGTTGATTTGCCGTAAAACAAAACTACAAACCAAACAAATAAAGCAGTAACTGTATGACCACTTGGCGCCCATTTCACAAACAATTCGATTAAAGATAAACCAGAAAGGCTGGGCATTGTATGAGAGGTAAGGACGAAATGATCTGCGGCGTCCTCTTATAGACTACTACACATGGACGTGACACTGTTGGTCAACCAGCAAAGACTTATATATATTAGCGCTGTGCGGACACGGGGTGCCATCAAGAGGACCTGCCAGTAGCGATGGGACTGATGGTGAGAGAGTCAGTCTGGAAAATCCGTGCTTTCAGTAGGACTAAAGTTGAGGATATATTGACACACACGCACACAGACTCACAAACACACACACATATTCATATACATATAAGTGTGCATGTGCGTGTGTGTGTGTTTGAGAGTAAATAATATGAGAAGTTGTCTTTCAAATTCATGATCAAATATTGGAATTACAATTATTCGAAAGTAAGATATTTCCTTAAAATAATGATGTAGAACTAAATTCACACACATACACACACTCTCTCTCTCTCTCACACACACACACACATGTGTGTGTGTGTGTGTGTGTGTGTGTGTGTGTGTGTGATTGCGTTGTGAAATATTATTTCATAGGAATTTTATGTGTTCGAAAAGTTGTATTTCCGCAGTTTCTCAGGGAATTGAAAAGATAACTTCAATTCAGTGGCCTCTTCCTGTATTCTCTGCTTAATGCCACAAGCACCAATAGAAAATGTTTTGATCAATTATATCAGCATAATTCAATTATGCATTCGTCTAAAATGAGAAAATAATACCAGTTTATTGATGAAAATAACTTTATTATAAATAAACATGGAAGTAATTACTAAAAAGTAATATCTATCTAATGTGTTTTTCTCTAAGTTGTTTTTGCAAGACTGCAATTTCTGCATATTTTGCTGAGTACAAATGCATTCCATTCCGTTTTTTTTCTGAGAAAGAAAATATGATTCTAATCAATAGATATGCAAAATTCATTGTAAATTATTAATTTTTGACACTCAGTAAATATTGGGTAGAAATTCTGATATTATTATTAATAGAGAACCAGTAAAAAAGAATATGATTTATTTAAATATAGTTCTTATTAAAAGTCATTGGAACCGGATCTTCACTTTAATATAAATTGCTTCTCTTGGTTTGGTTTGGTTCGGTTTCTTTTTTTAATGGTACATAAACCTTTATGGGTTATTTAATATCAAAGCCACTCTATTAGAAGGAGAGTGGTAGAATTCTTTAGACTCTACCTAGGGAAGAAAGGGGGTTGACAACTTTCCCAAGGGCATCAATCTTAAAGTGAACGTCATAGCTAGACTTGTGTTCCAACTCAATTACTATGATGTCTCAGTTCAGCTAGTTAGCCTTTACGTCTCCGGGATTGTCTCCACGTTTTGGTAAATACTTGACGCATGGATATCATATTTACAGATAGTCTTTGTCTTTCAATTTTGCGCTAATGCCCTAAAAATCCATGAATTCATGTCTTCTTCCCCCCCAGCCAATTGGTAAATAAGTTGGGCAGACTAGGATCTTTAGCGTTGGTAAGGCAACCGGTTTGCTCAAGGAAAAACACTGAATTTAAAGACTGAGTAATGTTGAACAGAAAATATGTGCCCTATATGTGTACAATCAATCTGGGATCAGAATATCCACAAAACTGTGATTGGTACCACAAAGGACTTATGTCGTTCAACGGTTCATGTTTTAACGCTTTTGGACCTACATACATCAACATCAACAAGCGAATTATATATATATATATATATTTTTTTTTTTTTTCTTTTTTTTCTTTTTTTAGTTGTTCCAAAGAGTAAAAATAAATATTTCAAAAGTTGAATTGGTCCCTTATGATATTATTAAAAAATATTTTTTTAAAATAATCTCATTGTCGACCAATTTAACTTAAAGACGATTATTCAAAGCATAAGTACCTAAATGTGGTACCTGATGGTCAACTTGGGTCATAACACTGTTAGATATGCTAGACACATGAGATGGCTACGATTAGTCATTTTCCATAAAAGCATGTTCGTTTAGAAGGAGTCATTGAATCCACATTTCCGAAAGCATGTTGCGAAAATGACTACAAATAAAATCAAAATATAGGAAATAAAATTGATGACTCATCAGATATTTTGTATTTTGGCAGAAATCTTTCAGTTTGTTGCTTGGTTGGCTGTATCTTATGGAATGTGAGTTATGCAACGCTGGCCAAATCGTGTTTATATATATATATATATATATATATATATATATATATATATATATATATATATCAGTTCTTTGGTAAAATTATTTCATGCTTGTTAGAGTTGATTTATTTGCACACAGTTATATGGTTTCACATATTGCTATCTAACATTAAAAATTCTATTTAATAATAAGGCTGTTTGGATTTCACATAAAGCTAATAAGCTTGTGAACGGTACGTATCAAACTATTCTCCCTCGAGCTATGGGTAAATGGGAAGGTAGGCAGTGCTCTTTACCCTAAGTATAGCCAACGGTCTTCTTCTTCTTCTTCTTCTTCTTCTTCTTCTTCTTCTTCTTCTTCTTCTTCTTCAATTTTCAGCTTTACTTTCGTTTTCTTATAACCCATCATCGGGTGTTACCGAAAACCTCGGATGAGGGAAGAAACTGATTATATGTATTCTTTGCATTCATATTGTTTACTGCCTCTTTTTGTGAGATGTTCTTCCGTCACATTTAAGGTTATTAGCAGTTTTGTAAAGTGAAATTTTCATTATTTCATATGGGCTCGGATTGCGATGTATCTTGTTCATATGTTTATTTGTGCCTTTCTTGATCATACCCAGGGCAACCATTATTCTTGACATGGTGGAAGATTTAAGCTCTGGCATTTTTTTTCTATTTCAGTTTCCAGAAATTTGCATTGACCTATTTTATTATATTGTTTGAGTTATATCTTATTATAGGTGGATACTCACAGAGCCATTGGTCACTTGCTGTTTATTTTTCTATCTGTTTAGATAGCAAAGTCCCAGAGAATAGTTGCTTCTTTGGGTTCCGTGTTGTTGCTGTTGTTCTTGTTCTTGTTCTTGTTGTTGTTGTTGTTGTTGTTGTTGTTGTTGTTCTTCTTCTTCTTCTTCTTCTTCTTCTTCTTATTATTATTATTATTATTATTATTATTATTATTATTATTATTATTATTATTTACTCCTTTAGAGTTTTTCACATCAGTGTTAGTTGATGGTTTTTCACTGGAGTTTCAGTGGCAGCAAGTCTCCTCAAGTCTCCAAGACTCGACTCAGGATACTGGCCGTTCTTAGCAATGCTGTCGTTTGGATAGTCTCTACCCGTCCGCCAACTTCTAAGTCTCCCAGGCCTTTTAATAATCCTTTAGTTACTGTGCCTAACGCACCAATCACAATTGGCACAATCGTTACTTTCATGTTCCACAGCTTTTTCAATTCTCTAGCAAGGTCGATGTACTTATTTTTCTTTTCACTTTCCTTTAGATTTATTCTGTGGTATGCCAGGACAGCAAAGTTAGCAATTTTGCAAATTCTCTTTTTTTTTTGTTGATCATTATCATTATTAATGATATTATCAATTCACTCCTGTTGAGTTTTTTTTTACACCAGTGTTAGCTAGTGGTATTTTACTGGAGTCTAAGAGACTGCAAGTTTCCTCGGGTCACCAAGACCCTTCTCAGTATTCTAGCCGGTCTTGAAAAAATGCTGGTGTCTCCATTCTTTCTCCGATTTCTAAGTCTTCTGGTCTCTTTTCCAAGTCTTCAGGAACAGTTTCACGAGTACCAATTATAATTGGTATCACCGTCATCCTCATTTTTCACAGTTTTCTTAGTTTTGGGGTGAAGTCTAAGTACTTGTATTTCTTTTCGGTTCCCTGGATTTTTACTCTGTGGTGCACAGGGACGTCAAAGTCCACTAAACGGCACATCTATCTTTTTTTTCTTCACTTTTTGCTAATTATCGCCAGGTATCGTCTTCTGGTCGTAATTAATTGATCTATTTGTATCTCAAAATCCAAGGGGTGTCCTCGTGGTGTAATGGTTAAAGTGATGGACTGTGGAATCGTAGTACGCGAGTTCGCACAACAGTCGCGCTATTACGTTCACTTTTAGGCAAATACCCATGGGAAAGGTATGAATCCCCTAATCCTCCCAGCTATGGGTTAAATAGTACCACTACTGTTCTAGGAGAATGGCTTTGGCATTAAATAACCTACAAAGGTTGATATGCCATTAAACAAAGAAACCAAACCAGACCATCAAAATCCAAGAGAATTTTATGTATCTTATTCTGCAGGATAGATTCTTGTTTATACACATACTATTTGGTATGGTCAAATTTCAATTTTCAGTTCATTATATAATTCACCACGGATCACCTTCCTCATCAATTCATACCTCTGTTGCCTCTTTTTCAATCACATTCATTTCCCAGTACTTTTTCAAAGTGATGATCAGATCCACAAAGAGCAATAATATCTATCACTGTCGAATATGTAATATTGTAAACTTTCTTTCTCTGATTATGGAAACTATATTTTTAACTAACGCCTGCCTCTCATAGCTACGATACAGACTCCATCGATCCCAAATTGATATCCCTTGAGGTCATCTAATCTGGAGATTGTTTCGAAGTCAATATTTACTATAAAAATTCATTTTCATAATTAAATTTGGAAATCAATTCTGAATGTCTATATTTTCTCTTGGAACATATAAGATCAGTGCGATGATCGGATGATCTATTGCAAAATAAACGAACCAAAATAAACAAATAAATAAATTAATAAATAAATAAATTGACCAAAGAGAAAAAAAAAAACCTCCATAAAAGAAATATATTAAAATGAAATGTATAAATTAATTCATATTATTTTGTATCCCGAAACCACAAATGATAAGCTTTCACTTTAGATTTTTAAAGAGTTCGCTACTGATTCACTATGCTGAATAGAAATTATTTTTGTTTGGCTTCTTCGCAGGAAGAAAGATTTTTTAAAGTTTCCAAATGTAATTTCATTCAGTGAAATCTATCAAGCATTTTAAAGTTTTTGTATTATTCTTAACTGCTTCACACTACTACTACTACTACTACTACTACTAATAATAATAATAATAATAATAATATCGGCACTGTTAAAATCAGCTAGAATAATCAGAAGAATGACGGAAACCTGAGGAGAATTTCAGCTACTAAGACTTCAGTAAAAACAAAAACAAACAAACAGTTGGAACTGGTGAGAAAAACTTGCTAAGAGTACTTATAATCGGTATCCCCATCACCCCCATGTTCCACAGCTTTCTTAGTTCTCGAGCGAAGTGTAAGTACTTTTATCTCTTTTCGCTTCCCTGGATTTTTATTCTGTGGTGCACAGGGACGGATAAGTCCACTAAACAGCAAATTTATCTTCTTCTTTTTACTTTTTTGGCTAATTATTACTAGGTCTGGTCTTCAGGTCGTGATTAGTTGATCTATTTGTCTCTCAAAATCCAAGAGAATTCTATGCATCTTATTCTGCAGGATGGATTCTGGTTTACGCACATACCATTTGGTCGTATGGTCAAATTTCAATTTTCAGTTTATTGAAAATAGAATAAGCTCACGAAAGCAAATGCAACAAACAGGCTCAAAAGGAGAGGAAGTCAAGGCACGACTGGGTGGAACGGCGATCACTGGGAACGGTGCTAGAGACTAGAATTTATCTATATTTACAAATGGTACATGCACAATTGGAATGAGATGGATAAAATTGTCTTGGATTAAAAGATCAAATAGAACCTTAAAAGCCGTTCAGAAGACTGGATCTTGTGTTAATTAACAAGCAGAAAAGAACTGTTCATCGTTTAGATATTGTCGTTTCAGTAGAACTAAAAGAAAGCAAAAAGATAAACAATTATCTAGATCTTTCCAACGAGTTAAAAAAAAAAGCTTGCAAAGGTAACGGTAATACCAATTGAAATCGGAGCACTTGGAACGGTCTCCAAGGTCCTAGAAAAAAAAACTATGGGAGCTGGAGATAAGAGAAAGAATCGACACCATCCACATTACAACTCTGTCGAAATCAGCAAGAATTCTTAGAAGATAACTATTAAACTTAGGAGACTTGCTGTCACTCAGATTTGAAAGTAAACACTCACACACACGCGCGCACTCACACATACAAACAAACTACTTTTGCACAAAATAAAATCAAGTTGATATCACTATTAATACTACAAGTGTATGTAAACAAAACAGAAATAAAAGCACCACCATACGTTCAGGAAAAAATAATGAATAATTTTATACGGTTAAATATATCCTCTGCCATCTTCGATTCCCTAAACTCATGCAATAAAAAAGATATAATGGAAAAGAGATTTGAGTTACGATTTTCAGATTCCGATTTGCAATCTTTATTGAAATCCCATAGAAAGAAAGCTAAATTGTTATAAAACTGAACAAATATGGGATTCATTCATCTCCTCATATGGGTGAAATTCAATACAAGTTCTGCTTTTGAGTGAAGAAAGTCTTACATCATCCAGTCCTGTTCTAAGTTTTTTTCCTGGGGCCTAAAGCGTTAAATATTGGATCTTATCCTTACGCTCAACAGATTTGAGGGTGGGTTTCTAGAATTTCTGGAATTTATTTCTACAAATATTTTACTTTGAGCAGAAAAGAAAATTTAAAAGCTGCTAAAACTTTTGAAGTTGTCTTCACTTTTTCCTGTTTGCATTGAATAGAATTGAGGTAAATTAAAAAGTATTTAACGATTAAGATAATTTTACAATCATAAAAGTTAAAACTTAAAAGATGTTCATCTTGTCGGTTAGTGTTTAGAATACACTGACTAAATCTTCTTCAGAGGGGTAAAACACTGTTAAAATCAATCAGTTAGTCCTTAAATGAAGACGTGTGCATAGCTGAACACGCACTATTTATAATAAAATTATAAAATCTTCACGCCAGTTACAAATGGAAAAATAAATTTTGAAGTCACATTTTGAACGATATGCTTGAGGTCAAACAGAATTATTCTAGTGCGGTTATCCTTCAAACTCACCTGACTTAGCTACCTGTAATTTTTTTACCTCTTCCCTAAACTAAATATTTATCGAAAAGAACGTGGGGGAACGTTTAAAGAAATTTGACTGGCTGAAATGTGTCCAAAAATCCAAGTTAACTTATTAAAAAAAATCATTTATTACTCATTTCTGTCTTTGGTTGAGTTTCTTTGTTTAGTAGCATATCAACTTTCGTGGGTTATTTAATGACAAAAACAATCTTTGTCGAAGGACAATAGTGGTACTATTTAATCGATTGCTGGAAGAATAATGAAGTACTTACCTTTGCCAAGGATTTTTTACCAAAAAATAAAAGTAATGGTCCACCTGAAAATCAAACTCACTCACTTTGATGACGTAGTCCAGCGTGTTAGTTCTCATGACACCCTCTTCAGTCTCGGTATTTTTAATATACTTCGTATATTAATTTTTTGAATGTAGATAGAAAGGTTAAATATAGAACTTACTGTAAAAGGCCCTAACATTTTTGGCTCAATGTGTTTAATAAGGATTATTAAAAAATAATTTATTATATATTACTCATTAAATTATATTTTCTGAGTATGAAGGTTTGACTTTTCAAAAATTCCCTTCTGAAGTAATTAAATATATATTGAATTTTCGATATCATATCCTGTGAAAACAGATATTTCGGTGTATTAATACAGGGTTAGAGAACAGTGTGAATCTGTGTCTAAGAAATTTTTTAAAATTTTGTCTTCCATGCTTTTATTAAATCAGACTCCTACTGACTACAAATACTGATTTTCTTTTCTTTTTTTTGTGTACTCTGATCAGAAAAAAAAAAAAAAAACACTGGAAGAAAACTAAAAATAAATATTCATTGTATATTTACCGTCACTGTGGATAGACTATGAAGGGTTAACGCTGAAAATTAGATAGCTCTTCTGATTGTTTACCAAAGAATATACTAAGTTTCATTTAAAAAGGTTGGAGTCCCCCTGCTGAAGTTGGTTTGGTTTCTTTGGCATATCAACTCTTTTTAGGTTATTTAATGCCAAAGCCATTTTCCTAGAAGAACAGTAGTGGAACTATTTAACCCATAGCTGGGAGGATAAGGGGGTTCATACCTTTCCCAAGGGTATTTGTTCGAAAGTGAACGTAATAGCGCGACTGGACTACTATTCCGCAGTCCATCGCTTTAACCATTACACCACGTGGACACCCCCACTGCTGAAGTAGCTAGCGTGCTGAATCGTGACATCTTAGTAAGCAAGTTTGAACTCCAGTTGGACTATTACGCGCAATTTCAGACTAATACCCTCGTGAAAGGTATGAAACTCTTTATTTCCCTTTCTATGGCTTAAATTGTACAGCTACTTTTCTTCTGCAATGATGGCTTTGGCACTAAATAACCCACGAAGACTAATATCCCCTTAAACAAATAAACCGCACCGATGAAACGGAGAGTGAAGCGATATTATCATTTTCTTCTAAAAAGAATGTGTTCTCCGGCAGATCTCTATAAATAAGAACATTAGTCCACAACAAATCAAATTAGAAAACTGTGTTTTAAAGACATAAAGCTTTTCTATAGAATAATATGAACACTATACAGTCATTAAGAATAGTTTACGACCTAACAGCGAATTTGATATTTAAACTATAGAAAAGTTCTTTGTAACCAGGCGTAGCTGAGAAAATAGTTTTACTGGGCTTGTAAAATCTAACCAAATGTCAGAAAGTTCTTCGCTCTACTTTTGTTTCTATTTACGAATTGCATTTGCAGGAACGAGTTTTTCTTTAATTGAGAGTAGTTACCCAATACCTCCATGACGAGTAGGATGTGGCACAAGGTCAATTTTGAAGCAGAGTACAGTTGGTTTTGATACAGAATTTTCCTTCTGTAGACTGTTTGTTATATCAAGGCAAAAGAATTCAGTCCTCCTTACTATTTCCCCATAGCTTGAAAGTGAACATATAGATCTTTGCCTTTACCAAACGAATGAAAGGAAGAGAAAAGCAAACAGCCTAATCCAAGATTTGAACTCGGGTCATAGACTCCATTTCTTACGACGATTTCCGGTTCGTTTAATAATAGATTCTCGCACTAACATGCGGGTTATTTAAATAAAGGAATAATTTTCTTCACTTCTAATAAACTTAAACTACTCAATAATGCAGGATTTATTCAACCTCACCCGCCTCAGATTTTACATAAAAACATTTCAATATGAGTATGTCGGAAGGACACACACGAATCGAGACACATGCATAGACGTCAAAACTGATATTTCATCTACTCGGCATTCCATTGTTGAGACTCATAATATGATGACCAAAAAACTTAGTCCTAATGAAAGGAAGATCTTCTTGGATCAGGCGACCGATTTACAATGCCCCTTCTGGCGCTGGATTAGCCAACCTGAAGGTCGGTAAGTATAAATTCTCTGTTATCATATTTGATAGAAATGAAATTTCCATGACTGATTTTATGACGATTACCATTTTTAAGTGAAGGAATAGTCGATGTGGTCCTATGGCTGAGCGCCAGACTGCGGTCTCGGAGTAACCGTGTTCGAACTCCAGTCACGATATTATGTTTACCTTTGAACTAAGTATTTGTAATGGAAAAACCTTAATATGTAATTCTTATGAAAGAAATCAAACGAAGACTAAAAACCGGCCAAAGAAAGAATGGGATCAATAATGGAAAGCTGTAAACCTTTACAAAAATTACAACTTGTCTCCAAGTGTAATAGATGTATGAATCATATATCAGTAAACAGATCTGTTGTAGTTCAGTACTGTTCCGGGTGGCATATCTCGTCAAATCTTTTATAAGGTTATGTGTATAGAAATATATTGTAAAATTTTGCACTGCAATAAAATAAACTGATAATATCATTATCACCAAAGAATATCTTGCATTTCGAATACGTATTTTTAGACCTTTTTCGCGCATTTCTTTTACAGTTTCTTGGTGGGCAATTTTAGCTTTAAAATATCACAGAGATTAGAATAGTGTCATCAGCTTGAAATATGCCGATTGAAAGAGTTTTGTATCGGTTAAGATTTCATTGCAAGTTGACTAACCAATTGGATAGACAGATAAACATTGAAAATAGTTGGAGATAACAGACATTTCTCTCGAATTTCGAATAACTATTTAACCTGTACGTGATACTTCAATAATGTACACGCGATTTTGTCGTACTTCAGTACTGTTCCGGGTGGCATACCTCGTCAAATCTTTTATAAGGTTTTGTGTATGGAAATATATAGTCAAATTTTGCACTGCAATAAAATAAACGTAGATCTGATTTCAATTAAGTCGTGAACAACCGTATAACTTATTCCAAACAGTATATACAGATTAGACCTAATTCGACCAATATTTCGATCCGAAAAGGGATGTTCCGTAATCTCCTGAAAATTTTCAAGACATCAAACAAGAGGCATGGAAGGTTGGTGCTGTGCAGGATGACTCTAAATTCGATATTTTACTCAAGGAAATATTAAAGTAATAGAATGATGGATGTCATATGGATTTACAGAACCTAAGAACAACTATATCGACGATATTTAGAATACTCCGTCTGCATCCTCATTAGAATAGTAAGAATCATATGAGAAATGATCAGCTGGATATGATATTGTATCTGATGATGATTTCTAGTTCATGGGATCTGGTGCGTGTGAAGTACCCCTTTCATTGTCCTTATGTCAGGACCACTGTAAACTGGAGTTATCATATTGACCAACCACTCCGCTCGGGCAGGATATGACACAAGGTCAATTTTTTAAGCGGAGTTTAACAGGTTTGAATTCAGATTTTTCCTTCTCCTAGACTAGTTGCCTCACCAAGGCTAAAGAACCTAGTCTGCCATTTACCTAAAGCTGGAGGGGGAATAATTGGATTCATTAGTGCTCTGTGAAACGCAATCAATCTCGTCCACGATTTGAACTCGTGTCACCGTGTCTATTTCCCGAGACGATACCCATTACACCATTGTAAACTAGAATTATAGTACCTGTGAGAATCCCATTTATGATGTTTAGAATTATTAGCATCAATTAGGTATGCTTAAAGGTATTTAACTGTATGAAAATTATTTATATTCAAAATAGTTACATCAATATATAATTCTTTACTATGAATAATTATTATTCACTTAAAACATTTAAATGTGTGTAATTGCGTGGATTGATGAATATCAAATGAAAAGGTTACTTGAAACCATGTAATAGATCATGAATAACTACTATTAGATAAAAATACTTGGAACCATGTAATAGTGTTCAGATTATTTGTATTAGATAGGAATACTTGAAACTATATATGTGTGTGCAAAATAACCCTCTAAGACAGGGATATTTGGAAGCGTACAACTGTGTGAATATTATTTTCAACAGATAGGAATAATTGAAATTATATAATTGTATGCTTAATATATGTAAAAGATAGGGGTATTTTAAAACATACAACTGAAAGTAAATCCTTTCTCTCAGATGGGAATACTAAATATCAAAAAAGTAGGCAGGCCAACCATAGTCGAGGGCAACCAGAATGTCCCCTTTTAAATAGCTATTAAACTTTTATGTAGGGGAGCGCACTACTTCTTTCCCTGGATTGGTCCTCTTAGCCTTGATATGTACCTTAAAATGCTGAGTGCATCAAGTACCATTATTTAGTCTTTATTATCCCTTGACCTGGGATTGAACCCCTGTCTTTCGAACCACTGGCAAACACTTTAAACATTATGTCAATGGTCCGATATTCAGATGTCATGGGGTAAATGATTATTGACAGCAAAAGCTCAATTTAAAAAAAAATTCAATGAAATATCGGAAATATAGTTATAGTAAGTAAAGTTGGTGACTGCAGTCGAGGGTGACCAGAAGGCTCCCTGTTCAATAGATACTACAACGAGATGTAGGGAAGGGCACTAATCATTTACCTGGATTCATTCACTTTACCCTTGATCCTTACCCTATAATGCTGAGTGTTAAGCAAGGCGGTATCAAGTACCCTTTTTTAAGTTTTTGGTATGACTCGACCGGGGATTGAACCCCGGTCTCGCAGACCATTGGCGAACATTCTACCAATCAGGCACTGGCCTGGTACACATTTCTGCGTTGAATAAACCATAAAGAGTTGATATGTCTTTAAACAAGGAAACCATAAACCATGTACAAAAAAATCCTGGAAACGTTTGAAGAAAGCGGATATGTAACGAAACAGTCATCTTGATCAGACAAAAGCGGTTGGAGATTTGAAAAGATCCAAAGAAATCTATTAAAATACATTAGTCTTCAACCTGGATTCTGATAGAGTAACGGCCTTAGCCCTAGATACAGTATTTATTTTTCAAGTTTACGCAGCATATTCTAGCTATAGCGATGCTGATCATTATCACTTTATAAAACATAGCTATCTACCGTAAACAACTTTCCAGACAAGAATGGATATATTCTTCTTGGAGATTGTAAAGCAACATCTAGGAAACATACACATTTTCTATGGTCTGGCGTTGTCGGAAAGCATGGCATTAGAAGCTAAATAGAAAGAGGTAAAAAGCCCTTGTTTTTCTCAATCAATAATCTCTCAATGATCAACATCAAGTACAAACACAAAGAGACGTGTCACCTGAATATCACCTGATAAAAAATTCAAAGAAACAAACTGACTGCATTATCCGTTAACAAGACAAAAAAAAAAACAACATAAAATTTATTTCAAGATATTGTCACGTATTTGTATCGAGAGATATCGATTTCGATCACTTCCTATTAACAGCACAATTGGTGATACCGATAATCACAGAAAGGAAAGTCATGAAAGCACCTAAAAAGCTGATAGATAAGATAAGATTATTGCAAATTTGAAATGGATGAAGAATTGGGGTCGCTTTCAAAAATTTATGGGTAGAGATTCAAACATTGATGGATGTTATGAGCAGTTAAGAATATTTAATAAACGTGTCATCGAAAAATGAGAAGTCCGGATCAGAGTTCAATTTAAAATTCATGGTGATAATTAAAAAAAAAAAGAAGCTCAATGAGAAAGCACATTTCTACAAATATCTTTTTACTGTTTTAATTTGTTTGTTTGCTTGTTTTTAGTGGTTTATGGCATATAAACTCTCGTTGGTTATTTGATGCCAAATCCATTTTATACAGTTCTATTTCAAACAATTCAGTAAAGCATAAGTATACAGTTCAATTGTCAAAACATTTCTATTTCAAGCTATTTATTTTAGTCAAAATGTTTTAATCCAAACATTTTAGTTTAGCATAAGTATAGTTTTTTTTATACATAGTTAAATTCAAAATAGTTCTATTTCGAACAATTCAGTTTAGGGTAGTACAGTTTCAATGAAAAAAAAGTTTTATTTCAAGCAATTCAGTTTAGCATAAGTACGCCGTTGAGTTCTATTTGAGGCATAAATTTGAACCCATCAGAGGCTACCACTCCGGGCCAGAGTGGACCTAGGCGCAAGTGTAATGAAGGTACACTGCTTTCCCCAAAGCTCCAGCATCACTGGAACCTCACCGTCATATATCAGGACACTGGTTGGGGGGGGGGTCTTACTCCTAGCCGACTGGGCCATCTTTTTACTGTCATTCGGGAAAGTTGGATCACTTTGATAAAGAATATTCCTTTGGATGATTGAAATTCAAGCCTGAAAAAAAAAGACTACCATAAAAGCTAGATCATAAGAAACTAGTTCGTTTTTGTCTAAATGTCTGAGACGAAGCTCGATATTCAAACTGATAACAACTAACTATTAATTCAAAAAAATTTATCAATGAATTCCATTTCCTCTTGATAGGTCAGTAATTGGTTTAAACTGCGAATATTGCACAGTAACGTACCGAAGGTATAACCGGAGAGGAAATAGCTCACAAAATTTTGATATCAAGAAGAATTCCGGTTACTAATTGAAAGTTATTAAAGCTGGTTGTGTTTATAGAACACCTCAGCTATGAGCAGTATGCGACATGAGGTCAATTTTTTATTGGAATATTACCGTTTAAAATTCAGATTTTTTCTTTTCCCAGATTGGTTGCCACACCAAGATTAAAGAGCCAAGTATACTATTTACATATTGTTGGGGAGAGAATAGTTTGATTAATACCTTTCGCAAGAGAATTAGCTCTACGTGAGACACAACCTCTACCACGATTTGAACTCAGGTCGCCATGTCTATTTCCAACCATTACACAAAATAAGTACAGCAGTTGATGGTAGGAAGGTTAGTGATTCTATGGAGAATGCTTTTAGTGCTATGAATAAAAAAAAACTATCCTGAGACTGATGAAAATGAGTATAAACTCACCTATGAAAAAGGGAAGTAATGTTATTCAGAAAACTACCATAA
Organism: Sepioteuthis lessoniana; assembly: GCA_963585895.1. Lineage (NCBI taxonomy): Eukaryota > Metazoa > Mollusca > Cephalopoda > Myopsida > Loliginidae > Sepioteuthis > Sepioteuthis lessoniana. The sequence continues at coordinate 18,703,788 of OY757904.1, read as the reverse complement.
AGTCGCATAACTCTCTATTCTTGGTAAAGTATTTGCCAGGAGATTACCTAAAAGAACAAAAGACCAAATAGAAAGAGTCCTAAACGATATTAAAATTGGCTTCAGACAAAGCAGTAGAATAATAGACGTTATATTTTTAGCGAGTCAGATAATGGAAAAAGCTAAAATAAGAAAAGTCTCCATACACTGATTGTTTATAGAATTAAAATCAGCCTTTAACACTGTGCGGAGAATGACTCTTTGAAGTACACGCAATGTGTTTGATATCAGCCCAATACTAGTTTATATAATTTTTTTCATGTACGACAAAATCACGTGTACATTATTGAAGTATCACGTACAGGTTAAATAGTTATTCGAAATTCGAGAGAAATGTCTGTTATCTCCAACTATTTTCAATGTTTATCTGTCTATCCAATTGGTTAGTCAACTTGCAATGAAATCTTAACCGATACAAAACTCTTTCAACCGGCATATTTCAAGCTGATGACATTATTCTAATCTCTGTGATATTTTAAAGCTAAAATTGCCTACTAAGAAACTGTAAAAGAAATGCACGAAAAAAGTTCTAAAAATACGTATTCAAAATGCAAGATATTCTTTGGTTATAATGATATTATCAGTTTACGACACTATTTCAAAAAGATCAACGAACTCACATCACCCGTACTTGGAAGTTCTAAAAAGATAGATTGCTCTAGCATTTTGAGACTTTGACCAATCATAGTTCATCTCTCCTATTCTCTATGAGGTCTAATAACCATATATATTAGAGAAACATTAAGTTTGAAATAGGAATATAAAAAGAAATTGAGTGAATTTGACGATAATAGCTTCAAGTTTATCGTGAGAATTCCTCGTATTGACCGCGATTGAACTTGCAATACCAAATGTTATCACAAAATTTATTAGAAAGAAAGGAATAAAGTGCTGATAGTTTGTGGTAACCAAGTTTAATCGCATATAAGTTAAGTATAAATATAAGAACTGTAGTTGCAAATACTGCTTATTAGCAGATGCTCCACAAACCAAAAGTTACATATATCCTCGCTCACATTCACAAATACCAACATGCTTACATATATATATATATATATATATATATATATATATATATATATATATATATATATATATATACCAACCCCTCCGCTAAGGCAGGATATGACACAAGGTCAATTTTTAAGCGGAGTTCAACGGGTTTGAATTCAGGGTTTTCCTTCTCCTAGACCATTTGCCTAGCAAAGGCTGAAGAACCTAGTCTGCCCTACTTTTTACCCATAGCTGGAGGGAGAATAATTGGATTCATACCTTTTCCAAGGGTATTGGTGCTATGTGAAATACAATCAGTATCGTCCAGGATTTGAACTCGTGTCACCGTGTCCCTTTCCTACGACGATAACCATTACACCACGGGCATATATATATATATATATATATATATATATATATATATATATATATATATATATATATATATATATATATATATATATATATATATATATATATATATATATATATATATATATATATATATATATATATATATATATATATATATATATATATATATATATATATATATATATATATATATATATATATATATATATATATATATATATATATATATATATATATATATATATATATATATATATATATATATATATATATATATATATATATATATATATATATATATATATATATATATATATATATATATATATATATATATATATATATATATATATATATATATATATATATATATATATATATATATATAGTCCCTCCAAATTACGTTTTGATATTTTAATTTATTAACGAATATGAATCTTGTATTTCTGGTCTCATTAAAATTTTACAGTACAAAAATGCATATATGTATATATATATATATATATATATATACATTTTTGGTCATGTAAAATTTTAATGAGACAAAAAATATCGTGATATATTTATATATATATAAATATATAAAAGATAGACGCTGAAGAAGGAGTTTTTGTGGAATCGTGGCTAAAATACTGGTTTGTAACATTGTAGCCACTGAGCTGAACTCTATTTTTGCTATTGCGTTCATCTTGAGACAAATGCCTTTGTTTATAAATAGTACAATTACACTCTTTCTTTTATTATCGATGTATAATGGTTAATGTGGTGGACTGCGGAATCGTAGTAAGCGAGTTCGTACCCCAGTCGCGCTATTACGTTCACTTTCGGGCAAATACCTTTGGGAAAGTTATGAATCCCATTATCCTACCAGCTATGGGTTAAATAGTACCACTACTGTCCTTCTAGGAGAATGATTTCGACATTAAATAACTTACAAAGAATTGATATGCCATTAAACAAAAAAAAAAACCAAACCTTTATCTACTCAACAGGTCACTGTAGCCCAACATATGTGCTAATTCCTTAAGGCGTCTATACCTCTAATATTCTTCTCTATCAATTATTTCACCTTCATCCCATGAGAGCAGATGGTTTACCTTTTCCTTCCATATATGGTCTGGCATACCTGACTTTTCAATCTCACCTCGTACTAAGGCCTTCCAATGTTTTTCTAGCCTTACTTTTAGTGGACGACCTGTCTCACCTTTGTATATTTTACTATAACTGCAAGGAATGGAGTAAATGCACTGGCATTAAATAACCTACAAAAATTGATATTCCATTAAACAAAGAAGTCAAAATATAGTTGCTAAAATATTCTTGGCTCAACCATGAATTAAATCCCCTTTTTAAAATTTCAAATAATTTTTCTTTCGGGTAAAAAAACGTCTAAACCAATGATGTGCCAAATATGCTGAGTTACAGGATAAAAATTTTAAGAGGCATGTATGTTTCATAGGTCAACAAAAATGTTTTTGGTAAAGTGAGGAATATTTCAGGTTATACCAGGCAAGAGATTAGTCAAATAGTCATCAATTGTTATCATCATTCCCTATGCGTTTCTTTGGTAATGGCAACAATACATTGCTACCATTTAAAACATTTATTCCTTTTCTATTAGACTTAAGGAATTTAACTCAAAATGCATAATGGTGAAATCTTCCATCTTTCTCTCAGTGGAGAATCGAGTAGCGATACAATTAAGAAAAAAAAACACTAGTTTTAATAGAATATACGCAATTTGATTTTTTTCCCTTGAAGTATGAGCGGGAATCTGAAATCCCACTCTTGTTTATTCATCCTCGGTTTACTTTATTTTCCTTTTTGATATTTTCATTCAATGAAGTTGACTTAATAAACAAAGGAGATTACCCGTTTCGCTGTTTTAGATTTTTTACACTATTGAATATCTGAGAGCATATTTTGGGGGTAGTGTAAAGCAAAATCAACTCAGGATTCCTTTAAATATGATTTATATCAAAAATATGTTTTTGGGAAACGGTAATTTGTTTCAGAAAAATTGATAAAATTATTGATATGTGAAATATTTATCTGGAACGGTTACAAATTAAGCTTCGATTCATTGATCTTTTCTTTCTCTGAAATTTTTAATGTCCCCATTATATTTTTTCCATTGTTTCAAGAGGAAATGTGAAACATGGAGAAATGCTCTTTTATGTAGAATTTTATGTGTCTATGCATAAATCACTGATACATGTTAGAAAGCTCTTGAATATTCTCAAAACAAATGTATTTTCAGCGATTTTTATCATCATCATCATCATCATCATCATCATCAAAAACAGCAACAGAAACAACACTAATACTACATCTACATCAGCTAATAATAAAAATAATTGAAAAAAATAAGGTACCTTAAACCTACCCGCTTGTAGTTGTGGGAGCGCTGTGTATAATCAAGAAAGACAGAGATGAACACATGAACCAGATACCTAGTTCTCTCATCCTAATTAAAACGCAAAAAGTGTACATTGAAGAACTGATAATCTCCTTAAGAGAGTACTGTATATCTGAAAAATATCACGTAAATTAGGCAGCAAAAATTATGAATATATAAAATGCATGTAATTACAACTTTCTCTTCTTGTAGGTCTGGGGGGAAAATCAAATGAAGTATTGTCGGAATTGGATAGTTAAGCGGAGAATAATAATAATAATAATAATAATAATAATAATGATAATAATGACAATAATAATAATAACTGGAGCCCGGGAAAACCATAGAGTATCCAATTTGCAAATACGTAGGTCAAGCTGTAATAGAAAGAATGAAAATGCAAAATATTGATAAACTTCAGCTGGTCAACTATAATACTTAGGCGAGTAATGGAAACCTGAGCGTACTTCCTCTCCATTCACTTGTTGAAAATTGACGAATATGATAATAATAATAATAATAATAATAATAATAATAATAATAATAATAATAATAATAAAATGGGGTTCCGCAAAGCTACATAATAAACTGACACAACATTTACAAAATATCAGATGAAGTCATAAACTTTATCGAGAGAAACCATGAAAACCTGAATAGTGGAATTGACAGCAGGAGGACGAAGATTAGCTGAAACAAAGATCCAAAGAGGGATTTTTCAAGGAGATGTACTATCACCATTACTATTCTTAATTGTCATCATGCCACTTAACCACATACTCAAAAAATGCACTGCCGGATACAAACTTAGTAGATCAATGGAAACGATCAAACACCTTATGTACATGGATGGCATCAAACTATTTGCAAAAAATGAGAAAGAACTGGAAACTCTATTACATGCAGTTAGAATATAGAGTCAGGACATAGGAATGGTATTTGGCATATAAAAATGTGCAATGCTAGTAATGAAAAGTGGCAAACAACTTATGAGTGACGGAATGGAACTACGAAGTAAAGACAGGATTAGAACGCTCGAAGAAAAGAATACCTACGAATACTTTGTCATCTTGAAGGCTGACACCACCAAATAAGTGGAAATGAAAGATAAAATTCAAAAATAATATCTCAGGAGGACTAGAAAACTACTCGAGACAAAACTGTCAAGCAGAAACCTTACCAAAGGCATAAATACTGGGGCTGTACCACTCGTTAGATATTCAGGGCCCTTTTTGAAGTGGACCAGAGAACAGCTTAAACAAATGGAGCAAAGAACAAGTAAACTAATGGTCATGCATAAGGCATTACATCCTAGAGACGACGTTGACAGATTATATGTATCTAGAAAAAAGGAAGAAAGAGGACTTGCTAGCATTGAAGACAGTGTTAACGCATTGATACAATGACTCGAAGAGTACATTGAAAAACATGAAGGAGGATCGATTACAGCCATCAGAAACGATACTGACAACACGATGGCCAACAGAATGACAGTAACAAGGAAACAAAAATGGGAAGAAAAACAACTCTATGGGCGTTTTAAAGGACTAATAACGAATATTTCACACGAGAAAACCAGCACGTGGATAGCAAAAGGAAACTTTAAGAGAGAAACAATCTCTCCTAGTAACACCACAAAACAACACCATAAAAACCAATAAAATCAAAGTGAGAATTGATAAGATGCAACAAAACAGTAAATGTAGGCTATGAGACGAAACCATCAACCAAAGAATAAGCGAATGCAACAAATTAGCACAGAAGGAGTATAAGACTAGACACGACTGGGTGGGAAGGTGATACCCTGGGATATGTGCAAGAAATCTAAATTTGACCATACGAACAGATGGTATCTGCACAACCCAGCATCTGTCCTAGAAAATTATACGCATAAACTCCTTTGGGAGTTTAACATACAGACGGATCACCTAATCTCAGCCAGAAGACCAGACCTTATAATAATCAACAAAAAAAAAAAAAAGGGAATCTGCCAAATTGACGACTTTGCTGCCCCGGCTGACCACAGAATAAAACTGAAAGAATGTGAAAAGAATGATAAGTACCTCGACCTTGCTAGGGAATAGAAAAAATTATGGAGCATTAAAGTGACATGCCTATTGGAATTGGTGTTTTCGGTAGAGTAACTAAAGGGTTACTAAAGGGACTCGAGGACTTGGAAGTTGGAGGACGAGTGGAAATCATCAAAACTACAGCATTATAGAGAACGGCCAGAATACTGAGAAGAGTCCTGGAGACTTGAGGAGACTTGCTTTCACTCAAACTCTAGTCTTGACTTTTAGAATTTTATGGTTTTCGTACACATTTATTGTTTAATGAGGGCTAAATTTCCAACTTTTTTCTAATTACCCGCATATGTCTTTATGGCAATTGATAATGTCATTTTCAAGCAAGCATAGAAATTCATCATGTAAATAAGGTTATGTAGAAAAAATCACCAATACTTTCACATAGGTAAGTCTTTGACAAATCATCAGTAATCCTAATTACCCCCTCGCTCGGGCAGGATATGACACAAGGTCAATTTTTAAGTGGAGTTCAACAGGTTTGAATTCAGAGTTTTCCTTCTCCTAGACTAGTTGCCTCACCAAGGCTGAAGAATCAGTCTGTCCTACTATTTACCCATAGCTGGAGGGAGAATTATTGGATTCATACCTTTCCCAAGGGTATTAGTGCTATGTGAAATGCAATCAGTCTCGTCCAGGATTTGAACTCGTGTCGTTGAGTCCATTTCCTACGACGATAACCATTACACCACGGGCACCCCAACAGTAATGATATGTTTGAATGTTACTAATGGGCTTCTTTAAAGAAACGGTGTGTCTCAATTGTGGAGAGGTTCATTTCAGTCACACTATTACTTTCAATTTCTGACGACTACGTTTAAGATATGTAAAGTAAAGTTAGCGAACTTAGTCGAGGGTGACCGGAAGACTCCCTTTTCAATAGTTTCTATACTGTGGGTAGGGGAGGGTGATACACTATTCCCTATTGATCTACTTTACCCTGATCCTTATCTTATAATGCTTCGAGTTAAGCAAGGCGGCATCAAGTACCATTTTTGAGTCTTTGGTATGACTCGGCCTGGGATCGAACCCCGGTCTTCCGAACACTCAACTCAATAGGCCAATGGCCCGGATTTGTATAATCGCCTTATTTCTCCATCTCAGGATAATATACCACCACTACTCTCCTTCTAAATGGATGGCTTTGGCTTTAAATAAACCATTAAAGTTAATATACCCTTAAAACAAAGAAACTTAGACCAAACCCCATTTAAACACTTTGCAAGCAAGCCATTACTTTTGAAACCTTTTGCTTTCGTATCATAGAACCACGCAAAACATCCTTAAAATTAATAACTAAGACTTGACCTATGAGAAAAAGTAGGAACCCCCAATGAGAATCGAAGTCTGTGATAATTAGTCGCCAAAACTATTTCAATAAGCATTATGCCATGATGAAGAATATACCCAAAGAGATGCAGATAGATAAGACATTCGAAAAGGAAAATCTTCTGTAATGCGGTCGGTTCTGCTCGTAGTTAAGATAGAAACGACATCAAAACACTACTTTTACATAAATGAATTTATCATAAGTATTTCAAGATGTATATTTGTGATTCGGTATGCAAATAAATGTAAAAAAGAAAATGATTCACCTAAAACTTGCTCAGTGTATAAGAAAATGATAAATGACAAATATAGATATCGATATACAACCATCATTAAATAAGTTTCCAGCCTTTTTTCGTAGGGACACATTTATTGATAGTACACACATGAAACTCTAGTCCCCTTCGAAGTAATCTCCTCCGGCTGCAATGCACTTGTTGTGCCGTTCCAACAACTTCTTGAAGGCCCCAAGGAAGTCCTCTTGTGTGAGCGTGTCAATGACCTTCGTCACAGCCATTTTTGAAATTCACCAGCTGTGACAATCAGGCTTTAGTAGGGTGTATTCCAATTTCTGCTGTAGCTGTTCATTTGAACCTGAAATCATAAAAATTGGTCAATCATCTCATAACATGTATAGCAAAAACATAGTGAATTTTCAAGAGTCTACGACAATTTTATATGCCAGTACAAAAAAAGTCTGGAAATTTTTTCAAGGCATATATATTCCACTATCTATCTATCTATCTATCTATCTATCTATGTATCTCAGTGATATATATATATATATATATATATATATATATATATATATATAGGTGTGTGAGTGTGTATGCGTGGAGTTGAGTCCAAGAATTTTCCTACGAAAATAAAATGTATTACTTTTAAGTTTCTTTTTTCTTAAAGTAATGTGTTTTTTCAGGTGAATAAACAAAAAAAAAAAAAAAAAAAGAAGAGTGAGATTCAATTATGCGGTAGAATACACCTATTGCTTCTCTGCAGAGGGGTAAGACCCCCTTAACGAGTGTCCTGTTTATGACTGTAAACTATCTGATAGTGAGATTCTGGTGATGCTAAAGCTTTAGGGAATACGGAGTACCCCTTCACTGCCATCGCTCCCATGTCCATTCTGGCCAGGCGTGGAAGCACCCGATTAGGTCTTATCTGTGGATTAAATAGAACTAAATTGTGTACGTATGCAAAACAGAGTAGCTTGAAATAGAACTGTGTACTCATGCTAAACTGCATTGTTTGAAATAGAAATGATTTTTGTATAAAAATGAATTTGGCATTAATTGATATGTCATAAATCCCAACCAACCAACCAATTCATTAACGAAGTGAAAGATTAAAAAATTATTCATATCTCTATCTTATGAATTTTGAAATCATTATAGACCACCACGGCCGGTAATCAGTCCTCAGGTTTCATTACCAGATTTCAATAAACATCATCCGGTATTTTAGTAATCTATACTCCCTTAAGGCTGTGGGACTTCTTTACTATTTCTCTTATCTCTCTCCAAAGATTCTCAGATTACTCATGGTCTGTACTCTTGAATGGACTCTCTAAAATGTTAACACTATATTTCATGAGTCAGTTCTTTGATCGAGAACATTGTATTATTAGAAGATTCACAGATGTTAAAGCCTAGTTTGTTCGGTAAATTTCTTGAAGTTTGAGTTAAAATTGATACATTTACTCTAATTTCTTCACGATCTTAAACAGTTTTAGCAAACTGCCAGCTTAGAAAAAATAATCCTCATAGTATAATTTAGTCATCATCATGCTATAATTTTGAGAGTTGGAAACTTCATCATGTTTTCGTCAAAAAGTTTCAATAATCCTCTGCACAATAAGATAAATTTGTTTTAATTGACTAAATAATTTATCACAAAAACTTCAATCCTGCAGGAGATGATATGAAGCTTGGTACTAACCTCGAAGCATTGGTCCTTTTTTCATTATTCAATGTCTGTGGGACTGTCTAACTTGATATCTCTTTACATAAGATTATTGACTAATGATACATAAAATTGATTGGATATCATTTTTTGGTTGAATAAATTTAACCAAATGTGATATGTTCCAAAGAAGTTTGAAATTTGTTTTATTTGGCCAAAAGGTTTATAATGAAATTATTAAATCCTATTCTAGATAATGTTTATGAAAGTTAGATAAGATTTTAGCCGTTTGGCTTGGAATGTCTCAATTGAAGCGTCTACCTTGGAGTGTCTCACTTGAAGCGTCAGACTTGGAGTGTCTCGCTTTAAGTGTCTGGCTTTAAGTGTCTATCTTGAAGTATCTTGCTGAAAACATTTTGCTCGAAGCGTCTGGCTTGGAGTGTCTCACTTGAAGCGTCTGGCTTGGAGTGTCAAGTTTGAAACGTCAGACTTGGAGTGTCTCGGTTGAAGCGTCTGCTTTGAAGAGTCTCACTTGAAGCGTCTGGCTTCGAGTGTCTCACTTGGAATCTCTCTTGATCATCATCCATAATAGTCAGATTTACGCAATGTTCGACCAGGTACTTGCAAACTAATTAAATTTGAATTAAGTTATTATTATTATTTCCAAAATGTTGTTTATCGCCCATAAAAGACTTAAATTTCATAAAGTATATTCTGTCCCAAAATAGTAATCATTTAAATAATGAACTAGTCAATCACTTCTAAACTAAATACTTTAGAATATCTTGTAACTGAGCATAAACTTATTAGTCAATAATAAGTTTAAATCTAGCCAGTAATAACTAAATAACTCACCACCTCTTGCATTGGTATTATTCTTGTCTTTTTTCACTCTTTATATTATAAATGATGGAATATATACACAGGTCATTCAAAACTTAAAATACTTTGTAACTTATCACATGCCTCTCACCTCTGTCATAGTTTATGTGCGAGTGAAGACCACACAGAAATCTGAAGTAGCTTTTCTATTTTCAAAAGAAGTGGTGGTATATTGCTACAAGGAAAGTGTTTAATATTTGCTTCTCTTTTCAGGTAAGGCAGATGACTTTTTGAACAACGTCTGTATGTACCAGATTATCTTTTAATAGCAGTTGTTAATTTGTGTAAATAGTCGAGTAAATTGCAAGTTTTACAATATTTTAAAACATGTGGCAAAATTCAGTGATTCTGGTTATTTTTGCTTAGATTTTGAAGATGACAACCCACATAAGTCTATAAATGACTAGTTCCCGTAATTTGCCTCCATAGCTTGTAGCATTAACTCGAACTCCATAGTTTTAGGCTTTTCTGACCCTGCCAGATCGTCGAGGTTCACTCAACCCGAGCAAAATTTCTTGAACCATCTGGTTAGTGTACTGTACACGCCTACGTCTTTACCTTCAACATCACAAATGTTTTTGCTTACTTTTACGGTGTTATGACTTAGTGCAAACTCGTAAAGCATATGCTCCCGTATCAAGATACGTTACACAGTCATCTGTTCAATTTTCAAACTTTACAAGAGTGACGGAATACATAAAGTATCAGTGAACGAATTGTGGGCGCTTAGCAAGGCTTGAATTTTCCCGGTCATGTCAAATACGATCCGAAAATTGAGATGCATTAAAATATCTAACCTTTTGAGTAATCTAAGTAATTTCAGTTGTTTATGTAATTGTTTTATTGGGGCATTTTTCTCCCATTTCTATAAAGATTATTTTTATCTCAAGAAAAGTGCTTATTGAAGGTATCTGATATAAAACAGACAAACTATCTTTGATGGTAATCCTCCAGTCACTGATTGGGTTTGTGAGGACGTTTTCCTTGGCAAAAAGTTAACTTAGTATTAACTCTCATCAGAGATTTCCATGTTTTGTGGATTCTTGAATGTATCTATAATCCCTAAACCTACTCGAACTGATACATAAAATCCCTTGGGTAAGGACTTCTTCTTTCCCCGAAAAAACGGTCATAATCTTGGATATGACGATGCCTCCCACCTAATTCTTTAAAATATCTCATCAAGTAGTAAGAAATTAACAGTGAGAGAAATTCATTAATCGGAAATTGACAAGAGATTGCATACATAAACCTTTTGAATAAGCTACAAGACTCATATTAACTTTCCTTAGATTTTAGTATACAAGAAACATGGTATTAAAAATGAAGATAAATCTAATCTTTCCCTGTATTGTTAAGTCTTATTCTGTAATGGCAGGGTAAGAATATGTTTGGACATACATTTTGTTATCAGACTGAAAACAATAATTTAAATGGAGTTTCTCTCCATATATTCCTAGAATTGGCTCTTCCAAGTTTTTTTCAGTATATATTTTTTGTGTAAAAAATACTTAAAGAAAAATATTTCATAAAAGAAACGTTTTCTCAAGTATGAATAATTTGAGGATAATGTATATATATATATATATATATATATGTGTGTGTGTGTGTGTGTGTGTGTGTGTGTGTTTGTGTGTCAGAATATATATGTGTTTATATATATATATAAGCATAAACAAACACTCTCTCTCTCTCACACACACACACATATATATATATATATGAGTGTATGCGTGCACACACGTACACACACGTATATATATATATATATATATATATATATATATATTAAAGAAAAACATGTTTTAAAAAATGAAACTGAGAGTTTTGAGGAACCGACAGAAAGGGGATTAGATATCTACTTCTTTTAGGTTATGTTTATATATATATATATATATATATATATATATATATATATATTCCAAAATATGAGTGGGTCATTTTAATTGTATGTATGTAACACATGGACGCCACCAAAAAGCACAGAGAAAAATATTGACAGGAATTAAACAAGAATTAAACAAGAATGCTTCTTGGTAATTTAAAAAAATCAGAAAGTTATACTCCCACCAAACAGCAGCTGTGCAAACACCTACCTCCCATCTCACAAATCATCCAAATTGAAATAACGAATAATTCTTGGCACTGCTGAAGAAGTAAAGACCAACTCATAAGCGACTTTCTCTAATGGATAAGTACACAAGGGGAAGACTTACATAAATCAGCTCAGCGTGAACATTGGATTCAATGTAAAAGACCGACCAGGAGAAATGGACAATAAGGATGGCGAGAAAGAATCGGGGAATTCAGTGCTTTCAGTGCTATTTGATGATAATGATAATATATGCATATATCTACATAGTGTTTGCGATTTCTATAAATAAAGACTGCTCATTATGGGTGATAGATTATATGCAGATGTAAGTTTAACTTACGGAGAAACAGAGTCAACTGTGATTTCAACTCTGTGTGAAGAACACTATGGCAAGAAAGAAATAGTCGGCTAGCTATATTGAATCTGTGTTGACGAACACCCCAAAAAGCAGGAGCTGCGTGGCCACCTACCACCTATCACGAAAACTATCAAAGCTAGACGAACCAGATATGCAGGACACTGCTGGAGAAGTAGGGATGAGCTGATAAGTGTTGTACTCCTATGGACCCCTTCAAATGGCAGTGCAAAAACAGGGTGGCCATCTTGAACCTACATACAGTAGGTCTGTGAGGATACGGGGTGTAGCTCTGGGGAACTACCGGAAGCGATGAACGATAAGGAGGTGTGGCGAGAGAGGGTCAGGGATATCCGTGCTGATGTCACGACAACATGATGATATGTGTGTGTGTGTGTGCACGTGCATATGTTTGTATGGGATTGAAGATATACAGATATATATGCGCTTCTTATATGTAACCACATTTTCTGAAAAAAGTTTCCCAAATGACACTGTAATCATCGACAATGATAAGAGCAGGCAATGCAGTCGAAAACTGTTCAAAACTAATCGAGATTCCAATTTACCGACGGCTATGTTAAATGAAGTTTGGTGTTTTTGACAATCACTAATGAGTTTTATGAAAAATATTAAATTCCTATTATGTCATTTTTTTTGTCAATAATTATTTCTCTGCAAATATATTGCTTAATTTATATATACGAACTTGTGAATAATACACACGCACTTTTTATGAGTAACGTGTCCGGATTTTTCTTTAAGAAACAATTTCCTCTTGAAAGAAACTGTTCCCATTAGATAACTATTGTTAAGTAGCAATGAGTCTGTCAATTAACTAGATGGACAACAACTTTGGAACTGTAAATTCTGTAAAGACACTGAGTCAGGTGTGCTAGACAAAGAAAAGTTTAAGTTTTAAAATGCGAATGAAATGATTTGGTCTTCTCATACGAGTAAGGTTAGTATGTATATATTCAAGTCCTTCACTGCAGGATATGAGACAAGGTCAAGTTTTAAGACGAGTAAAACTGGTTTTGAATCGAGTTTTCTTTCTCCTAGGCCAGTGTCAACATCATCTGTTTAATAACCCGGTTTGTACAACTACTTAACTCTATGTAGAGGGGGATGAATTCTTACATTTCCCCAAGGGCATTAGCGCTATGCGAAATGAACATAGCCTCGCTTGGAGTTTGAATTTGGATAGCCTATTTCACTTTTTATGCTGATAACCATTACACTTTTGTTCTAGGTTGATGTTTGAGCTATAGCAAATCACCTTAAGTCTCAAGGACTCTTCTAAATATTCTTGCTGATATAAATAATGCTGTCGTTTTGATGGTCTCCACTCGTCCTCTTATTTCCAAGTTCTTCAGTCCTTGTATCAATCCTGAGATGATTGCACTGAGCGCACCAATTACAATATGTGTCACCGGCAGTTTTATTATTCATATTATCATACTCCTTGTAAATGAATAGTTCTCCAAGACCCTTCAAAATAATCAAGTCGATTCTAATTATGTTAATGTCGGAATAGCCTCGATTCTTCCTCAGATATCCAATTCTTCCACACTCCGTTTCAGACGCTTGGAAATTGTTCCAAGCGTCGCAACTTCTACTGGTATAACCATCATTCTCATTTTAATGATTTCGTATGATATTTTGTACATTTTCAGACAGTTTATTATCCAGATTTGCAGAACCATATCATATGCCTTTTTGTAGTCTATCCAGGCCATAGCTAGATTTTTTCCGTCTGTCCTTGGTTTCATTTAGGATGTGTTGATCTATGTAGAGTAACTCTGCTGTGCCTCTGGATCCTTTGCGGCATCCTTTCTGTTCTTCAGGGAACAATCCGCGGCTTATTAGTGAGTAGTATATCTCTTCCCTTATCTGTGCTGTTAATATTTTCTACATCATAGGTAAACAAGTTATGGATCTATAATTGTTTGGAGCAGTTCCTTTACTTGTATCCTTTCGGATCAATGTGGTATTTCCTTTGGTCATCCAGTCAGGTCCTTGTGCATCTTGTAGGCATCAGTTCATTTCTAGTGCTAGTCTATCGTGAATGAATGTGAATTTCTTGAACCAGAATCCATGTATTCCATCATGTCCTGGCGTTTTCCAGTTTGATATCTTTTTAGAGTCTTTTGGAGTAGTTCGATGTGTATTTCTGCTTTGGGGCCTTCCTCGAGTCCTTCTAGTTCTCTTGTCATATCGTTTATCCATCTAGCCTTTTCGCTATGCTTTTTTGGTTGCCATATTTTCGTCCAAAATCATTCGGTTTCTCTGACGTCTGGTATGCTTTTGTATCATTCCCTCCCAATTGTTGATAGAATTTTCTTTCGTTGTCCTGTTTTGTCTGTATTGTTTTACCCTTTGTCGATATCTCTTTAGTCTCCCTTCTTTCGCCAGAACCTGGTTTATTTCCTCAAGTTGCACTGTTATTTTTTTCTCGTGTTGTCTTTTCTATTCTCTTCCCACATATTTAAGGATCTTTCTGTTTTACCATTTTGACCTGTTTTCGTAGATTTGTTATCTGGGTTTCCAGTCGAACTTTCCATCCTGGTTTTGACTGTTTCTTCATGCTTTTTGAGGGGACCCCGATTTTCTCACACACTAATTTCGGCCCCGCATAGATTAGATCATTTAACTCAGATATATTATTTGTTAATAAGTAAGGTAGCATTTTATTTATTCTGTTTGTTTCTGTTTTAAGTGTTCTCCATTCTATGTTTCTTAATGATGGAAGGGTGGTCTTCACACTGTTCATAATTCTTTTTAGGTTTTCTAGACTTGTCTGTTGTTCTTGTGATAGTGTTTCTGTAGGGTTATTTGGTACTGTGGTGTATTCATTTTCAAGATTTCGCAATCCATTTTTTATTTTTTTATTTTTGCTTGGCGCCACTTGATGTGTTTGGAATTGTACTGTCTTGCGTCTGTGTTTTCTGGTGTATTTCTAGTATTTCAAGGTCAGAAAACCATCCTTTTTTATTATTGTTCTAACTTGATTGGCTTGAAGTCTGAAAACTTGCATGTTCTTGCCAGATCTCTATCATTCTTTTCCTATAGCCTCTTTGTGAAGGGTTGCTCATAAAATAGCAGTGTAGTGCAAGATGATTGTCTTCCCTGGTCCATCTTTTGCGTTTTGGTCTTTGATCGATGTGTTTGCTAATATCGTCATTTATGTACCTGAAAAAAGAGCAGTAAACATTCGTAGGATGACGATCGGGTTTCCCATGTTGGCTATCAGGAGAGCACCTGCCGATCATGATACCCAAGCCTGTTGCCTGGGTCCCACCCTTTGTAATATTGAGATTGGACGTTTATATCATGGGTGGTATATTGTGGCAATACAAGACCCAGGGTTTGTTTTTGATCTGTGCACCTGACACAGATGTGACAGCGAGCAGTCATATTGACTGTTCATAAACAGCAGGTCACAAAAAAAATAATCGGGAAATAAATCTAAACCTAAATTTTAACTTAGTTAAAGTGTGTTGTCCTACTTTTTTATGTTTTTTTTGTACTTCCCAAGCAACTAGATTGGACTGCTTGAAAGATTTTTTTTCATGCCAGCTTGATGGTAATATCTTATGCTTAACCTAGTTTTAAATGTGCTGTTGATAAACTTTCACATGAGATTTCTGATGATTTCATGGCGAAATACAGGGCTAAAACGTCTTTCGATTGTAAAGTCGTTGGGCAATATGGAGGGTGACGAGGTAAATTTAAACAATTTTCTGTTAGCTCAAGATAATTGCCCCTGGTAAAAAAAACATTTAGCCGATTAGTGACACTCTTCAGTTAAAATATAACAAAAATTCACCAACAGATTTTACAAGTCATCGAAAATCTAGTGTTTTTAAAAAAAGAGAAGTTTGTACTAACCTCTACCCAACGGGTGTTCCTGGAGAATTATTTAGTCTCAGTATACATACAGATATTTCTTAAATTCGGGCTTTTATATCTTTCCTTAGAATTACATGACACCTGATTCTTGAAGTTTCCATTCAAAAATTTCTCTTTTTTCGTTTTTTTTTTTTTGGGGGGGGGTTATACATTAATTTGAAATAAATAGGGTTGTTTGAAGGGGTGGAGGAGATTTTACAGTAGTCTATATGCTGCTAAATTTTCGAGTTTGGCGCGATAAATTTAAACAATTCTTCAGTTAGCTCGAGATAATTGCATCTGGTAAAAACATTTAGCCGATTAGTGACACTCTTCCGTTAAAATATAACAAAAATTCACCAACAGATTTTACAAGTCATCGAAAATCTTTTTTTTTTAAAGCAGTTTGTACTAACCTCGACCTAACGAGTGTTCCTGAAGAATTATTATTATTATTATTATTATTTTACTTCTTGCAATCTATTCAAACAATCGTCAGCTGATGATTTTTCCCCGGAGTCTGAGTAACAGAAAGTCTCCCCACGTCCCCAGGACTTTCCGCAATATTTTGACCGATATCGACAATGCCATAGTTTAGATGTTCTGGATTTCTTTAATTTCCAACTCTTAGTCTCCGCTCCATGGCTTTGGGGACCATTCCAAGCCTGTCAATCTCAATTAGCATCGCCGTAACCGTCCTCTTTTTGCTTTCTTTGATTTTCACTCTATTGTCCAGTAGGACGTCAAAACTCACTGTTCGACTCTCTCTCTCTCTCTCTATTTTTCTTGATTATCACTTGGTCGGTTGTTCTGGCCAGAATTGATTGATCTGTTTGTATCTCCAAAGCCCAGAGAACTGTATGCATCTCATTCTCCTTGACGTATTCTTATTTGTGCTTGTAGCATTTGAGAGTATTTCCAAAATTCATTTTCTTGCACCATTCTAAGTGAACCAACTTCCCCACACAGTTTTATGATTATTATGATACTATGTACCAACCCCTCCGCTCGGGCAGGATATGACACAAGGTCAATTTTTTTAAAGCGGAGTGTGACAGGTTTCAATTCAGAGTTTTCCTTCTCCTAGACTAGTTGCCTCACCAAGGCTGAAGAACCTAGTCTGTCGAACTATTTACCCATAGCTGGAGGGAGAATAATTGGATTCATACCTTTCCCAAGGGTATTAGTGCTATGTGAAATGCAATCAGTCTCATACAGGATTATAACTCGTGTCGCCGTGTCCATTTCCTACGACGATAACGACAACACCACGGGCACCTCCAAATGCTTATTATGATTGGGAGTTTGTCTTTTTTTTACACCGGCCTTAGTTAATGGTCTTTACCAGGAGAGTGAGACAGCAAGTCTTCTTGATATCCAGCATTCTTCTCAATATTTTGGCCAACCATAACAATGCTGTAGTTTAGGTAGACTCGGCTCGTCCTCCGATTGCTAACTCTTCTAGTCCCCTTAAAATGCCTTTAAGGATCGTTCCAAGCGCCAATCACAGTTGGTGTCACCGTCTTTTCCGTAGCTTTTTGTTCTCTGGCAAGATTCAAGTACTTTCTTTAATTCAGACTCTGTAGTCCACCAAGTCAGAAAAGTCAACTGTTTAGCAGGTTCGACAGTCCACCTTTTTTTTCAACTACATATTTGTTGTCTTCTCTTATCCATTTTTCCGTTAGTGTCTCCGAATTGAGATAGGTTGCTGAGGTCAATTTTTGTGATATTATTCTTCTTTAGAGTTTTTCACATCAGTGTTAGCTGATGGTTTTTCACTAGAGTTTTAGTGACAGCAAGTCTCCTCAAGTCTCCAGGTCTCCTCTCAGGATTCTGGCCGTTCTTAGCAATGCTGTCGTTTGAATAGTCTCTACCCGTCCGCCAACTTCCAAGTCTTCCAGGCCTTTTAGTAATCCTTTAGTTATTGTGCCTAACGCACCAATCACTATTGGCACAATCGTTACTTTCATGTTCCACAGCTTTTTAAATTTTCTAGTAAGGTCGATGTACTTATCCTTCTTTTCACTTTCCTTCAGATTTATCCTGTGGTCCGCCGGGACAGCAAAGTCGACAATTTTGCAAATTCTCTTTTTTTTTTGTTGATTATTATGAGGTCTGGTCTTCTGGCCGGGATTAGGGGATCCGTTTGTATGTTAAAGTCCCAGTGGAGTTTATGCGTGTCATTTTCTAGGACAGGTGCTGGATTGTGCATATACCATTTTTTTGTATGGTCGAATTGAAATTTCCTGCACATTTCCCAGTGGATCACCTTGCCGACCCAGTCGTGTCTCACCTTATACTCCTTCTGTGCTAACTTGCTGCATTCACTTAATATGTGATTGATCGTTTCGTCTCTGTCACCGCATAGCCTACATTAACCTATTTTGTTGCGTCTTATCTATTCTTTCTTTGATATGATCGGTTCTTATGGCGTTGTCATATTATTATTATTATTATTATTATTAAAACATATATCATTTTTGTTAATCTTTTTTGTTTTTGTTGTTTTAAATAACGGGATGTTATCCATTAGTATTGTTTTCTTTGTGAAGGGTTGCTCATAAAATAGCAGTGTAGTGCAAGATGATTGTCTTTCCTGGTCCATCTTTTGCGTTTTGGTCTTTGATCGATGTGTTTGCTTATATCGTCATTTATGTACCTGAAAAGAGAGCAGCAAACATTCGTAGGATGACGATCGGGTTTCCCATGTTGGCTATCAGGAGAGCACCTGCCGATCATGATACCCAAGCCTGTTCGTCGTTGGAAATGGAATTGGCAACTCGAGTTTAAATCCATGACCAAGGTGTTTATGCTACACTTCACGTTAATACCATTTGGAAATGCATAAATCCATCTCTTTTCCTCCTCTACAAGTATAAATAGATGGACAGTTTGGGTTCGGTAGCCTTGCTAAAATAACAAGTTAATGGAAGGGAAAACTATCAATTCTAACTAGCAGTTCTCGACTTTAAAGGATTGAGAGTTATATTCTGCGGAGAGGTTGGGTAAATACATTCTACGGTACTACTCTTTCTTTGGGAAATAATGAGCTACTGTCTGCTCCATGAACGCTCTGTTACTATGGTGCATTTTTATTGATTGCTAACTTGAAGTTTGCCATAGCATAACAACTATTCCTAATACTGTCGACACATTGTCGAAATTGCGATATTACAGTTCTTTTTATATTGGTTTCTTTTAATAGATGCCTTGAGGCCGTGTAGACAAATTGAAAATAAGCCAAAATGCCTCCTAGATCGACATATCAATGGGCTTATTTTTACCTATCATATGTAATACAGATATAACAGGTTTGAAAAAATATTTTTAAACACAGACTAAGGGAAATGAAAACAAAACGAGCTATCTGTGGATTTTGTTCCTGGGGGAGAAACCATCTTTGAGTTTTCATTCTACAGGCTACACTTCTCCTTCCCACTTATTCTGTTGGAGTCAGACACCTCATGTCAAAATGAAACCGAGAAATCACTTGAATCATTAGATAATATCCTACTTGGTTTTGGTTAGAAGAGGAATATTTAAAATCTTGTAATCCGACCTTCATCAGCCCGACTAAGTTTCAAAATCGACCATCCAACCAACATTTAAGAATTATGTTTTATTCACTTTTACATTATTTCCTTTTCTCCTCAAACGATGGAATCATTCAAATCTGGCTTTATAAACTGAAATAGCCTGAACAAACTTTCAATTAATCCATTGTATGATGACTCATTAAAAAAGGCTCGAAGTAGACAGTACTCCACAGAAAGTATTACTGATGCAGACTACATAGATAATCTAGTACTACATGTAAATACACCAACTCAAGCCGAATCTCAACACATAGTCAGGAGAATCACCGAAAGGCATTGGTCTCCCCGTGAACGATAAGTCTGTGTGCATGTAATTCAATCAAGTTGGCGCCATCATTTGAGTACAAGCCTCTGAAATTAGTAAACCAGTTTCTATACTTCGGTAGCAATGTTTCACTCACCGAAAACGATGTCATCATACGAATAGGTTAAGCTGGGACTATAATTAACTGGAAATCAAATCTCACCGATGAAATAAAAGAGAGGTAAAACTGCTGCTGAGTGAATACAACTAAATGGATGCTTCTTTTGGACTCTAACAAAGCATTTGCGGAAAAAATCTTTCTTAAGTATAGACAAGAATACTGGGGCTGTTTTGAACAAATCTTGTGACCAGCATCTTACGAAACAGCTGCCGTACGGTCACATACCTCCCATCGCACAAACCATCTAAGAAAGACAAGCAAAACATACTGGACAATGTTGGTGAAATGAGTACAAACCAATTAGTGACATTTTCTTATATGGATTCCTACACATGGATACACCAGCTTTGGCCAACAAAGCAAGTACTTAAATTCATAAGCTCTTTGTGAACACTGGTTACACTATATTACTTACTATATGCAAAGATTGATTGGAAAGAGAGAGAGAGACAGACAGACAGAGAGAGAGAGAGAGAAAGAAAGAGAGAGTGCGAAAGAAAGAGAGAGAGAGAGAGAGAGAGAGTCAGCGCGTCTTAATAATGAAGATGATGATGATGGCTGAATTTTGGAAATTGGCGTTTGACCGTCTTGGGAGGACTCCGTTGTTACTTACACCAGGGCGAGTGTTCATATCATAAAAACAAAAAACAGAGACTCTTTGGCTCCGAGTTTTAGATTCAACTTGCTACTGGTCTCTTCAGTTCCGTGTCTTAGACTTAACTCTCCTGTTCACCCGGACACTGCTCTTTGTGTGGCCTCCGTGTCCTCCGTGTGGCCTCCGTGTCAAAATAGACAAAGGAATAACTTCTAGACAGTCTGACGCCATCCAAGTTGCTGAAGATAAGAACCCCACTGATTCTGACTGTCACTCAATACACAGAGAACCACAAATATAGATCCATGTATATACACATATATACTTTAATGCTCATTATTGTGCCACATAATCTCACCTTCCCTATATTCAGTAGTCTGGTTCTTGATTAAGTTGATAAAGTAGGAAGCTTTAAACTCAAAGCTATTTCTTTTATGAACAGAGAGTGGAAATTCTTGTTTATCACTGATGAAATTGCTTTTTCACTAGTGGTGATTATGTGAAAAGAATGCTGATAGTAGGGTCCTCCATGTATTTGCCATAGCGTTGTTGGAATTGGGGACAAAATATTTCGACCATGCCCGACGTATGTAGGCATGTAAGTATTCAAAATCCCATCAGTGAGCAGGTTGTGATACAAGATCTATTTTTTGGGCCGAATACGACTGATTTAGATTCTGTTTTTTTCCTTCTTCTGGCGTGTTTTTGGCCAAAAATACCCCCGCCCAATCTGCTAAAATGTAAACACCAAACTACAGGGGTGATGTGGGGCGATAATAGTTGGATTCATACCTTCCACAGGATATTAACTCAATATGGAATGAAAACAGTCTAAGTTTTGGATTTGGATCTGGTCCCAGGGTTCATTTCCAACAAGGATAATTACTGCTATGCTACGTGCGCTTAAGCATATATATATATATATATATATAGTCATTCACAGACAGATCTGTTTCGTTCTATCAGAACTCCTCAGTGTGGCTAGACATACTAGCTACCCGTAGCTGGGATCGAAACCCGGTTGAATAAAAAACCAATCCAAGACTCTAACCCTCAGCCACGAGGGAACCAGCAGCAGCGAAGTAAATTTTAAATTGTTATGAATCACAATTACAATTATTTACATACATCCGCTTAACGGCTACCGAGACCTCAATTCATATATGAAGAGCATTGCATAAACGCTTTTGGCATGTATATATTAAAAGAGCTTTGCATAAAATCGTTTTAAAAAACATTCCGGTCGGTGAAGCATAGAATACGCTGGCTGTTTTTTTCTGTTGTAGAGTAAGTCACCTCCAAAAAGGGAATTCTGGATATACACTAAACTGTGTATGACAGTGAAGATCTAGTTCAGAAATTGGAGTAAAGATCTAGTTCAGAAATTGGATTACTCCTGTATTGCTATCACTTTTATGTATTAGTGTTCAATATATGAGCAAAATAGATCTGTTATTATTATTTGTATTTAATCGGACAGGGAGCCCAAAAAAAAAAAATCTTCGTAAACAATACACAAAAATATAGATATGAAAGTACAATAAAACAACCCCATTAAACACTAGGCTTAAAATAACCCGAGACAGATTAGGATTCCGTTAAAATCAATCAATAAATTGTTAAGAACAAGTAATTGATATACAGCTTTTTGATTATTGATCAATGTGAAAGTTGACAGGGTAAATAGATTTTGCAAATACACTGCATATAAATATATATATATGTACATATATTTGTCTGTGTATATTTGTGTTTTAAGGAACGTCTGTTATCTCAACAAAAACATTCTAGTGATTAAAATAACATATGGGTGCTATTTTTAATAATTCATTGAATAATGCTAAAATACTGACCTCAGAATAGCAGGAAATCTTCTTTGACTTAAACCTTTTAAATCAAACAATGTTCTGTTCGCCGTTGTAAACATATTGAAAAAAAGATTTATTTGCCTTTTCTTTTGAAACCTTTACTGGTGGTTAGTGAACAAAAACATGTTTATGTTATAGAAAAAAAATATTTGTTATTTTTTTATTGCAATCTCTATTTTGTTGTGGTATAACTTTTTTTAAACATGTAACATAGAAGATTAACTAGAGTTTGTCGAATCCCAGAATATTTCTTTTCTGAACCGTGTTGTATAGCAGAGAAAGACAACAACGCTGATATATATATATATATATATATATATATATATATATATATATATATATATATATTCTACTTCAATTCTTTTCCTTTTATTACACAAAATGTACGGTCGAGTAAGGGTAAGTCAAGAGCAGCTGATCTGCGGATACTGGAGTGGACGTCACAGATCTTCTTAGAAATCTCTCTGCCCTCCTTCTTAGGTCTCTACATTCTCAAGAGTGGTATAGAGCCACCTCAAGGCAACGAATCATATAAGTTTCTCCACACCTCTCTAATTTCGCAAGTTTCGTACAGGGCGTCGAATCATCTTTGTTTCTCGGTCTGGCATTATTTCTGGTCCCTCTCCACCTCCCAACCTTGGAAAATCTGGTGCAAGGCCAGCACCCAAAGTGATGTGACGTCAAATATCAGTCTTCCGGTCTCTCTCATCTCTGTTGGTAATATATTTTAGATGCCTACGCAAATTCTCGTGGTCCCATGACCAGTCTTCCATCTATGCGTTGCGCGTAGGCTTGCATTCTTCTAGCCTACCACCCACGCAATTTACGTGGCACATCCCCGGGGAAACACCAGCGTCCTACTTACTTTAGGAAATAGATCTATTTCCTGTTAATTTTTTTCAGCGTGTGACTTCGTTCTAGCATGCCACCCAGACAATAAACGCGGCATGTCAAAAGAGATTTTCAAGTCAGTATCCAACAATCATTGATATATGTTGCTTATATCTAACGTATATATCGCATTGTCTTCAATATGAATGAGTTTTACAGAAAACAATGATTTTAGTTTTGTTGTAACTTTTGTAAAACTAGAAGAGTCTTCATAAGGTAGGTGTTTCTTTTTCAAAAATATATAATATTGTTTGCTTTTTTAAAATTTCAGCTCAAAGAAAAATCTTTGAAAATTGTTGATAAATTCGTATTTTCTATTTCATAAAATATCCTGAGTTTTACTTAACATTTTTAAATGCCAATATAGAAATTTTCCTCAAAGCAGAATTGATAACAGAATGTTTTTACAAAAATCAATTGTTGGTATGTCTGTTATATAGCCCTAATGTGTGAATATTGATGGAGGAAGACTGACCATAACACTTGGTTATGAAAATATAACTCTCACACTATATTCTCGAAAAGGGTTTGCAGCTACTGTGATGTTTGAGGGAGACAGACGGAAACTGGGAGACAAAGCCAAGCTGCTATATTGACTCGTAACTTTTGTGGGGTTTAAAAGGTTTTTATGAAGGTCAGTGGCTAAGGGCAAGGCTGTGTTGCCGTAAGTTATCTGACTCCATATTTTTGGTTATTTAGTTTTACCCCACGTTGACTTGGCCGGTGCAATGCCTTGCCCAAAGAAGGTCCATAAGAAATATAAAAAAAGAGAAGATAAGAACAGATAGGAGACGAAAAACTTTTCTTTCAGACTTTCCTTTATTTACCTGGTGAATGGACTAACCAACGCTACGTCTAAAGACATAGCGTGGTGCCCAAAACACCAGATAGTAAAAACGGTGTTGTCGGTTCGACGTCACTTCCCGAAAAGAGATAGGTTCACAGAAAACCTGAGTATTTATCTCTCTCTACCGGCTCCAAATTCGCCTCTCCAAAATTCTTCTAATTTTGGCGCGACCGCATCTCATTGGCTACTTTACATTTTATTATTTTTCTTTTTTTGATTTTAACCGGATGGATGCGTGGAGCCTTATGCATGGCGACGCATTTATACATTTTGTATCAGGCAGCCGACGAGTCAACATCCGGTTGGGAGTTCTTTGGTAATTCCTAAATCGCCACACTTTTTCTTTGCCGCTCTGTTATTTTAAGTCCTTACATCTTCTCTTCAGGCGAAGCTTACTCAACCTGTCCTCACTGTTGCCACGGTTCGACTGACCGCTGCAAACTGGCACTGACTGACTGCAACACAGACTGAAACTCTCAAGTGGGCATCTGTATATATCATTTGATTACGCCTACGATTTTTATTCAACTCGTAACTGCTTCAGCTTATTTTCATAGTTAAGTCTAGTGTAGAGATTATCTGATTGACGGTTAGGTCAAGGGTCAATATGGAATATGACACCTTGCCTCCGATGAATATTTATAAATATAATTAACTATGAATTAAGATGACAAAAATATGATAAAAATTAACAAGTTTCACGCTGAAATCAACCAGTGAGTCAGTATTCAACACGTCTAACGTCTATTTCATTCAGCTATATAAATATACAATCTATGAATCAATTGACTAATACTGTAATATAGCCATGATACGGATACGTGAAATATATGGATATGTAAAAACATTCACATGCATAGGAATCCCTAAACACTCGAAACACTGACGACTCTCGGTAGTTCACGTACGAAACTTTTATTACATTCTTGACTTTTAGGTTTTCGACACGAGGAGAGAGAGACACAATTTTTACTATGCTGACTGTTCGTCCAGCGTCAACTCTCAACTCACTGACCCAACCAACGCGCGCGCATCCCGCAGCAAATAACTAGACTGGCCTCGCCCAAATTCGAATCCTATCTCGCTTCGTCCAGTCTCAAATCTCAACTCACTGCTTTTTTCAAAATACCCAAGAATCTCAGCCCATCGCTTCAATGTATGACATCATTCACATCCCCAATCACATTTCCTATCCGGGTTTTTTATTATGACATCTGTAATTGTTACATCCTCCCTGTGAACACCTGCGCTCAATGTGTGCCCCTACCCGTGCACTAAGCCGAAAGGTTCTAAGCCTAACTAAACCAAAAGATAAGTTATAACCAACGAAACATGATAATATTAAAAAAATCCTTCCGCAATTATATAAAAATACGTTTTTAATAGATTGGCCACATTGAATCGCGTATTTCCACCGCAAAGTAATCACGTGAGTTAAAGATGGCATTTTTATTCAGTTGAACTCAACAGACATCAGACCTATCGAATACAAAGTCGGAAACTCAGGGTAGAGAGCTTTTATGCTTTTTTTAGTAGATATCCTATTTTATAGTTGAGGTATTGTTATAGAACTCCACATCATTGTGCATACGGTACAGTAGAGATTTTATAGAATAAAAACGTTTTTACCGTAAAAATTTATTCAAAATTCAATATATATACATATATAAATATATTGTTAAACGTGACCGTAGTCGAGGGTGACCCGAAGGATTACTTTTCAATAGCTACTACGCCGAAGTGTTGGAGAGGGCACTGCGCCTTTCCTTGGTTTGCTCTACTTTACTCTTGATACGTACCATCCTATGCTGAGTGGTAAGCAAGGAGGTATCAAGTACAATTTTTTGAGTCTTTGGTATGACTCAACCTAGCATTGAACGCCAGTCTCTCGGGCCATAGGCAAAAATTTTACCCACTTGGTTAACATATATAAAAATAAATATTTTCCGCAAAATATTTATTTTTTTATAAAGCAAATACATAATAGCAAACAAGTTAATACTCTATGTCACACTGACACCATATAACACTGTAACACCAGTCATATGGTCGAGTAATTACCAACTAAACTAGGACTCCCGCCACTCTTCCCTCTAAGGGAAGCTAACAAGACACCGAGTTGGATCACAAATAAGGCCTATTAAGGCTGGAAAATCATTTCTATAGGTCAATGCCCGTCAAGCAACTGTTCAGTAGAACTGGTGACCAGTAAAGTGTATTCTTAACACCTTGAAAGGTCAACCATGATAGCAGATGCATTTCAAGAACTGGCAACTCAGCTGAAATTTGTCATCATCCTGGTATGGAAGATTGCAATTAACAGGTCATTACTATGGCAACAAGAATGGGTTTAAACACGAAACAATTCTATGGGAACGGAAACAAAGCAAAAGGTATTGCCAATAACTACAGTGGTGTCATTTATGTTGATACGAATCGTGATAGTTCCTGGCGCTCATGGAAAACTGGAAGCGGTGAGAATCAACTGCTACCTCACCGGCGGGATTGAATTGCTGTCAGAATGAACACAATCCAGGTAAGCAATGATTTGCTTATAACTGCATGTTCTTTATAAGTTTGTTTTCTTTTTATCACGTCAGAAAACATATCATGAAGTAGAATATTTTCCTAATTTATTTACTCTTACAACGATGATTTGATTTTGGCAACTAAGTTTTCATGCATATACTTTTATGTATATTGTATTTGGTAGTGCTTTATAGCATATCACTTCTTTTGTGCTATTTAATACCAAATCCTTTATACACACACATATATATATATAACACAGAGAGAGAGAGTGTGTGTGAGAGAGAGAGAGAGTGAGAGACAGAGACAGAGATTCATTTTTATGTCACGTATATATGTAAGTGGTGGCGTCAATAAGTTTACATACTTTTTTGTAGAGGCATTTAAAATTGTCGTAGACTCTTGAAAATTCAGTATGTTATTGCTATACATTTTATGAGATGACTGACCATATTTTATGATTAAAATGAACAGCCAGTAGGAATTGGAATACAACCTGATTGTCATAGCTGGTGAATTTTAAATAATGTATATATATATATATATATATATATATGTCCGTATATATATATATATATATAGGGAGAGAGAGAGAGAGAGAGATACATTTACAAGTCATATACAAGTCACAGCTGATGAATTTGAAAAATGCAATCTAGACGTGAGGACACATTAGAAGAACGATATGCAATAAAATTCTGTTTTAAACTTAGAACAAATGCCACAGAAACGTATGGAATGCTTCAGACTGCTTTTCGACCATCTTGCATGAATCGAGCATCAGTTTTTGAGTGGCATAAGAGATTCGAGGAAGGCAGGGTGTCTGCGAAAGATGATGAGAGGTGTGCGCGGAGTAAGGAAGTCAATACACCAGAGTTTATTGACCAAAGGGTTATGGTTAGGGTTACTATGTTGAGGTTTTAATGGAGTTTAGGAAGAGATTCCATCCGAAGAGGTCTGCACTCTTCAAATCGGGTCAGTGTCATTTCCACCAGGACAATACACCAGTCCACAACTCCATCCTTGTCACAGACTATTTGACCAAGATGGGCATCAAGACAGTTCCTCACTCTCCCTATTGTTCAGACCTTGCTCCATGTGACTTTTAGTTATTCCCTAAGCTCAGAAGCTGTTGTTATGGGACAATTGAGGAGATGAAAGAGGCTGTCACGAAAGTCACTAACATGCTCACACAAGAGGACTTCCATGGGGCCTCCTTCCAGAAGTTGTTGGAACGGAAAAAACAAGTGCATTGCAGCCGGAGGAGATTACTTCGGAGGGGACTAGAGTTTCATGTGTTTACTATCACTATAAGTGCCCATAAGAAAAAAGTCTAGAAATTTATTTTAAGATCCTCGTATATATGACTTGTAAAATATTTGGTTGTTGGTAACGCTTTGAAAAGCAGTTAGAGCTCATTTTTTTTGCATACATTTAAATGGTTTCAAGTATTGAGCTCTACTAATTCTATTTTACGCTTATTGTTCTATGCAATATCAATCATTTCCTTGCACATATTCATATGAGTTCATGTATTCTTATTTGACACTAGTTTATTTATTTATTATTATTAAAGCGCTTGTCCACATTGGAATGGTTTCAGGTATGGCTATTCGGCATTAGCAAATCTATTAAGTATTCTGATCAAATACGAACAATCTGCACACAGCTACACAGTTTCAGATTACTAATAACATTAATTCTAAAGAAATGATAGAACATTTCTAATTGACCCATAAATGTGTGGATTAATTAGACAGGGCTGCAGAATACACCAGCTGCATATCTGCAAGGAGTAAATCTCCCTCCGTGAGTGTCCTGTATATGACGCGAAACAATCTGATGGTTACGCTTCAGTAATGATGGAGTACCTCTTCATTGCCATCGTTCCCAGGTTCACCTAAGCCGGAAGTGATAGCACCTGATTGGGTCCTATGTATGGTTCAAATAGAACTGTTTGTCATTTAAAGTGTGTATTGTTTTTACATTCAACTTTGTGTAAACAAAAAAAAAATGTCTATTTATGCTAAACTGAATTGTTTGAAATAGAACTGTTTGATCACTTGACTATATATAAACAAATGTTTAATTGGATTGTAAGTATTTTTTGGAAATACTTGCAAACATTTAACTTTGTTGACATGCTAAAGTGAATTGTGTGAAAGAATTGTTTGATCATTTAACTGATGTTGAATTGTCAGTAATACAAAGCAATACTTGGAAACATTTAACTGTGTGCAAACAAATGCCTAATAGCAAATGAAATTATTCGTATTAGATAGAAATAAGCGAAACCAATTAACGGTGGGAAAAATGTGCTCAGGCTTGTTTAAAAAAGTTATCTAAAAATGTTTAGTGTTCGCCAATGGCTCGGTAAACCTGGTTTCAATCCCAGGCGAGTCATAACAAAGACTCAAAAATGGTACTTGATGCCGCCTTGCTTAACATTCAGCATTATAAGATACATATCAAGGGTAAAGTGGAGCAATCCTGGGAAAGGAGTAGCGTCCTCCCCTACATTCACTTTTACTGTTGATTTGACATGAAATAACCAACAATGGTTTATATGCCATAAAACCAAACCAAAATAAACCATATATATGAGCATAACAGACACCACTCCTCGGGGTCTTATTGGACATGCAAGCAATTGCAATAAGGGACACTCATTACTTATAAAGTCTAGGACCCGAGCAGCGTCATCAGATGTACTTTTGTGTCATACCTTGGATACACAAACATAGAACACTTCTCAACTTTCCATGTCATCCAAGCTAATCTCTCTGTATGGATCAAATTTTAGATATATTTCTGCATTTAATGTATATCATTTTCTTTGCAGAGAATTAAGAAAAAGTTTCCCATTAGTTTTATATTTAAAACACATTTTCAAAATAATTATAACGACACATTACTTAAGATTTATTTGTCCAAACAAATTCTTAAGGCAGCATCAGTTCAATACTTACTGCTTGGTTGATTTTAAAAGCACGACTAGTCTAGGGTTATCTTACACCTATATGTTTGGGAATCGCTTTCATAGTACTTTTTTTGTGTAGTTGTGTCTAAAGAGATTTAGGACACAATTATTTATCCTGTATTCCGATGAAACAGGAATAATTTACTGTTTTATGATATAAAGTTTTCCAATAGAATACAGATAATTTTGAAGCATATCAGTTTATTCCATGGGTTAGACCTAGGAAGTACTATTACTTCTGGTCAGATGTTTTTCCGTTTGTTTGTTTGGATTTATGGAATATCAACCTTTGTTGGTTATTTAATGCCAAATCCTTTTTTTTATACAAATAAACAATTCTATTTCACACAATTCAGTTTAGTATAATTACACAGTTTAGTTGTCAAAACAATTTTTCAAGCAATTCAGTTTAGTCAAACAGTTATATTTCAAACAATTCAGTTTGAAATATAATTGTGTGTAATAAAAACAATTCAGTGTGAAATATATTTGTGTGTAATAAAAAAAACTATAGTTATACAACTATAGTTTTTTTCTTTATTACACACAGTTACATTTCAAAACAGGTATATTTTAAACAATTCAGTTTAGTGTATCTAGAGTTTCATTATCAAAAACAGTTCCATTTCTTACAATTCAGTTTAGCTTAAGTATACAGTTTAATTCTATTAGACCCATAAATAAGGCCCTCTCAGGTGTTACCCCACCGAGACAGAGTGGACCTAGGAATAATGGCAAGGAAGGGGTACTCCATATTCCACAAAGCTCCAGCATTAATTGAACCTCGCCATCAGATTGTTTATTGTCATGTCCTGGACACTTGCTGTGGGGAGGGGTCTTACCCCTCTGCGGGGAAGCAGTCTGGGTTATCCAGGTCATAGAAACCATGGGATCTCAAGAAGAGGAATATCACTATCAGACGTAGTTTAGTGCCAATATCAACGATACCATTTTTTGAAGTGAGGATCTTCCCTATTCTCTAGAGGATACAACAGCGTATTCTAAGCCCCATCTGCATCATTGGATACACTTGTGTTAACTTGTTTAATGGTTTTGTTACCCTTAGTCTCAAAATTAGCATAGAATTTGATCCAATATTTCAGGTTCGTGTTATTTAACCCAAGATACTTTCAACGAGTTATCTAACCTGTCACGTGATGGCTCACGGAGACGAGGAGGTGGGAATGATACTCTCCCCCCCGTTGAACTAAAATTATCTAGCAGTCAAAAAGTGACCGTTAGAAATGAATGTGGGTCACACAGATGTTTGCACCTAAGTGACCTTGGGTCGCCGGACATCGGAAGGGGAAGGAGAAAATGAAGCCAAATGATTGGCGGGGGACCCCAAACGGAAGTGGGGTTCCCTTCCCCTCAACGGAAGT
The DNA here is from genome assembly GCA_963585895.1 of Sepioteuthis lessoniana. NCBI lineage: Eukaryota > Metazoa > Mollusca > Cephalopoda > Myopsida > Loliginidae > Sepioteuthis > Sepioteuthis lessoniana. Next base: position 18,672,332 of record OY757904.1, on the reverse strand, counting down.
AAATACAAAAAAAGGTAGTTTTTGAGCAAGTCCCGTGGCAGACGGACGATAGCCATTTCACTCCGGGCTAAAGACAAAAGACTGAGACATGAGAGACCTGAGTCTCTCAAGCCAGCATTAAAAACAGTACAAAGTCTATTAGCCCGTGAAAGAAGAGAAATTCTCCAGTGGAACCCCGTCAAAAAAAAAATAAGATAAGTAACTTTAGGACATTTTTCCGTTACACCCAAATTTTGTTACCACTCTCTCTCTCAATTTGAAAAAGGATAAAAGCCAAGAAAAGACATTTATATTCATGGACTATCCTATTATATATTTTTGACACTTTGAACATATATATGTATATAACCGTAGTAAAGAACCTATGTATTTTCATTTTACCATGTGGTCTATGTTATTATTCCATGCTTTCCTTTCAGCTTCTATTCGCCTTACATTATCTTGCTTAGGACTGTCCTATTAATTCCTAAAGTATCACACGGGAAACCGGAGTTGCCGACTGTAGCAATATTAATATTATTACAACTAAGACCTATAGGCCCGTATTCTTCAATTATCTAAGGGAAAGAAGTTTAGTGGCCTGGTGGGTGTGTGATAGTGTGAAATTTTGGACCCCTTTGCCAGCGGTGGCCAGTCTGGCCCTAAATTATTCCCTCACGTAATATGCCAGTTCTTATCTGCCTGAGAAAAGAACTCTGAACAGGACTTATTTCGGTAGGGGATCAAGTGCCAACCTGCCCCGTCTTCACACGTGCGAAAATAAAGTCCCGTTTAGGGATTTTAGTCTATTTCCCCGTCACAAACCCGAGAAACTTGTAAAGTATTTTTTAACTTAAGAAACTAGTAATTTGTTATTTAACCCAAGACACTAGGAATGTGTCATTTTAACCAAGACAGTCGTAACGTATTATTTAACGCAAGAAACTAGTAACGTGTTAGTTCCCTTTGGACAATTGTAACCTGATATTTAATCCTAGGTATGAGTAACATAATTTTACCAGAGACATTTGTAACGTGTTATCTACCCAGAATACTTACATGTTATTTTATTGGGGTTATTTGTTACGTGTTATTTAATCCAAGACAATTGTAACGTGTTATTTAACCCCAGACACTTGTAACATGTTTTTGATTTGTAACCTGTTATCTACCCAGAATACTTGCAACGTGTTATTTTATTCAGGTTATTTGTAACGTGTTATTTAACCCCAGACACTTGTAACATGTTTTTGATTTAACATACTTATAATGATCCACGATTATTCAACTACCCGAATTCTGCGAGGCAAACATGATCCGAATATTTTAACGTGTATTCAACGTCTTCATTGATCAGTTGATATTCAGTCGGGCTTGTCAGTTAAAAAAAAAATCAGTCTTCCTGGAGAAACTTTGTATTGTTCTCAAAATACAGTTTCCTTATGTGCCCGAATCATCAGTCTAATTCATTGATTTTTTTTTCTGTTTGATATTCTTATTTTGTGTTCCTCTTTTGCACCAATCGATAGTTGATTTTCTACCGGCATTTTCAACTCTAAATCTAATGGCCTACTTCTAAATGACAATAGGAGATCAATGATTTGCAAATGTTGTGATTGGGAAAGCGACAAAGATGAGGTTATTTACTTGTCAGAAATGCTTAGTATTCAAATAATTGATTAAAATCCACATCGTCTTTGGTGCGGTATTTGAAATAATAATGGCGGCTTCATTTTTGCCTGCGAAAGAAAATAAATTAATATTTGCATTAGCATAGCTTTTTGCGGAATTATATAATTGATGAAAGAAAGTATTTCGTTGAATCTTAATATACACACTCATAAGAACATATTAGATTTTTTTCTCATGAAATGATAGATTTATGCTAATTCTCGATTTTGTAAGAGGGAGATAGAGTTTATTACGTCATCTGCACTGAGAAATATAACTACGAGGTGACTTCAATAACTTTCCAGACTTTTTTTCGTATGTGCACTTTTATTGATAGAACACACATGAAACACTAGTCCCCTTCGTAATAATGACCTCCGGCTGCAGTGCACTTGTCGTACCGTTCCAACAACATCTGGAAGGCCACATGGATGTTCTTTTGTGTGAGCATGTCACTAACCTTCGTCACAGCCTCTTTCATCTCCTGAATTGTCTCAGAACGATAGCCTCTAAGGTTTTCCTTGAGCTTAGAGAATAACCAAAAGTCACAGCGAGTCTGGACTATAGGGAGGGTGATGAACTGTCTTTATGCCCTTCTTGGTCAAATATTCTGTGACAAGGATGGAGTTATAAACTGGTGCATTGTCCTGGTGGAAATTCCACTGACCCGATTTCAAGAGTGCTGGCCTGTTCCGACGGAATCTCTTCCTGAACTCACTTAAAATCTCAACATAGTATTCGATGTTGACTGTCTGTCCGGTAGGAACCCAGTGCATGTAGATCATGCCAGTGCTGTCAAAAAAAGTTTGTGGGTGGGTCTGCTCTGTCTGGCCTTCTTGGGTCTTAGAGATCCAGCATGCTTCCACTGGGAACTCTGTCTCTTGGTCTCTAAAAGCATTCCATACGTTTCTGTGGCATTTTTTCTAAGTTTAAAACAGAATTTTATTGCATATCGTTCTTCTAATGTGTCCTCACGTCTAGATTGCATTTTTGAAATTCATCAGCTGTGACAATCAGGCTTTAGTAGGGTGTATTGCAAATACTGCTGCGGCTGCTCATTTGAACCTGAAATCATAAAAAATTGGTTAGTCATCTCATAATATGTATAGCAATAACATAGTGAATTTTCAAGAGTCTACGACAATTTTAGATGTCTTTATAAAAAAGTCTGGAAAGTTATTGAAGGGTCCTCGTAATTTATACTTGTAAGTCTTTCCTAAATCATCTGATCATTATATATTTTGATCTTCACTGGTTGATCTTAATTACCCAACCCCTCCACCCGGGCAGGATATGACACAAGGTCAATTTTTAAGCGGAGTTTAACAGGTTTGAATTCAGAGTTTTCCTTCTCCTAGACTAGTTTCCTCACCAAGGCTGAAGAGTTCAGTCTGTCCTACTATTTGCCCATTTGGAGGGAGAATAATTGGATTCATACCTTTCCCAAGGGTATTAGTGCTATGTGAAATGCAATCATTCTCGTCCAAGATTTGAACTCGTGTCGCCGTGTCCATTTCCTATGACGATAACCATTACACCACGGGCACCTCCTGGTTGATAGTTCATGATTTTGAGGTATCAAAATTAATGTACAAACCTTGTATGATTTTTCTATTGTATTATTTGTTAATGTAAATCTAGCTGATTTATCTTTGTACATCTTCTAAATAAAAGTTTGAAAAATCTAAACTTCAATAGCAGTTGGTTTTTTAGATCTCCATGATTGAATCAACTTGTTAGTTTATATAACTATTGCATTAGAATATTTGCATAAATAGATATGAGTCCACGTGTTGAAGTGGTTAACGTGCAAGACTGTGACATCGTAGGAAGAGAATTCGATCTTCCTCCACTATATTATGTCCACTTTCGGATTAACACCTTTGGGAAAGGTTATATACCTTCTTTTCCCCTTGCTATAGGTTTAATATTACCACTAATATTCTTCTACAAGGATGACTTTGGCATTAAATCAATCACGAAGGTTGATATGCCTTTAAACAAAGAAACGAAGGCAATAATTGCACATGGTAGATTATAAAGTTTAGAGAAGTGATTCATTTTCATACTTTGTCTCTTTGTCTATTTTTCTATCAATCTCTCTCTCTCTCTCTCTCTCTCTCTCTCTGTCCCTCTCTTTCTGTCTGTCCCTCTCTTTCTGTCTGTCAAATATCTTGTCATCCTCTTTTTCTCATCAATCTGTCTATGTGTCTCCCTTTGTCAAAGATTTTCACTATTTGCTTCACTTTCTGTGTCTCTCTTTTGAAATATATCTCTACCTCACTCACTGCAGGCTTCTCTGTGTATATCTCTGTGTCTTCTTGTCTCTCACATGCACCTTTCTTCACTTCTTTCTTTTCTGTATCTGTCGATAGGTCTGTCTCTCTTGTTTATCATCCTGTTTTCTTTTTTACTCTATGTGTCTCTCTGGTATTATAACTCGCTAAGTGTCTCCCTTTCTCTCTATCTTTCTCTAGTCGCATCTCTATAATCGACCCTCTTTCTCTTTCTGTCTGATTGCCTACCTCTGAGTCTCTCTTAACATCTTTCGAATTATAAAGATGATCTTTTGTAAAGTAGAGACAAAGCGCAAGATCGAGGCAAAAAGTATATGGAGTAAAGGAGATGGAGAAAGCGAGACTCTTTAGTTAAAGGTGCTAAGTTTAAATGTTAATCCTGTCCTAACATTGGTAAAAGGCAGCAGCCGAGATGAAGCAAGTGTTAGACGAAGAAGTGAACGGTGGGGAAGGAGAAGAAGATGAAAAAAAGCGAAAAGTTATAACATTGATTATTGCGGTTTGAGCAAAAGCTGCCCAAGGAAAATTTCATATTATCGGTTGGTAAGAAGCCAATACACACATTCTGTCCGTCTCGTTGACACCAAAGTTTACGAATAGTTCACACATGTTGCAACAAAACGTGTACAAGAGAACGAAACAGACAGTTTGTTATGGAATAATCGAAACTGCACTCAAGCCAAAGCTGCTTGAAAAAGATGCAAATTGATCATTGTTCATCCTACATGCACCAGAAAAACGTATTAAATTTCAATAAATGAAATGAATATCGATATTGTTATTTTTAACTTTTTCTGATGACAAATTATCTAAGAATACATTAAGTTTTCACTTGTGCTACAAGAAAGTCTCCGAAAGTAATACGCCCTGTCGGAGCAGCATAGAATATGCTGTCTGTATTCTCTGTAAAGGGTTGAGATAAACCAAAATAGGGTGTCCTTGGCATTACAATAACTTAATTGTGAGGTTCTCATCCTGAATATTTGAGAAGTGTGGAGGACCCCTTTATTACCATTACTCTCAGATGTACTTTGAACCCGGAATGATAGTACCATAGATCCTTAAAAATTATTCGTCTTCGATAAGATTACGCGCAAAAACCCACAATAGAAACAACGACGCAAGAAAATGTAAATATAGCTTTACAATAAATGGGATTCCCTGACCCCTAAGTTTAAGATAACTCTAAACGACTTGACTTACCTGTTAAATCAATCACTCAATCCATCAAAAAGTAATGAATTATCACAGAAGCTACAATATATAACGCAAGTACCATGAGATCATGCAATTTTTGAACCACAAAATACTATTTTACACATAACCACTGTATTGGCTATATATTTTCACTAAAAATCGTCTGGGGTGTCATCGTGGTGTAATGGTTAAAGCAATGGACTGCGGAATCATAGTACGCGAGTCCGTCCTCCAGTCGCGCTATTACGTTCACTTTCGGGAAAATACCCTTGGGAAAGTTATGAACCCCCCTTATCCTCCCAGCTATGAGTTAAATAGTACCACTACTGTTCTTCTAGGAGAATGGCTTTGGCATTAAATAACCTAAAAAGAGTTGATATGCCATTAAACAAAGAAACCAAACCAAACCTAAAAATCGTCTGTAACAGTTCCATAAATAATTGATTAAGTTTGCTCACAACGTTGAAATGACGTCTGACATTCGGGTAGAAGTGTGCGATTGAATTCATTCATGTAGAAAAAGATTGCCCATTGACATTCGTTCATAAAAGTTCACGTCGACGAAACAATACATGAGAGTATTTTACTTGTGGGGATAGTGAGGTGGGTAAAAGGCGGGATCAAGATTATCAGTCTCACTTTCCCTCTGTCCCAGGGACATTATAATAGCTGTTGGAGTAGCGAGCCCTCTCATCGAGGACACCTCACGAGTGAGTCATTTTTAAAAAATCAAAATGCGTATAAGTGACTATTAAAGAAAGATAGCCTTTCTTATATTGTTTACGTAATCTTTTTTATTCATCCAAATCCGTGAGAAAGTTTTTGTTTTTAGTTTACAAAGGTTGAAAAAATATAAGCCGCATTCTGCTTTTTTGTGGAATGGGTGCTATTTTTTTTTATTTTGGCTTGGAATTGAAAAAACAAAGTTAATTTGGTTTTGACTGTTCTTAAACTTTGACATAAGACGATGATAATTAGGTATTATTTAATTTCTTTTATGCTATGTATTTTTGTGTAAGCAATTAACAATATTACTTTGAACCTTCTTCAAAAAATCGAAAATTTATCTTTAGATCACATAAGGTGAAATTGTATTTTTCCCGCTTCTTTTTTTTTTTTTTTTAAATAAAAACCTTCCTTGTTTAATTGACAATCCATTACTAAAAAAAAGAAAGACAAGAAAAAGCAACAAAAATATCAAAAAAACAATTTAACAAACACAATACACAATAACACGATTTCACGAAAATCCTATTTTTTGCTTTTATCATACTTTTTAAAGACCCATATAAATATTGCTTATTTTCTGAAACGTTTTAGCGGTATTTTTATTACTCTACAAACATCTATAGTTGATAACAAAGTAAAAAAGTAAAGAAGATCTTGATTCCGGATCGATTCAATATTGTTTTTGGAAAGTAAAAATTGCTTTTCTGTTCACATCCGAACTGGTGAAAAAATGTTAAAAGCCTTGTCAAAACATATACAACACAGCTCACAAATGACGAAATTAAGTGTCTCAGTCAGCTCATCCAAGAGAATCGAGCCGGTGAAAGCTTGATTTCAAAGACGTCATTTTTCAAGGATTGCTTCTATTAGATCGTATTCGCTAGTTTGGATTCTTACCAGCGCGTCGTGAGGTGTTATTAATCGCTAATAAATATATATAAACAATGACTGAGAGGAAACAAACTTATAATGTTTTATAGGTGCCCGTGGTGTAATGGTTATCGTCGTAGGAAATGGACACAGTGACACGAGTTCAAATCCAGGACGAGACTGACTTCATTTCACATAGCACTAATACCCATGGTAAAGGTATGAATCCAATTATTCTTCTTCCAGCTATGGTTAAATAGCAGGGCAGACTGGGTTCTTCAGCCTTGAAGTCTTGGAGAAGGAAAACTCTGAATTCAGAGCTGCTAAACTCCGCTTTAAAATTGACCTTGTGTCGTATCCTGCCTGGGCGGAGGGGTTGGTAAATATGAATAATGTTTTATAGCTAAAAACTTTCTTTATTTAACGACGTTATTTTGCTATCTGATTCATTTTCAGTCTCTATATAAATAAATAGGAGATATTGCCTTCAGGAAACCCATGTATGTATTCATTCAACCCTATCAGCTACAGTCAGGAAAAAAACACGTAAAGTATCGCTGATTTTTTTCTTCTCGAAGACTTGCTTTATTAAGGTTTCTTAACATATATTACAGAACCCATTTTGCCCTACAATTGAACTATAACGGGATGAGAAGAGATGGATTTATTCTCTTCTCAAGGGCAATTACTCAAAGTGAAACATAAATAACCTTATCCAGGGTTGGAATTCGAGTCACCATCTTTTCTTTACAACAATAACCGTTGCGCTGAGAGCACCTCTACTTGGATTATTTTTCCAGTAGCCGCTGCACTCATTAGTCATTAGAAATCTTTCAACAAGGCATCGTTTCAGAAATATTTCTCTTTGCTAGTAACAACATAATCAAATAACTTGGTACTTATTTCATCGTTGATGAGATATTTTATTTGACAAACTAGTGAATATAGGAATAAGGCAAACCGACTTTCTCGAAATTACTTTAAAATGCGTTAGTTAGCAACGAGAGGTTCTAAGCAACACTCTAATAGATAAATAAAATGAAAATAAAGGTAAAAACATTTTGAAGATGGTGGACATTAAGTACCGAAATATTTCACAACTCTTGACTATTTATAAAAAAAAATGATTATCCGTTTGTTGGCCTAGCGGTTAGAGTGTTCGCCAGTGGCCCGGGAGACCAGGGTTCAATCCCAGGTCGAGTCATACCAGAATCAAAAAACGGTACTTGATCCCTTCTTGCTTAGCCCTCAGCATTATAAGGTATGGATCAAGGGTAAATTGAAGCAATTCAGGGAAGATAGTAGCGCCCTTCCATACACCTCGGTGTAGCAGCTACTGAAAAGGGAGCCTTCTGGTCAACCTCTACAACAGTCACCAATTTAAAAATATATATATTAACACACAAAAATTATCACCCTATTCCATATATATATGTGTGTAATTTAATTGGCGAGAAAACTCAATGGACAAGCATTATGCGGCCATAAATTTAATTTTATTTCGTCAGGCCACCAAAGAAACCTGTCTCATCAGATAGCTTTAACAGAATGGAAAAAGAGGCCCCCAAACATTGCTCATTAGATAAAAAGGACAAAAACAACCTTTATTAGGAGGTAGAGCATCAAAGGTAACCGGAGTAAACATTGGTGCCATTCCAATATCTTGGATTTTAATCTCGGTGTCGTATTTCAATTTTCTAGTTTTATTTTTTCATCTATTATCCACGGGTCTTTTCAGTTGGCAGCGAATATATTTTTCAATTTGACCTTTTCTATTTTAAGAAAAATATCTATTTAATATTTTCTTTGTTTATATCTGATTTAAGAATGGCATAAAATAATATATTTCTGATTCCAGACTATAAATATTTAAAAGGGTTATTTTGGTTGGTTGGTTGGTTGGTTGGTTGGATTTTAAGGCATATGAACCTTTGTAGGTTATTTAACGCCAAATCCATTTTTATATAAATAATCAGTTTTATTTCAAACAATTCAGTTTAGCATGAGTACAGATTTGAATTCTGAAAACATTTCTATTTCAAACTATTCAGGTTATTCAAACAGAGCGAATTCAGTTTAACGTATGTACAGATTTTGTTTATACAGAAAAAATGTCAAAACAGTTCCATATATGACAATTCAGTTTCGTGTAAATACAGTTTCAATGTCGAAAAACAGTTCTATCTCAAATAATTCAGTTTAGTATAAGTACGCAGTTTAAATGTAAGTACGGTTTAATTATCAAAAAAATTATTTAAAACCATTCAGTTTAGTCAAACAGTTCAATTTAGCATAAGTATGCCGTTACTTCTATTTAACCCTTAGATAAGGCCCTTATCAGGAGCTACCACGCCGGGTCAGAGGACTTAGGAGCAATAGCAATTAAGGGGTACTCCGCATTCCCCAAAGCTCCAGCATTACTGGAACCTCACCCTCAGATTGTTTAGTGTCATATTCAGGACTCTCGCTTGAGGGCGTCTTACCCCTCTGCAGAGAAGCAGTCGGTGTATTCTACTGCCCCAGTCGATGGGCAAGGTTATTTCGGGGAATATTTATCCTTTTACAACTAGTAAATTTATTCTCTCTTTAATTTGTGTATCACAATTTTAATATTTTAATATTTCAATATTTACCACCGAATAATGCCGATTTAAAATCCTATTAAGAAATTGCGACTTTTTTATGTGAGAACTGCCATGCTCTTAATTCACGTTTAATTCACGTTTTTTATCATAGTATTATTATTATCATTCCTCCTCTTCTTCTTCTTCTTCTTGAGATGTTTTCACATCAGCGTTAGCTGATGGTCTTTCACTGAATTTTAAATGACAGCAAGTCTTCTCTAGTCTCCAGGATTCTTCTCAGTATCCTGGCTAATCTAATAATGTAGTTTAAATGTTATCCACTTGTCCTGTTATTTCCAAGTTCTCGAGTTCTTTTATTAAACCTTCAGTGAATTAGAAGAACACCAATCACAATTAGTATAACTGTCACCTTCATGTTCCATAGATTTTCTCGTTTCCTAGCAAAGTCAAAGAACTTATCCTTCTTTTCTTTTCCTTTCAATGTTACTCAGTGGTCTGCTGAGACAACAAAGTGGACGATTTTGCAAGCTTTTTTTTATGGGGTATTATAAGGTCTGGTCGTCTGGCCGGGATTAAGTGAACTGTTTGTATGTTAAAATCCAATAGCAGTTTATATGTCTCATTCCCCAGGACTTATGCTGTGTTGTGCGTATTCCATTTGTTCGTAAGGTCAAATATAAACTTCTTGCACAATTTCCAGCGGATCACCTAGCACCAACCGCCGTGTTTTGACTTTTACTACTTCATTGCCAGTTTGCTGCATCCTCTTATTATTATTATTTTTACTTATTACAGTTTTCCACATAAACGTTATCTGATAGTCTTTCACTGAAGCTTGAGTGACAGTAAGTCCTCTCAAGTCTCCAGGACTCTTCTCTGTATTCTGGCCGTTCTCAATTATGCTGTCGTTTGGATGGTCTCCACTCGTCCGCCAACTTCCAAGTTTTCTAATCCCTTTAATAATCATTTAGTTACTGTACCAAAAGCACCAATCCCAATTGGTATAATTGTCACCTTCATCTTCTGTGATTTTTTTCAATTCTCTAGCAAGGTCGAGATACTTATCTTTCTTTTCACATTCTTTCAGTTTTATTTTGTAGTTAGCCGGGACAGCAAAGTCAACTATTTTACATATTCTCTTTTTTTTTTTTTTGGTGATTATTGTTAAGTCTGGTCTTCTGGCCGGGATTAGGTGACCCGTTTGTATGTTAAAGTCCCATAGGAGTTTATGCGTTGCATTTTCTAGGACAGGTGCTGGGTTGAGCAGATACCATTTGTTAGTATGGTCGGATTTAAATTTCCTACACATTTCCCAGTGAATAACTATGCCGACCCAGTCGTGCCTCGCCTTATACTCCCTCGGTGCTAATTTACTGCATTCGCTTATTATATGATTGATTGTTTCATCTCTGTCACCACATAGCCTGCATTTGCTATTTTGTTGAGTCTTATCTATTCTCGCTTTTATATGATTCGTTCTTATGGCGTTGTCCTGTGTTGCTATTAGGAGAGATTCTGTTTCTCTCTTAAAATTTCCTTTTCTTAGCCATGTCCAAGTTTTGTCGTGTGAGATATTGTTTATTAGTCGTTTAAAGCGGCCATAGAGTTGCTTTCCTTCCCATTTTTGTCTCCTAGTTATTGTCATTCTGTTGTTCATCGTGTTCTTGGTTTCGTTTCTGGTGGTTGTAATGAGTCCTCCTTCGTGTTTTTGTATATAGTCTTTCAGTCGTTGTATCGAAGCGTCAACGCTGTCTTCAATGCCAGCAAGTCCTCTTCCTCCCTCTTTTCTTGAAACATATAGTCTGTCAACGTCGTCTCTGGGATGTAATGCCTTATTATTATTATTAGTGTTATTATTATTAATATTATTATTAATATTATTAGTTTATTCCAGCCTGTATTCATATTAATACTTGATATTCTGACGTTCATTCACCCATTCTTAATATATATATATATATATATATATATATATATATATATATATATATAAGATCAATGGGATGGGGAGAAAATTTTATCATGAGAATGGCTCCAAACAAATGACTGTACTAGATCAATATCAATCAATGATTGGGTCTGGCTTTGATACGTAAAACTTATGATTTTGATATTACATTATAGGTGTATTTACGATTATTGGCTTCACGCAACTAATAATAATCCCAGGTAATCAATTCCAGTTTCTAGCAACTATACATAATCCAAATAAATTACTGTTTTATGGTATCAAGCATCCCTATCGAATTTTACAACAAATGTATTTGATTCACAGATGAGATTCTACCAATTTAGCTCAGAGTTGTCCTAGCAGTAATAGCAATGGAGAAGTATTCCATTCTCCTCAGATTCTCAGAACCTCAGCCTCACCACCAGATATAGATTAATTTCATACCTCAGACACGTCTTTTTGAGGGTCTCTAACCCCTTTGCAGGGAAACTTTTAGCGCATTCTAAGCTGAAGTTTGAAGGACACTCAGAAATTTTTGAGCAGAAAGAATCCACAACGAACAAATCCTATTTGGATAAAAAAAAGGGGGGCCTTCAATATCTCAATCAAATCAAAAGTATCCTCTGTAAGAAGAAGAAAAAATGATAAAGAGGCTGAATATTCATGAATTGCTCGAACCTGACTAAAATGTTACTGTGTAACGATACAGTGAGCAATTTGGTTTGATTGATGCACTAGACGTCAGTGAGCGGATGAACGAATGCTGACACAGCAACAAGCAACAAAACATCGATCAAAGCAGGCAGTTAGTGGTGCAGTTGATACCGCTTATTCAAAGACATGTCTTTTCTTGATGTCATCTGTATCTACTGAGCTCGGCTCCTTGGCCTCAAGTTCAAGCAGCTTAACCTGGCCCACTACTTCTTCGTTGCTCTTTGATACGTCCTGTTGAACTTTGAGTAAAAACGTCGCTAATCACCCACGGATTCTTCCCAGCTAATACTGAGCTGTAAATAGAGAAAATTTATTGATCAATTTTGGATGGCTAACATGGGAGGTGGTAGGTGCATTCGTGTCCTCGCTGACTTTTCTATCTTTTCAATTCTTGCTCATTTCTATTGGAAGAATCTTTCTCTTTCTTTCTCCTCAAACAAAATGCATTGTGTGTACCTACTTCAATTTTAAGTGTCTTTGACTTTGGCTCTTCTGACTCGACTGATATATAAATAAGAAACTCAGAAGGGGAAAAAAGGTTTAAGAGAGTCTGCTTATCTGTGCTTATTTACGCATATCTAGTATCATTTAACGAACTAATTTATATCTTTTTATATATAAATATATTTGCCAATTTCTTTGACAAGACTTTAATTTAGTCATAGGTCATGTTTGCGGGAATTAAAGTTCTTAACTAAAATATTGGGGCGTAAATTATGATATTGCTAAAGTAATCACTTGGTAGTAACTTGATTTTGTTAGTGTAGCTCAAAATTCTTATGAAGAAGTAACCAACAATTGTCATGTTCAATAACTATTTTATTTTGAAAACGTTGTAATTAGGTATGCATACAGAGCTACTCGTAATCTTATTGTCGTCGCAGTAGTAAGTGGACACAACAAAAAAGTTTTAAATTCTGGACGAGGATGTTTTCATTTCACATTCTTGGGAACGATATGAATCCCACTATTCTCCCTGCAGTTATAGATAAATAGTAAGGCAGAATGAGCGCTGTAACCTTATTATGGCAACCAGTCTTGGAGAAGGAAAATGCGGAAATATTGCACGAATGTTGCAACGGAATATCTTCGAAGACAAATCCTGGAGAAACATGGGGAGATGGTTTTACCTCAAATTTAGTGAATGCTGTCACACAAACACACACGCACCCACTTGCACACACACACACACACACACACACACACACACACACACACACACACACACACTTATACAATGATTCACCTATAAGGACTGGAGTCCAACAATCAATAAAAATTGGCATTTATTTAGAAATTTGATTTTTTAAGGATCCAAGTATATATACATACATGCATGAAAATATACATTCTCTCTCTCTCTCTACACCCACACAAACACTCATATATATATATATATATATATATATATATAGGGAGAGGGAAACGGGCAAGAAGAACAAAATTCCAGCGAGTTTTCTATTGATCGAAGGACCCCTGCAAGTCTTCTTTTGACATGATTGGAAACCTCACCGTTATATTCCTTTAATGTTATTCACGTTCTCAAATGGTAAACTTGGGCCGATTGGTGGAGGTGCCCGTGGTGTAATGGTTATCGTCGTATGAAATGGACACGGCGACACGAGTTCAAAACCTTGAATTGACTGATTGCATTTCACATAGCACTAATCATCATCATCATCATATCGTGCTGGCAGCACGGATATCCCTGACCCTCTCTCGCCACTCCTCCCTATCGTTCATCGCCCTAGGTAGGTCTTCAGGACAACATCCTGTATCCTCACATAGCTGCTGAATGTACGTTCGAGCTGGTCGTCCTGCTTTTGCGCGGCCATGTGTGGGGATCCATAAGAGTACATCTCTTATGAGTTCATCTCTGCTTCTCCAGCAGTGTCCTGCATGTCTGGTTCGTCTAACTTGAATAGTTTTCGTGATAGGGGGCAGGTGGCCGTACAGTTGGTGTCTTGTGGGGTGTTGCTGCCAGGACTTGTTCAGGATTGCACGCAGCATTCTTGTGTAATTGCCATCTAGTTTCTTCTCCAGCCGTTTTGTTAGCGTCCATGTAGTGCATCCATATAGCAGTATCGATGTGACCGCTGCCTGGAAGAAACTGCGTTTCATTTTATCGGTTAGGTCTTATTTCCATATAATCGATAGCCTATTGATAGCTGTCCATGCTTTCGTTAACCTCGTTCGATGTCCTTTTCGGTTGATTCGACGCTGCTTCCTAGGTACGGGAATTTGTCTACTAGTTTAAGTGGGGTTCCTTCTAGAGTGGAGATGTCCCCCGTTTGGTTATAGCACATATATTCCGTTTTGTGTGCATTAACATAGAGGCCTATGCTTGCTGCTGCTCGTTCCAAACTATGCAGAAGTGTTTCGGCTTGGTCAGGTGTATTTGCCAGTATCGCTATGTCATCGGCGTAGTCGGCATCGGTAATTGTTGTTGCGGGGTACCGTCTGCTTCTTTTCTTCGTCAGTTCGAAGCCATTCTCTTTGATGCTGCTGCTCGTTCCAAACTACCCTTGGAAAAGGTAAGAATACCGTTATTCACCCTCCAGCTATGGGTAAATAGTAGGATAGAGTTCTTTAGCCTTGGCGAGGCAACTAGTCTAGGAGAAGGAAAACTCTGAATTGAAACCTGTTAAACTCCGCTTAAAAAGTTACCTTGTGTCATGTCCTTCCCGAGCGGAGGGGTTGGTAAATATGGTGAACTTGGGCCGATTCATTTCGGGAAAAAAATTTTTAAAAGTTACTTTGATTGTGCAGGGCTTCGAATTTGCGAAATCCAGTTTTTCGTTAAGTGCTACTGAACAAAAAACAAAAATAATTTGAACTGATTGATCCAAACTGATATCAAGACGTCCAGACATTTTATCATATCAATAGCACATGTGTATTTACGTCATCATTTAAATTCTATATCTTAAAAAAGAATTAATTTAAATAGGTTTTTTTTTATTACACGTTTATTACACCAGACACACAGAGAGATTCACAATGCATATAAGCGTGTTTGTAAATGTGTGATTTTTTACATGTGAGTGCCCGTGTGTGTGTATGTCAATAGGCGTGGCATGATGTTCATCGCCAAGCCTTATTTGAATTTTGAAAGGATTATTTTAATAAAAAATAACCTTCCTCCCTTTTCCTTTTTTAAGGAGAATTTACAAATGTAATTTGTGCTTGGCTGAAAAAATATCATATACGTTTTCAGGATTATCATAATCATTTGAATAAAATTTCGAAATTGCAAGCTAAATGACGCCATGAACATATATATTTACTTTGTAAGTTGGTACCAGATTGAGCCATGTGATTTAGTAAACTAGCCAGGCAAAAGTCCTATTACTTCAATATTCCTTGGGGAACAGATGTTTATTCAGTTGAAATCAACCGGACTGTGGACATCAAACCAAGATCACCTGAAGATCAGACTGGTGGGACGCAGATTGAATTTGCCTAATTTTATTTCATTATATACTTTATATATATATATATATATATATATATCTCCCCCCCCATATATATATATATATATATATATATATATATATATATATATAAGTATCGCTGAGCATATTTTGTGAGCTACAAAGCAACCTACACCGTTTTATATAGAGTGTTTATATGTACAAGTTTGCTTGAGTGAGAAACGACGAAAAGTCTTTGGGACAGCAATCGAGTATCTTTGTACTCATTTTATGTGTATTCCAGACATTTTAGAATCCAATTAATGAGGATTAGCCTTGGGAAGCAAGGAGGCCTTACGGGATTTGACCCAAATTATTAGCAGGACAGCACGGCTATTGCTTGTCAAATATACCATGCTATTTACCCATTAGACCTCCTTCGTCCCTGACAGAGGTTTTCTGTGAATGTACAGAATAAACAAAGAGAGATAATTATGTTGGTTTTGCCAGCGTCTATTCGTATTAGTATTTTTTCCTGTTAAGGGAAATTGATTGTTTGATTAAACAAATGGGAAATACCAAAGATGACATTTTTTCAATGCGCAAGTAATTATCACAATATTTGTCGTCATATTCCAGATACTAATAAGTTTGGTATTAGTAAGTTGGCAAAATGAAGAAGAAGAAGAAGAAGAAGAAGAAGAAGAAGAAGAAGAAGAAGAAGAAGAAGAATAAGAATATGGAGTACTAATTAAGAAAAAATATAAAGATATGTTTGGGTAGGATATGAGAACTATGCAAATTGGTAGTTTTCCCTAAGCATACCAATGTATACGTATAAAGCAGAATTTAGTTACGGTAACGAGAATATATGAATTTATTTTTTCAGGACAATCTCCGGGTTGTTTAACGGTTAGCGAGATAGTCAAGCAAACATTCACGATTGAGTTCGAATCACATTGGGTACCGTTTTTATACGTTCTTATGCCACATCTAAAAAAATGCTTAGTAAATTACTAAATGAATTTTCCAGACATTACCACACATTGTGTAATTAATATCAAGCTAGAGTAAGAGACTTTTATCAGTGACTTAATTTCTCACTGGATGTCCAGGACCTTTTTGTGAGTGCCCCATCTAAGCTTAGTAAATTCCAATATGGATTTCTTTCTAGCCAATCGCTTTTAAGTGAAATGAAATGTTTTTTCCCCAATGAAGTTGAATTTTCTTTTTGAGGATTTGGGTTTAAGCTTTTGAATTGAGGATTCGAGGACTATTTTAGGTAGTTCCACTCAAGGCCCAAAATAGGGATTCTCTATTTAAAATCGAACCCACTAACAATGTTCTGCTAACCGCAAGATACTACACAGTGACAAAGATCAGTAATTTATTAATGTTTTTTTTAAATTAGTATGAATGAACTGAATTTGTTATCGCATGATCAATAAATTACCATGTAGCCTCTTGTAGAATGGTACTTTTTTCAAATATAATCATTTTTAAAAAATCCTCCAAATATCAGTTTGAGTCATATAATTGGGTTTAAGAAGATATTGGGGTAGAAATTGCAGTTACTAGACTAAGCCCCAAGTAACTGTCTTTGATAATCTAACTCTTTGATTGTACTGCGTCGAAATTTTAACATCCTTGTTATTGAGTACGTACCTATCGATCATGCCTGTGACAGTTTAAGTTAAAGTCATGAACAAACGTTTTAAGAATATGTAAGAAGATAAGAAAAATAGGACAGGATACAAGGGTCTTAAATTTCCGACAAGAAGAAGAAGAAGAAGAAGAAGAAGAAGAAGAAGAAGAAGAAGAAGAAGAAGATACGGTGAGTAAAGTTACAGAGAAGAGTGAAAAAAAAAAGACTGAGAATGAAAGGTTGAAGGAAAACAATTTAAATTTTCAACACAAATGGAAAAAAAAATAAACAAGTTAAAATTATTGTTTCATAAATAACTTTTTATACAATTACAATAAGCTTAAACTTTATCATTCTGACAGGTATTCATATCATTATAAAGGTATTCTCAGACATTTTTACAAATCCATCTTGTATATATGATTATGATTTATTATGTTAGAATTATTAATCAAAATATTGTCAAAATAATTATAAAAAACGATTTATAAGAATAAATGAGGAATGTGTTGAAACTTTAAACCCCAAAAGATAATAAAATAATCATAGTAAAAACGTTATATATATATATATATATATATATATATATATATATATATATATATATTCTACCTCTTTCAATAATTCTGTAGGGTATTAATCATTTATTTGTACATAATTAAATGGTTTTAAGTATTCCAATCTAACAAGAATAGTTATATTATGTATTAATCATTTGTTTGCATACAACTAATTCGTTTCGAGTATTGCTATCTAACACCAACAATTCAATTTAATAACAGTTATTTGTTTGCTTACAGTTAAATGGTTAAACAGTTCTATTCGACCCACAGATAGAATCCCAAAAGGTACAATCACTCCGAGTCAGACTGCCCCGCAGAATCCTTTCAATGGAGGGGTACTCCATATTTCCCAAAGTTCTAGAAATAAAGCCTCACCATCAGTTTCAGCTGAGTGTCATAGCCAGTACACTAAGTTCTATTTGACCCATAGATTGGGCCTAATCAAGTAGAACAACTCAAGGTTAGAATGGATCTGGGAGTGATTGTTGTTGGTTGGTTGGTTGGTTGTTTGGGTTTTATGGTATATCAACCTTTGTTGGTTATATAACGCCAAATCCATTTTTATGAAAATAGTCAGTTCTATTTTAAACAATTCAGTTTAGCATGAGTACACAGTTTAAATGTCAAAACCATTTCTATTTTAAGATATTCAGTTTATTCAAACAGTACTTATTTAGCTAATTCAGTTTAGTATACGAGGTGCTTTCAATAACTTTCCAGACTTTTTCAGTATATTATTGCTATACACTGTATGAGATGACTGACCAATGTTTATGATTTCAGATTCAAAGGAACAGCTACAGCAGCAATTGGAATACACCCTACTAAAACCTGATTGTCACAGCTGGTGATTTTCAAAAATATAATCTGGACGTGAGGACACTTTAGAAGAACGATATGCAATAAAATTCTGTTTTAAACTTGGAAAAAATGCCACAGAAAAGTATGGAATGCTTCAGACGGCTTTTGGAGCATCTTGCATGAATCGAGCATCAGATTTTGTGTAGCATAAGACATTCAAGGAAGGCTCTGTGAGGGATGATGAGAGCTGTGAGAGGAGTAAGGAAGTCAATACAGCAGAGTTAATTGGCCTAATAAAGAATTTCATGGATAAGGACTGTCGTGTGTCTATAGAAACAATTAGTGCACAGTTTGATGTCAGTGTGGGAACTGTACACACAATTATTCGCGAGGAACTGAAGATGCAGATGATTTGCGCGAAGTTTTTCCCTAGGGTGCTCAGAGAAGATCAGAAAGAAAGACGTTGTCATGACAAAAGGGAGATGGTCGAGCTGATCAATTCAGATCCCGCAGTTCTTGATGCTCTTAAGACCTGTGATGAAAGCTGGATCTACTGCTATGACCTAGAGACCAAGAGAGAGAGTTCCCAGTGGAGGCATGCTGGCTCTCCAAGACCCAAGACCCAAGAAGGCCAGACAGAGCAAATCCACCCACAAACATTTGATGATCCCTTTTTTCGTCAGCACTGGCCTGATCTGGACAGACAGTTAACAAAAAATACTATGTTGTGGTTTTAAGGGAGTTCAGCAAGAGATTCCGTCGGAAGAGGCAAGCACTCTTCAAATCGGCTCAGTGGCATTTCCACCAGGACAACGCACCAGTCCACTACTCCATTCTTGTCATAGACTATTTGACCAAGATGGGCACCAAGACAATTCTTCAGCCTCCTTATAGTCCAGACCTTGCTTCCTGTGACTTTTGCTTATTCCCTAAGTTCAAGGAAAAACTTAGAGGCTGTCGTTATGAGACAATTGAGGAAATGAAAGATGCTGTGATGAAGGTCATTGACACGCTTACACAAGAGGACTTCTATGGAGCCTTCCAGAAGTTGTTGGAACGGTACAAGTGTATTGCTGCTGGAGAAGATTACTACGATGGGGACTAGAGTTTCATGTGCGTACTATCAATAAAAGTGCCCATACAAAAAAGTATGGAAACTTTTTGAAAACCCTTTTAAGTACAGATTTTGTTTACACACAGTTATATGTCAAAACATTTCAGTTTAGTTTAAGTACAGTTTCAATGTAAAAACCAGTTCCATTTCAAATAATTCACTTTAGCATAAGCATGAAGTTTAAATGTAAGTACACAGTTTAATTATCAAAAACATTTCTATTTCAAGTTATTCAATTAAGTCAAACAATTCTAATTCAAACAATTCAGTTTAGCATAAGTTTGTGGTTAGTTCTATTTAACTCATAGATAGGGCCCTATCACGTGCTACTATTCCGGGCCAGAGTGGTACTGGGAGAAACTCGAGCTTTGAGGAGTGAGGAGTACTCGTTTATTAAAATTACTCCCTTGTCCAGTCGGTTAGGGCTGTAGAATACGACGACTGACACTCTGCAGAGGGCTAAGAACCCCACCAACGAGTGTCCTAGATATGACACTAAACAATCTGATGGTGAGGTTATCGTTACATTTACAAGAAGATCAAGGTAGATAACGCAATTACAATCAATAATAATTGTAAAAGATTACTTTTCTTCAAAAATTATTTATTTAAAAATAAGAAAACATAAAGAGAAAAAAAAAAAACATAATTAAAACATTATTACTCTCTTTCAATTTTTTTGTATACTACATTTTTTTTTAAAAGTGATTCTTGGGCAAAATAAGCAAATTAACTCTATTCGAAAGAAATTGTTATTTTAGGTTTGAACTCCATTTCATTCTTTACAATACAAGGAAATCGGCTCTCAAAGATGAGAATTAATGACGAGAAATGGTGAATAAAAATTCTACCAACAATTTAACTCATGTCTTGAAGTGAAAGATTCCGCAGCACTATGCCAAACTTCTTGTTAATCACTTTAAAAAATGCACACTAGTAGCGGTGATTGTAGGGAAAAAACGAATAGAATGTAAAAATAAATCAGTGTTGCGGCTATAATTTGTCCAATCTATCGTTTTCATTGTACACGTTGTATCAGTTGATTTTTCTGTAGAAATAAATACGTTAAAAAAGACATCATTTTGAAGCAACCATTTTCATGTGCAGCACACAGAAATTTGTTCATTGTTTTCAAATTATAGTTAATAGTGTGCTTGTGTATGTATATGTAATTTGCGGTAAAATTCAACTGACTACTATTTTTCGTTCTTGTGTGTGTGTGTGTGTGTGTGCGCACTCGCGGGCGCGTGTGTGTTTGTTTCTGTGTGCATAGTTATGTTGTGTTTAATATGGTTTGGAATATTTCTATTAAGATCTTTTTCATTTACTTGGAGTTGTGTGTAGTCGTCGATCTGTTATATTGGCATTATTTTCAAATCCATTGTGGCATTCGTATAGGTTCTTTGCAAGAGAGCCCTTTCTGTTTTCTGGTACTCAATTTTAAAGTCTGGTAATAGGTGCGTATGTATGTATATTTCAAAGGTACAGGATTTCCTTCTTTTTGTATCTCCATGTGTTCTCTATTCCCCAAATGTAGAAGAGGTGTGTATTTTTATAAAGATTTTGGGTTTGTTTCTGACTTTGAATGATTTTTGTTGTGTCTAATATTTCTTTGATTTTTTCATTGTTTATAAGTTCTTCGAGATATTGTTATTTTATTTCTGTCAATAGTTTTGTGTTGTTTTTAATATAAGTTCTGACATAAGGTTAGAGTTGTTCGTTGCCAAATTTTTTTATTTTTTTTTTAATGGTATTTTTTCTTTGAATCCTTTATTTATTAGTGTTGTTGCGTATCCTCTCTGGTAGAGGGTTATGCGCAATTCCTTTAGGTGAGCTTTTCTGATTTTCTATTTGTGACTATATATATACCGGCCCATTAGCAATAATGGAGAGAATGTTAACCAATGGTCCGTTAGACCTCGATTGAATTCCTGGTCGAGTCATACCAAAGACTCAAAAATGGTATTCGATTCTTCCTTGCTAAACACTCGGCATTGTAAGGAATGGATGGAGTTTAAGCGGAGCAATCAAGGGAAAGGAGTTGGGCCCTCTTTTACACTTTGGTATAGTAACTATTGAAACGACATCCTTCGGGTAACCCTCCAATACGATCGGCTATCTTATATATATATATATATATATATATATTCACAGAGCGAGCGAGAGAGAGAGAGAGAGAGAGAGAGAGAGAGAGAGAGAGAGAGAGAGGTCACAGATTTAGGGATTGTGGCTCTTTTTCTTTTCTGGTGGCGGAAGTGCGAGGAGATAAACGTTTGCTCTAAACTGAGAACGAAGAACACATCAAAGATACAAGTAAAGTCCCCTTCCCTGACGAACAAAGGAGATTACGATATCGTATCTGTTATCCATTTCTTCCTGATCCATAATCTCTGGGATCGACAGAAACAGAATAAAACAACGCTAAAAGTTAAGTTGTTTTTGTTTTTTCCCTTCTCGACAAAAGATAGCCATTTGTGCCAAAGTAATCAATTGCCGGCAATGCTATAATCTACATTCAGAGCATCCCACAGATATCAGAAATACAATTAACGATTTTATTGCTAATATTGATTGGATTATGAAAATTTAAATCGTTTTATAAAACTATCAGTTTAGAATGATCACTTGAATATGCGTTTATTAGGAAATATCTGTTTCCAAAAAGATTTAGATTTTACGTCATGCATACGAATTCAAATTGCATAATTGCTGAAATATCAATGTCTTCTCAAAATTCTTAATAAATGTTCCTTTTTTTTAAATAAATTTTATTTTTATAAATTTACAAGAGAAAAGAAAACGATTTATATGAATCTGCATAGATTTTTGAAGAAAACAAAACTAAGTCTAATTATAATGTTAAATGAATTGTTTTAAGATATGCTTGAAGAAAACCGTATTGATGTTATTTATAGTCTTGCAGGAATTTATCGTTTTCGTGCTCAATCATTGGGTTTATCGATTTGCTTTTATGCTTCAAAAAGCAAAAATATTGTTTGTGCATATATCGTTTAATTGTTATCAGAAAGGACACTGCATAAAAGCTTTTAAGTCGATGAGAATAGCTTTTAAAAGAGTTATCGCTAAAACGTTTCAGGATTGATTTTTCTGTTAATTTGTTGCTTTTTGCTATTGAAAAGTTTACTCATGATTTTATTTTTCAAATTATTTAATGTGATAGATAATACCATTGTGTACCTAAATAACCCGTTTTTTTGAAGAAAAATCTGTTTACACCATAATTGTGGGCATGTTCTATGAAAATTGTCTGAAAATATTGATATGAATCGCTTTTGTCATTCTATGAATTATTCAAATTGATATGTTCACACTTTTCACTACGTATAGGCTAATGGATTATGAGGCTAAGACACACAGACACACACACACAAACACACACACATATATATATATATATATATATGAAATACAATAGAGGAAAGGTGGGAGGTAATACTTATGACTACGAGTTTCACGTCTCTGATAATCAGATGCGCTGATATACATCCGACATATTCAATGTTGAATACTTTTATTCTACTTTTTAGTTCTCTGATTACTATGTGGATATAATAAAAAGTCACATGATTTGATCAGGTGATATAGCGGAAAGAATATACTTCCTGTCATGACACAAACTCTGGCCATTTCTACCATAGTTTTTGTAAGTCAGGAAAGATAATGATCTAATATTTCTCTTCTTACCAAAACCTTTAAAACCTTGAAATCTCAATGCATATATACACATTTTAAGGACTGTCTTCTTGATGTCAGTTTCTTCACCATTTTTTAAATATTCCTTTAAGAGGCACGAACAAAAACTCAAAACCTGGATAGAAAATTTGACTGGAAACGCTGATAAAAAAACTACAAAACAGATAGAAACGTTAAAACAAAACAAAAACGCTGAAAAATGTTGGGACACGAAGAAAAAACAACAGAAGAAAAAGTAACAATACAACTAGAGGAAATAAACCAGAAAATTCTGGTGAAAGAAAGAATATTTAAAAAAGATATCGACAATGAGCAAAGCAATACAGAAAAAGCAGAACATTCCAAAGCAACAAAAGAAAATTATACCAACAATTTAGGGGGAGATGATATGAACAATTTCCAACAACCGGATGCAAGAAAAACTGAACAATTCTGGAGTAAAAAGTCGCAGCGAAAAGAACATTACAAAAAAGCCGAATGGATAATCAAAATGGCGAAACAGTTTGAAGGACTGGAAGTAGGAACGAAAGCAGAAATAAACATAGATATACTGAGAATAACATTAAAAAAATTGAATTTGAAAACATCAGGCTCTGATGGAATTCATGGATTCTGGCTCAAGAAATTCAACACCCTTCATGACAGACGAGCACTCAAAATGAACAAATGTCCACAAGAAGCAAACATAACCGAATCGATGAGCAAAGGTAGGATCATAGTGATTCAAAAAGACCCCCGTAAAGGAACCACCCCAAACTATATCAGACTAATAACGTGCTTACCTATAATGGCGAGAATACTAACGACATAAATAAAGGAAGAGATTTATTTCTCTCTAATAAGCCCGGGATTGTTTCCGGGGGAAGAGAAAGAATGCGGCAAAGTATCCAGAAGCATAGGAGAACTAGTCTACATTGATCTTCAACAAGAAGTCGGAAAAATCTGTCTATGGTCTGGATTGACAACACGAATGCATGTATATGGTCCCACAAAGCTAGATAATAAGTGACTCAAAATGTACAAAATATCGGATGAAGTCATCATCATCATCATCATGTCGCGCTATCAGCACGGATATTCCTAACCCTCTCTTGCAACTCCTCCCTATCGTTCATCGCCTCTGGCTGGTCTTCAGGGCTACATCCCGTATCCTCACATAGCTGCTGTATGTATGTTCGAGCTGGTCATCCTGCTTTTGCTCGGCCATATGTGGGGATCCACAGGAGTACATCACGTATGAGCTCGTCCCTACCTCTCCAGCAATGTCCCGTGTGTCTGGTTCGTCTAATTTTGATAGTTTTCGTGATGGGTGATAGATGACCGTATAGGCGCTGGTTTTTTGGGTGCTGTATCCTGGACTTGTTTAATATTGCTCGCAGCATTCTTGTGCGTGAGTGGAATTAGCAGCAGGAGGGGAAAACTTAGCTGAAACAAAGATCCCAAGAGGTATATTTCAAGGAGATGCACTATTATCATTATTATTTATAACTGCAATGATCCACTCAACCACACACTCAGAAAATGTACAGCTGAATACAAACATACAACATCACAGGAAAAGATAAATCACCTTATGTACATGGACGACATCAAACTGTTTTCCAAAAACGAAAAGGAATTGTAAACTCTAATACACGCAGTCAGAGTATACAGTCAGGACAAAGGGATCGGATTCGGCATAGTAAAACGAGCCAACTAGTAATGAAAAGCAGAAAACGACACATTACGGATGGAACTACCAAAAACAGAGACAAATATGAAATCTCGGAGAAAAGGAAACCTACAAATTCTTGGGGATATTGGAAGCTGACAGCATCAAGCCAGAGGAGATGAAAGAAAAAATATTTTTAAAATATTTCAGAAGAACCAGAAAGTTACTCGAGACAAAACAATATAGCAGAAACCTTACCAAAGGAATAAATACCTGGGCTGTAAGATATTCGGAACCATTCTTAAAGTGGACCAGAGAAGATCTTAAACAAATGGAACTGAGAACAAGGAAACTGGTGACCATGGATGAGGCATTACAACCCAGAGATAACGTTGAAAGACTATATAAGTCAAGAAAAGGAAGAAGAGGGCTTGCCAGCATTGAAGACAGCGTTGACTCATCAATACAACGACTTGTAGACAACATACAAAAGCCTGGAGGAAGACTAATTACACCTACCAGAAACAATATTGAAAACACGATGACCAACAGAACGACAATAACTACAAAACAAAAATGGGGATAAAAACAACTCTGTGGACGTTTTAAGCGACTAGTAACATCTCACACGAGAAAACATGGACGTGGCTAAGAAGAGAAACTATCAATGAGAAACGTAATCTCTCCAGATAGCAGAACTAATAACGCTATAAGAACTAGTCATATCAACGCAAGAATAAACATAAAGCAAAGAAGCAGCAAATGTAGGTAATGTGTTGATAAATACGAAACCATTAATCACATAATAAGTGAATACAACAAATTAGCTCAAAAAGAAGGACTTTATCCATGAAAAAGTTAAGAGATTAATGTGTATCGCCGAGCCTTTCTGCCAAATCATTATAATAACTACCGCGTGACTGGATTTCGAACTCACTTCCTTCGTGGCTGCAGTCCATCACTTTAGCTTTTACGTCATGGAAAGCTTCTCCACATCTGAAATATACGAGATGTTATTATTAGAGAGTTATCAGAACAACATCAACTCTCCCAATTCTGCAGTCCAACTCTTTAACCACTGCACCACGAGGACGACCCCTTCCCAATCCAAGGCAATGAGACTAATGATGATGATGATGATGATACCTATCGAATACGAATAATTTTCAGAGAGATCTATTTGACCAAGAGATGCAATTATAACAGATAATCCCATTCCGTGTTAGAGCTAACCTCTAATTAAGGATTCCTACACACGCTTCAGATCATCAGAACTGGTGCCTCGCCATCAGATGTTGTTTTGTATCATCCCTAGGGCACATCATTTTTTTAGGAAAGGCTCTTTAAATTTTATTTTGTATTCTTACTGAAACATACAGAGGAGACAAGACGAAGAATGTATCGCACAAAAACTTGTATATTAGGATTGCTACACACGCCTCAGATCATCAGAACTGGAGCCTCACCATCAGATACTGTTTTGTATCATCCCTAGGGCACATCATATTTTTAGGAAAGGCTCTTTAAATTTTATTTTGTATTCTTACTGAAACATACAGAGGAGACAAGACGAAGAATGTATCGCACAAAAACTTGTATATTAGGATTCCTACACACGCCTCAGATCATCAGAACTGGAGCCTCACCATCAGATACTGTTTTGTATCATACCTAGGGCACATCAATTTTTAGGAAAGGCTCTTTAAATTTTATTTATATTCTTATTGAAACATACAGGGGAGACAAGGCGAAGAATGTATCGCACAAAAACTTGTATATTAGGATTCCTACACACGCCTCAGATCATCAGAACTGGAGCCTCACCATCAGATACTGTTTTGTATCATACCTAGGCCAAATCATTTTTTAGGAAAGGCTCTTTAAATTTTATTTATATTCTTACTGAAACATACAGGGGAGTCAAGTCAAAGAATGTATCGCACAAATACTTGTATATTAGAAGATAATTTTCGAGAAAGAAAAAGTTGATGTGATCAGTTGACATAGAAGATTTAAACCGAGCTGAATATAAATGAAATACATCCGAAAAATTAATATAAGCCGTTGGATGGTTTAGTTTACTTTGGATTTATGGTATATCAACCATTGTTGGTTATTCAATGCCAAATCCTTTTTTATTTTTAAATATGAAATACATGATCAATATTTTAAAATGATTCTAAACTCATTCTTCTCACAATTAAGTGTCTTCACTTAATTCTATCCTATTTCAATACACCGTTACATAATCAAACAGTTCTATTTGAAACAATTCAGTTTAGTATAAGTGCACAGATTTATTTTACATACTTAGATGATTACACAGCTCTATTTCAATCAATTCAGTTTAACATAGGTACACAGTTTTTTGTTTTTACACTGTCAAATGATCAGTCAGGTCTCTAAAAATTCTGTTATAGCATAAGTACAGTTTAAATGCTAAATAGTTCAATTTGACCCTTAACTCCCCTCACGAAAACTATCCAAGTTAGACGAACCAGACACACAGTACACTGCTAGAGAAGCAGGGACGTGCTCATAAGTGATGCACTCCTATGGACCTCCACATATGACCGAGCAAAAGCAGGACGACCAGCTCGAACATACATACAACAGCTCTGTAAGGATACGCGATGTAGCCCTGAAGACCTGTCAGAGGCGATGAACGATATGGAGGAGAGGCGAGAGAGGACCAGGGATATCCGTGATGGCGGCACGACATGATTATGATGATGATGACCCTATATTGATAGGACCCTCTCAGCTGCTACCACTCTGCACAAGAGTTGACCTATTGTAATGAAAGGGTACTCAGCATTCTCCAAAACTGCAGCATTAATGAAACCTCACAGATTGTTCAGCGTCATATCCAGGACGCTTGTTTGAGAAGTCCTACCCCTCTGTATTGAAGAAGTCGATGTATTCTTTAGCTCAAGTTGACTTGGCAATTGAGAAGTTAGAAGAAGTGAACCTAAAAAGGCATAAAGACAAATTTAAATATGAAGAAATTTCAATTTATTTTTTTTAATATACAAAGAGCAAAGTTTTCCTGTAAATAAATTTAGGTTAATATTCACAAACCTCGGTTTTTATTTGACTATTTTGCGTACGACTTTTGTGTTATGACTAAATAGGACCAAGTCTACCCCTTGACACCTATCCTTAATTCAACGTGTTTGTAACATATTAAAGACAAATATAATAAAAGCTAGAATTGAATGCTAAGATTTCGAAATGCAGAGTGTACAACGAGATTGATGAATCACATATTCATGTTTTAAGTCGTTAAATACTGACGCTGAAAAATATTATTGCAGACAAGATCGTATTGGTAATGCACTAAAGTGGGATATTTCATATTAACCCAGATTGGACGTGAGCCGTCATTAGTATCAACACTCAAAATAATGTACAATAGAGATTTACCAGTCTAAGATATTTTCAACAAACGAACTGATCATAAGAAGATCAAAACAAAATATCCATGTATTCTTAGAGAAAACTCAAAAGAAAGAATAATTATAGATGACGGCGTATTTGCTGAGATGAATGTAACATGTAAGAGAAGAAAAAGACAGTTAAATATTAATGCCGTGCAATATAGGAAAAAGATAATATGGAATATCAGAAGTCAAAACAGTAGAAACTGGTGAGTTTGGTGGGGTAACTATTGATGTTCTTTGAAAGACATTGCCGTAATTTCACAAGTAGCTTTGTACCAAAATTGTAATAATTTTTAAAGAAAGAATCAGCAAAAAGGCACTGTTATTTAAGGAAAATATATGTGACATAAATTCAAAGTTATTAGCACGTAGCATTCATAATTATAGAGTGTTTGCTTTGAAAATTTCAATGTTTGAATAGTAAAACCTACGTTCATAAATAAACAAATAAGTAAATAAACACACACACACGCACACACACACACACACACACACACACACATATATATATATATATATATATATATATATATATATATATATAAAAGCACTTGTACAAAAACATAAGACTAACATCAAAATTGAAGAAAAACATATTGTTTACAAGTTTTAAATTATGAAAATAAGATATATGAAGGATAAGTTTAAGAGACACGTTAAATAAAAGGAATTTTTTTATATGTATACTCGCATTTTTGCAAAATTTTAAAATCTATATATAAGACCACCAATAAAAACTAAAGAAAAAATGATTTAATTTAATTGAACAATTTATTATATATAGTCTACGTAATATAAAAACAATTAAAACTTTAATTATTAAAACAATAAAAAACATAAATTGTAAAAGAAACTCAATCACCTGATTTTAAGAAAGGTGATATTACAGCTCTGAAAATAGTCAGAAAATCTCAGAGAGATAATTTGAAGGCCTTAGGACCCAACCAAACCGTTATCTGCCATTACTGGAAAAGTCCAGATAAGTATGGATCAAGAAAATTATCACCACAATTCAAGAGAAGAAATATTCGTGAAGTAAAGAAGAAAAGTTTATCAACATCAAAAATATTGAAATCTCTAATAGATTTTCCTTATCGTACTAGAAAAATTAGAAGACATTTAAACAACGAAAAAATTAAGCATAAGAAAAGAATTCATCGTCTAAGGTTAATGATGAAGCACAAACAGACACGTCTGGAATATGCTCGTCAATAATCAAACGGTGAGAGCTAAAAAAATTGTGAAAAGTTATTTTCTCGGACGAAAAGAAACTCAATTTAGACGGTCCAGAAGGCTTTCAGAAGTACTGGCACGCAAAATATTTTCCAGAAGAGAATTACTCAACAAGGCATAGTGGAGGAGGATCTCTTATCATCTGAGGGGCGCTTCTCATCTTCAGGAAAACTTAAACTACATTTTGTTAAAAAAGCAGCAGATTATGTGAAGATGCTAAATGAATTACCTCTCGCACAAGAAAGGTGTCGTCTATGTGGAGAAGAATGGATTTTTCAGCAAGATATGCTACCATACACAATGCATCAAAGAAGAACTTGCTCGAACACTCCAGGCTTCAACCCTAAAGAACATTTCTGTGGATTGATTGTGGCAAATGTTTATGAAGGAGGTCGACACTACTCAGCAATTTCTGAACTCAAATACGCAATCTTATACACATGGAACAAATACCTCCGATTCAACTTCAGAAAATAGTTGATAGTGCACCAAGCTGAATTTTTGATGTTATCAAACCTAACGGCGAATCTAAAAAATATTAAATAAATAATGTGCCTTTATATTCTACAGTTATGCTTATTGGTCTTATATTCATATCAAAACAAAATCTTAAAATTAAGCATAAATGCTAATATATATATAAAAAAAATGAATTGAAATTTATTCATATTTTAAATTTGTCTTTATACCTTATCTTTCATATATCTGAATTTTAATAATTTTTAATAATTCAAAAAATTGTAAACAATATCGTTTTTTAATTTTTGAGGGTAGTCTTATATTTTTGTCCAGGGGTATATATATATATATATATATATAAATCAGGATTCCCTCAGCACTGAATCAAAACTTGGTCTGATCATGTGCCGCCGTCAACGTTGTGTCAATTTCGTTCTCCTGATGCTCAAACGGAGGCCCTTGGGTCCACTCTGCTGTGTGCTGGCTTTCTTTACTGCATCTTATCAGCAACTTCTCTGGTCCTAAAACCCCATCGGGGTTCCCGAGGGCCCCCTCGGCCGGTTGTGGCTTTCCCTACTACAACTCGTCAATAACTCCCACTCCAGCTCTAACTCAAACTCAACTGTCTTGACTTCTGTCTTGACTGAGTTATATAATAGTTCAACGTCCACTAGATCGCCCACTCGATCTTTGAAATCGCATGTTTGATCGTCATCAAGCGGAAAAAACTGTCATGCAGTTCACAGGTCACTCTCTTCCGGTGCGTCAGTCTATGAGTGTACCATGGGAATTTTTTACCTTGTCCCATTTCATCAGCCAATTTCCGCCCACGCGATTTCCTCTCATAACTGCCATTAGAATGTGTCACTTTCTTCCAGTGCATCACCTTGGAATGGCATTTTTGGCCGGGTCAAAGGTCAAAATATAACAATCATCCGTTATTTTTTTTTCAAAATTCCACATGTGGAATTTTCTTCACATTCGTCTCCATCACCCTCACACATATTTTACAGAATAATTTACGAGGATAATAATGGCTGAAAACACAAAAACAATCATTTGACTTACAGCAAACAAAATCTTACTTAGGAGGCGACCTTCTCCTTATGTAACACTTGCCCGGCTAATTATTATCTAAATTTGTTTTACAATATTTGCGTGGTTGGCCATCTTAACATGTGTGCTTCAAGGTACAATACGGATGCATCTTTTATCCTCTCAACACAACGGGCCCTTCATAATTCCTTGAAGAAATTTCAAAACCCTAAAAGGACCATACTCTGGTCCCATATCCTGGTCACAAACGTAGTGACCCTGGTCATTCTAGCAATACATTTCGCCTGGATTCCTCATGACCACACTGCAGTTCTACAGGTTCCTACCTGGAGTAACTGGAGAATTCCATAAACTCTAACACAATATCTTCAAGGCCCAAAGCATTCCACAAAAATCATGGCCCAAAACAAAGTATCACAACACATCCTAATGTATCACAATCTGGCACGCATGCTGTAACCACCTAAATAAACCACGCAAAAAAAAATTATTTAGCAATGTTTTACCCATTTTTTTCCATTAAGTTTCTGTTTCCATGCCCATTGGTTTGCAAGCCCTTGAGGAAACATGCTTTACCTGATCAAACCCGTGCCGGTTTTTTTTTTTAATTTTAATCAGGAACCCTCATGGCTACCAATATATAGGCACCTCGCCTTTCCGAGATTCGTTTCACTTTGCCAAATCACGCACGAATCCAAAACACCATCGTGACTGAAAGACCCATACATCACCCACAAAATATTGGAATAGGCCACGCCTTTTTTTCTTTTATTCCATCCTCGGAACTCCAAACTAAAAAATAGAAGCCACCATAGGTCTTCACAACTTCATGGAGGGCGAATTCTTCGATAGAATTACTTTCTTTGCCGTCTACCCAACAACAATCTGTAACACTACTTGGATGACTGTCTGTCCTAATCTCGCGTCAGCCACCAATTCGTCAAAACAGACCCCCCCCCCGCAAAAAAAATATTTCATATTCCACGAAAACCCAAATTCTAAAAAAACATTTAGAATCAATATAATTGCAATTATTATTAAACCTAGTGTAAAATCCTCTGTTAATTGTTTTCGTCAAATTTCATAATATGAACAGGAAAAAAAATGTTCTAATGCCGCCTTTAAACTCAAACAAACTCAAAAACTTTTCACTTTAAAACAAGTCAAAACAATATTGCAATCTCAGTTCAAAAATGTTCAGTTTTCTTTTCTTCTTTTTTCAAAAAAAAAAAAATGTTCGTTCTTTCTTTCTTTTTTTTTTTCATATGCTGTGTTCAATAATGTTCAAGTTTTTTCTTTTTCTTTTTTTTTCTGTCCCATTTTCATTATCCGGTAGCTTTTTTTTCTTGTTTTTTTTGTTTTCATTTTTTTTCATAATAAATTGCTCATTGAAATGTCCTTTTTTTTCAACCTTATATATACCTCTCTGTCTTTACCTTAACACGATAACTATAGGTGCGCTTCCCAGTTTATTCAATTTCTGTCTGTAGTACCATGAATTAAGCCTGATTTATAATGAAACTTTCTCAATAACTTACGAGCATTCTTCTTCTTTTTTCTATTTTTCTTTTGCACAAAATATCCCGGGTGTTTTTCTAAACAACGCAAACTTTTATCAATTCTGCCAACATTTCCCATATCAAAATAATTCCTAATCCGAATCTGCGAATCTTCGCCACACCTGGTTCTGTCAAGATTCTGCGCATCTCTTAATTATATCCAAAACCCAGTTTCAAAATATCTTCCCCAATAACATCTCAAAGCTCCACTCCAGGGGGAACTTATAAAATACCTGTCTGCCCCGTCAGACACAAAAAAACATCTGTCTCAGTTACTCTGCCTCCACGGCGAGACCATTTTCAATCGATACGGACCATTACAAGTCTGAGACAATACCCATGTCTCCAATAATTGGTATCAACAACTTCCACAGCAAAAAACCGGCCTGATTCTACCAGCACCGAAAATATCGATTCTCCCAACTTCACAAATTGCGCATTCTTCAGACAAACACCGATGTGCGAAATTCTTGGACAATCCCATTGATGCTCCCAGGATTCCATCTCTCGGATTAAAATTCTAATTTCCAATATACCAGTTCAAAACATGAAAACTTGCCCCAAAATTCTTAACTACAGATATGCGGGATTCCAGATCCTGGACTGAAATTCTAATTTTCAATCACCACTTGTCCGGACAACTGAAAAGTTACTACGAAACCCCATTCATAAAATTTATTGTTTACTATTGCTGTCTATCAAAAACCGGACAGCAACTGTCCCATAGTCATCTTTGGTTCCCCCTTTTTTTTTCCTTCCTCACTTCGATACAATATTACACATAGCAGTAATCTCAATTTTTATCTAGGGATCACACATTTTAAAAAAAAATTATTTCCAATTTTATCCTTCTAGAAAGGTCCCTGTCATTAAAACTAATCTTTCACTATTATAATCAATTTAAATCCCAAATTAAATGACAGAGAGATAGAATATATGCAGCAATCTGCTTACAATTCCTTTTTTTCCCCTTTCTTCTTGTTGCTGGTTTGTTTTTGTTTTTTGTTTACTTTTTTTTTCTTCTAATTTTCTGGGGGCTTTGTGTTTTCTCTGATCGTCTCCGTGGAAACCCAGTCCGTAACCATATCATGACGATATGTCTGGTTTTTGGAACCAAATCGTATTATGTTATATTCTCATGTGCCGTATCATAACGACACAATAAATAAAAAGACGCAGGAAGACTTCTTTATAAAATATACCTCTCACTTTATTGCAAGGTTTCGAAAAGGGTTACTCAAGGTTTGCGTGTGAGAGGGTGTGGGTGACCGAACAGAAGCTGCAATATTTTGACCCCAAACTTATGACCGTCAGCGTTGTGTCTTTCTCGTTCTCCTGATGATCAACCGGAAGCCCTGGGCCCACTCTGCTGGGCGATTGCTTTCTTTACTGCATCTTATCAGTAACTTCTCTGGTCCCCAATCTCCATCGGGGTTCCTGAGGGCCCCTTCGGCTGGGCGTGGCTTTCCTTACCACATCTCCTCTATAACTCCGTCCGATCTTCCTGGAAGTCGAACTCAACTGTAACTCAACTGTTGTCTTGACTGCGTTATATGGGAATATTTTATACTCACCGTACACACACACACATATATATATATATATATATATATATAGCTGTCCGTATATATACGTAGACCCTCTATTATATATGATAAGTACTTTTACTTTGAGGAAGACAAGAATTCTCACTTGACCAGATGTGTTATGAAACTCAGAGATGTAAGCTAATAATTTTCTGATATTTAATTTCTTAAACTACTGTTTTGGAAACTAGGGTCATTATAAGTTCAATATATATATATATATATATATATATATATATATATATATATATATATATATATATATATAAGTGATTATGCCCATAGTGTGCAAGGGAATAAAGCTTTAATAGATTTTTATAAATGAATGTAATTCATCCAGAAAAAGAACATAGAGCAAAAACATTAATATAAATATGATGAAATGTAATTTCATTAGTTATTAACTCGCGAATTTGAGTTTCATGTCACTACTTGTCACGTGTGATTTGTAATCTTCCCTTAGTTGGCAGTAATCGTATCTATCTATCTATCTATCTATCTATGTGTTTGTGAGTTGGTTAGTTTTTTGATTACATAACAACCCTTGCAGGCCCTTTAATGCCAAATCCTGTTTATATATATATATATATATATATATAATTTTTAAATAAGGAATTTGTATGAAACCATATTTTAAATCAACCACAGCTTATTTGTTTGCACAGTGTTAAATTACTTCAAGTATTATTGTCTCACAATAATAACCATTTGTCATCAACCAGTTTTTATACACAGTTAAACAGCTTCAAATATAGGGAATTATTGAATAACTCTATTTGACCCTAACAGGTCAGACCCTAACAGTTAGTAACACTTCTGATAAGAGTTCACCTTGGAGTAAGAGCAATGATAGGTTACTTCACTTTCCCTAACAACCCAGGACTTTGATCTCACCATCACATGGTCTAGTGTCATATCCATGGAAATCATTGGAGGGTCTTTTTCTTCTGAAGTGATGCAGTCTGCTATAGCCGAAGTCGAATGGGATTGTACATGTGTGTGCGTATATATATATATATATATATATATGTGTGTGTGTGTGTGTGTGTGTGTGTGTGTGTGTGTGTGTGTGTGTTGGTCACATTGGCGGGAAACTGACAGTCAGCAAATGCACTGCTTCTCTATGCTATCTTAACTTAGATAAATATATTCAATCGTTGGTATTTCAACTCTTTTTCTTATAAACATAGCAAACGGCATTATATATATATATAGGTGTAGAGAGAGAGAGAGAGAGAGGGGGAGAGAGGGGTGGGTGAGAGATAGCGTGAGAGAAAGAAAGAAAGTGAAGGTGAGTGGGATTTTACATAATTGTTCTCTTTTGGCTTTTAAGTTGCAACTTGAATTGAATCGATTTGAGTTGTTCTGCGCTCAAGAAGGACAATCAAAATAGTCGAATGTTGAACAAGGAAACTAGTGGTGCGGAAGATTTTTTTTTTCTCATGTAAGATTTACGCCTTCAGTAGTTTTGCAAGCTTTACTGAATTTGGAAAATTTCGTGCCATTTACTATATTCTAAGTAATGACTTAAGTGGGTTTATGAAATCACACATGACTGACAAGTTCTCCCTTAGAAAAACAGATTCTCCAACATATTTGGCACTTAAAGTCTGCTTTATTTAGTATATCAATAATTCCATTTTTACGAGCCACTTTTCAGTTTTTACTGCTCTATTTACTACTTTTCAAACTGTTTAACATATTTAGGTGAAATGTTCCAGTAGTAGGATGAGTTCTCTCATAAATTAGTTCTTCACAATCACCCAGTGATGTATGGGTTTCCCTTATTGTGAGTTTTTCAGGGAATCATTGAAATGCACTTTTGTCATCCGTGAGAGCAGGTTCCTTGTTGAAATTTCAGCATACAATAAATGTTAGGGAAATAATAATAATAATAATAATAATAATAATAATAATAATAATGATAATAATAATAATAATACATTCTAACAGTGTATATATATGTATACATATATACTAACAAATTTCTTTGAGAGAGAGAGAGAGAGAGAGAGAGAGAGAGAGAGAGATGGTAAGACGATCTAAGTAAAAGCTAAGAAAACGTTCAATGCATTGAGAGAGCATGAGAGGGCAATTTAAAATTTATATTAAATTATACATATTCTCAGAATATTTTTCCAACAATTTGAGTTTCACATATTCGATCCTCATGTGGGCCGTAAAAAACTGAATGAATAGAATGCGTATATCTATTTTTCTTTAAATCTGTACCTATACCACACACACACACACACACACACACATATATATATATATATATATATATATATATATATATATATATATATATATTATTATTATTATTATATATGTTATTATGGATGATAACGAATACCAGTTGTCAAAATTTCAGCTTTTCACAGTTGTTATTTCTAACAAATATTAGGTTTTAAAATTTTGTCCCTTAGTTTAGAACGCTACTGTATATATATATATATATATATATATATATATGTCCAACCTCTCTACCACGAGTATGATGTGACATAAAGTTTATTTTTTAGTTCTTTGCAGTTGGTTTTAATTCCGCTTACCCGGTCTTATTGCTGTACTAAATGTAAAAAGAGCCAGTTTGCCTTAGAGTTTATTCGTAGCTTGAAATAAAGGTTCATGCTTTTCCGAAGAGCATTCGGCCGAAATAAAACGCGAACAGCCTCGTCCACGATTAATTTCGTACGGTAATAATTATTACGTCACAAGCTTATTTGGGTACGAGCAAATTTGTGTATGTGAGTTTGCATTTGTACGTGTTAACGTGACATCGGCAGTCACACAAAACACAAGATCACCGACCAATTAGCAACAAAGAAAAATGACATTTCATGTTAGCACAATAAGGGCCTCTTCTTATGTACTGCCAAATCGAGATTTAAAAAAAAAGCTTTTGAGATAATCAAAATGACTTGTCATGGATTTACTATTCACATTATTGTATTATCGCTGTGTAATATAATTGAGGTTTATACTTAATTATAATAATTATAATAATTTGGTCCTGTGAGCAGAGTGTTTGCCATTGGTCCGGGAGACCGGGGTTCAATCCCGGGTCAAGTCATACCAAAGACTTTTTAAAATGGTACTTGATACCTCCTTGCTTAACACTCACAATTATAAGGTACGTATGTAGGGTGAAATGGAGCAATCCCGGGAAAGAAGTAGCGCCCACTACCTCGGTGTACTAGCTATTGAAAAGGGAGCCTTCGGGTCACCCCCGACTACTGTCGCCAACTTTACTTACAACTTACATATTTGTATTGGTAAAATTGTAAGTCGTTAGAAACTTCGAGTGAAATTGGAAGTCACATGAAAATGTCATAAGTATCAATGTGTCCCAGAATGTGAAGGCAGTCGGCCTGTCATAATAAGTGTTTTGTTTTTGAAATCGTAGTTTAAAAGGCTAGATATTGGAAAAATAAACAAAATGAAGACGGCTGATTTACCTGTCAGGTTTATGGAAACGTTTTAATGACACACATTATTATCATGATTAGCTGGTGAAATAATTAAAATATATTTTTTCAAGTTAGTCTGGAGTCTGGAGTTCACAATTTTGTCAGTTCAGAGCTGAGAGGCAGATGGTGGAATTAAACGCCTTCTGGCCGATGTGGCAAAGGAATTGGAGTTGGGTGTTCGATTCGTACGCACCGACACTTAGTGTTTCTATGACACCGTAAATACCGTCACTTCGGTCTCTCGTTGCGGATGACGACTGCTACACTATGAAATGTTACAGGAAGAAATAAACTCTTTCGTATTTTGAAGCAGCGAGTTCATCATGTGTTTGAAGAGGGTGACGTCTATGAATATTTAAAATGGTACCGGGTGGGTGAGGCAACGTTGCACTAGTCTCTTTGGTCCCTCTACTGTTACACGCTTTCCATTTGGGGCCATGGTGTTACGCATTTCCTTTAGGACCCATAACGTTCTGATTGGGTGTCGTAGCGTTAAAGGAGCAGTCCAGGAAATTCCACGGAATTAATGCAAATGTACTGCTTGAATTAAAGCTATAAATAACATTTTTCAATAAATCTTTGTCAATACTGTATGAATTTTGTGAATTATACCCAAAAAGAACCCACAGATGAAAGGAAAAGAATTTCTGAAAGCTGAAGATTCGATTTAGTTTGGTAAATTTTGCAGATGAAATTATGCATCTTATTTTGGAGAGAAAAAACAAGAGTTAAATTTTTCGTTTGTTGATTCGATTTTCTGTAAAGCTTATGCGGCCGGTTTGCGAGAAAGACAGCATTGATAGCCGCACGATTGCAGCTCATTATGATTATAAACGCTGTCGACCAAACAATCAATTATTTAAAAAAGAAAAACATTCGCTTTCCGGCTATCATATAATAAGATTAAAAATGAATAATAAGATATAGTTATTTTTAGTCTGTGTGAGTTCGAAAAAGTGGAAAATAATTAGAAAGAAACCAGAATCATTAACGATTATTTAGGAACTTATTTTTCTCAATCAAAAATTATCCTCTTTATTTAAAACTCCAGGTGACTAATAGACAAGAAAATATTTTGTTAATGAATATTTTGATATACTCTCTGTATCTTTAATATATATTTATATAATTTCAGTTAGATGTTATTGACGATAGACCATACGAAGATCACTTGTTTCTACAGCAAGTTTCCAGACAAAACATTTATGAGTAATAAAAAAAAAAACATCGTTCAGAAAGTATTTAGAAATACAAATGAGCAAATAAAGCCAAAAAAATATTTAGCTTATTTCACGATTTATTTAATTGAATATGTAATTAAGCATTTAAGTTTTTCGAGATATATATATATATATATATATATATATATATATATATATATATACCTTTAAGAAAAACAAAATCCCGTAACATTAGGATTATAAATTTGTTTCCATCCTGTTATGGGTATTGAATGATATTTTGTCCTGACGGAATTATTCCCGACTCCGGTTTAACTGGACTGAATAATACATACACATATATATGTCTATATATATATATATATACACACAAAAACACACACACACACACACACACACATATATATATATATATATATATATAGGGAAATATTAATATACTTTCCTATGGACCATGATTGTCCTAAACTGTAACTTGAAAGAAACCCATCCGTCCCAGATACTTGTTACTCGCCCTGCATTTCTCTATGTTGTTTGATATTTATTGAGCCCAGTTCTACTAAAATTTTTGGCAGTCTGTTATTATCCTTTTGGCTATGAGTTCTTCTCAAGTCTATTTTTGTTATTTGATTATTCAAACTGATCTGTTGATCCCTTTTTCTCTATATTTTCTTTTTTTTCTCGTTCTCTCTCTGTCTCTTTCTTGGCGTTAGTCACTGTATTCTTCTTTTCTTGTCATCGCTATCAATATGTGATTTTCCGAAATACATGTATATATATATATATATATATATATATACATATGTGTGTGTGTGTGTGTGTGTGTGTGTGTGTGCGTCTGTGTGTGTGTGTGTGTGTGTGTGTTACTATGTTTTAAACGAGAAGAAAATATGCATCATACAAGATTTTTATCAGATCAATATATCTAGAATATAATGATAATAAAGCAATTTTCAGTTTGGTTAGCAAAGCTAATAATAAATTTGTGGCATCTGCTATTGAAATGAATGTAATTCTTTTTGATATTTTTTCTGTGCAACGAAGACACCTCAGTTCTATATAGAATCATTCATTCTTTCCTAAATAGAATCATCGTATCATTTTGCACAATATTGTTTCAAAGGGAGTTATAATACATATATATATATATATATAGAGAGAGAGAGAGAGAGAGAGAAAAATAGAGAAGGGAGAGTGAGAAAGGGGAATAACAATAACAACAGCGAATTGTGTCTGGGAAAAATCTATTCTTGAATACACTTTGTTTGATCTGATAATATATCTTCATATTTTTCTACTTTTGAGACTGTTCCAGATGGTGGTAAAAACCTTGGCAAAAAATGAGCGGGATTTTTCTTTGACCTCGTGTCTGATTTTTCTTTTCCTGATATGATTCACCGACCCTCATTGTCATTTTATCATCTTATCTTCTTCAAGACACCCATTTCACGATATATCGATTTGACCATAAAGTTTTTCTTTTTTATTGTACATTTAAATCAGTATGAAGAATTTTCAAAGCAACATTAAAAAAAAGTATTTGTGTAATATAATGGACGAGGGATTTTGTTTTATGCCTTTCAGTTTAGTTAGGCTGTTAACCTTTCAGCTCAGTGCATGGGTTACTTAAGTGCAACATGAATGCAGGTGTTCACGCGCACGCGCGGGGCGGACGTGTCATTCAGAGATGTCAAAATGAAAATCCCAGATTGGGGGATGTTGATGTCATCATACTCGGAAGCGCGGAGGATTTTGGGAGATTTTTAAAAAGTCAGTTGAGTTGAAAACAAGACATCGAACGAGAAGGGTCAACTTTCGGGGCTCGCTGAGGCGAGACAAATTTGCGTGCTACAGGCGCCGCACGAGATGGGGTGGGGGAGCAGATGGAAAATCCAGAATAGAAGAATGTGTATCTATCTCCTTATGTCGAAACCTTTTAACTCAAAGGTAATAAAAGGTTTCATACCTGAACTAAGATATTATGAACATTCTATGTACGTTTCACATATCCGTATCTGGATAAGGTACATTTGATTGCATTGAAACAATTTATATATTGGTGTAGATTAATCGTAATGTTTTGATTTAAGCTTACTAAAAGTGAAATATTTAGTTTTTTGTGTCTAATCTTTTTAATAATATTGAAGATAGGTAAAATTTCAGCTGCATGGGAAAAAAGTTTTGTGAATTTTATGGAAACCCTAATCGAAGGACAAAATGTGCGAAAATCTTTAATTTTCGCTCATAGATTTAAAAAGGTTTGATTAGTATTAATTTTGTTTATCAATTAATCCTATGAATAATAAATATACAAAAAAAAAAGAAGAAAAAAACAGTATTTTCATAATGTACCCGCTAAAGGATGTCCAAATATTGGCTTTTTTTGAGAAGACACATTTTGGGGATGCAAGGATGATTCGAAAAATAACTGAACTGTCATCAATATTTTTTATTGAATGCCTCAAACAAACTCCAATCTTACCATATTTTATTGCAATAGGGTAAAAGCGACTCGGAGGATCACCCTAACCCTGAATCTAAACCAGATACTTATTGTCGACGGTTGAAGAATAGTGATCTCCCCTGTGACAGTTGAATATCCGAAACCAATTTAAAAGTAATGTATTTGCCACTACCTATTAGGTTTTATGCCGGGGGATCATCAATTTAATGTCCACATCGAATGATACTAATTATAAATTCCCTACTCTGAATCGGCGAAATTTATTTAGGAACTATTATAAAGCTTTCAATAAAAATCACAAAATACACATAGAAGTTAAATATATAGATGCATTTGTTTTTAAAGGTCACTTAGGAAAAATAAATAGAAAACCTGCTGGAAGAAAATTAACATTGGAGATAGTCATTGACGACAGTTATGTCGGTGGTGACCGATTTCCTTTTGGAAGAGGGGAAACATTCCCTAAAAAAACTGACCTCAAATCTAGGACTTTGTTGTTTTATTTCATCCCTTCTATTTCTGAGACGGTCGAAGTATGTGGGAGCAAAAAATGGACACAATTTGTTGAATAACTGTTTTGTTCTACTTGGAACCAGTCCATCTCGTGTCTTTGAGTG
Source organism: Sepioteuthis lessoniana (assembly GCA_963585895.1). Lineage (NCBI taxonomy): Eukaryota > Metazoa > Mollusca > Cephalopoda > Myopsida > Loliginidae > Sepioteuthis > Sepioteuthis lessoniana. Next base: position 18,630,367 of record OY757904.1, on the reverse strand, counting down.
GTTCAATTGCTTTTCGTCCACGCTTCATCACACAGGAAAAGAGAATCGAAAGAACCCATCTACATTTATAGGGGTGCATAGAGCACTGAAACTCCACTTCAGTTTTCTTGGGTAAGATCGCTAGGTAGCCCAGCAGTATGTTGATTTCGGCAAGATTTGGTTAAGTGCTGTTTCAAGACCTTAGATTTAGATCATACATATTTTGTAGCACCAAGCCAACTGGAGGAGATTTTGAACTTTGTAAAGGAGTTTCTCATCGAGCTTCTTGATTTCCTCTAGATAAATTAACTACAATGTTATGATATTCATAACATACAGAATGAATGAAAAAAAATATGTGCGAAGTTTTTGGTGTAACAAATTAGAACATACTTAACTATCAGTAATAACATGTCGGACTCGAAGTATATAATAAACCGCTGAATGTAAGAAATAGTTGAAAATCTGATATTTCTATATTATGGGTTCAGTGTTATACAGTCATATAATAAATATGCTTATATACACATGCATATACATGCAGAATGGATCACAACAACACAACGATAAAAGACGAGCGAAGTCTTCTTTAAAAAATATACCTCTCACTTTATTGTAAGGGTTCGAAAAGGGTTACTCAAGGTTTGCGTGTGAGCGGGAGCTGGAGACCAAACAGAACTGCAATATATTGACCCCACTCTTATGGCCATCAGCGTTGTGCCTTTCTCGTTCTCCTGATGCCCAACCGGAGGCCCAGAGGCCCAGCTCTCTGCTGGATGATGGTTTTCTTTACTGCATCTTATCACCAACTGGTCTCCAAAACTCCATCGGGGGTCCCGAGGACCCCTTTGGCCGGGTGTGGCTTTCCCTACCACTTCTTGTCAGCAACTTCTCTGGACCCCAACTCCATCGGGGGCCCCGAGGTCCCCTTCGGCCTGGTGTGGCTTTACATACCACCAATCGTCTCTAACTCCAACTGTCTGACTTCTGTCTTGACTGAGTTATATAATAGTTCAATCGCCCACTCAATCGCGCACTCAATCTTTGGAATGGCATGTTTGATCGTCGTCAAGCGGAAATAACTGTCATGCAGTTCAGAGGTCACTCTTTTCCGGTGCATCAGTTTATGAGTGTACCATGGGATTTTTTACCTTGTCCCATTTCGTTAGCCAAGCACGCTTACGCGATTTCCTCTCATAACTCTCATTGGAATGTGTCACTTCCTTTCGGTGCATCACCTTAGAATGGCAAGTTTGGCCGGGTCGAGGGTCAAAATACAACATCAGTATTATTTGCCTTTATGTAAGCATATAACGTCTCAGAATTTGTCAACCACTTACACATTCTGTTTCTTTTGCTTTATATTTGTATCGTACTGTTATAGAATCTAACTCAATAAAATCTGGAGCCGAGATATCTTTATTTTAAATCAAAAAATGGTATAAATCTCATAGTTCCGAACTAACTGAAAATATATAAGATTTTCAATTCAGATGTTTCTTCCTTCTTTTTTCTTTTTTTTTTTTTTTTGTGTGTGAACAGAGTAAAAATTAGATTACAGTTATGACATCAGTGATCAAATGAAAACATAATTAACGCTGAAGACAATATTCGTCATCAAGTCTAGTTAAGCTAGAATAGGAGTCGATTGTATTTCCCTGTGTAAGTTACAGCAAAAATGAACCGAAAATCTCTCATTGCTAAAGTAAAAAGTGATCCGTAGCAAATAAATAATAAGAATTGGTCACGGAACAATTTGAATAAATCAGCAATAACGACACTTTAGGTAGAAAGTGCAATAAAACTCATACATTCTTCCAAAACTATGTAACGTTTTTTATTTTACGAGGATCATTAAATATGGGTACTGTTATTGATAGTACACACATGAAACTCTAGTCCCCTTCGAAGTAATCTCCTTCGGCTGCAATGCACTTGTTGTACCGTTCGAACAACTTCGGTGAGGCCCCATGGAAGTCATCTTGTGTGAGCGTGTCAATGACCTTCATCACAGCCTCTTTCATCTCCACAATTGTTTCATAACGACTGCCTCTGAGCTTAGGGAATAAGCAAAAGTCACAGGGAGCAGGTTCTGACTATAGGGAGGCTGAGGAACTGTCTTGATTCCCATCTAGGTCAAATAGTCTGTGACAAAGAAGGAATTGTGAACTGATCCATTGTTTAGGTGGAAATGCCACTGTTCCGATTTGAAGAGTGCTTGCCTCTTCCGATGGAATCTCTTCCAGAACTCCCTTAAAACCTCAACATAGTAACCCTAATCCTAACCCTTTGGCCAATCAACTCTGGTGTATTGAATTCCTTACTCCTTGGCTTCCTTGAATCTCTTATGCCTCTAAAAAACTGATGCTCGATTCATGCAAGTTGCTCCAAAAGCAGTCTGAAGCATTCCATACGTTTCTGTAGTATTTTTTCCAAGTTTAAAACATAATTTTATTACATCATTGAAATTCACCTGATGTGACAATCAGGCTTTAGTAGGATGTATTCCAATTACTGTTATAGCTGTTCATTTGAACCTGAAATCATAAAAATTGGTCAGTCATCTTGTACGATGGTTAGCAATAAAATACTGAATTTTCAAGAGTCTACGACAATTCTAAAGTATGGAAATTTATTGAAGGCATAGGTATGTTTTCTCTGATAAGGATTAACCTCTGTCAAAATATGTAATAAATCTATCGAGTCTTTTACTGTTATTAAACCAAATATATTTGAAAATATACGGCTAATTATCGTTGAATATTTATTTAAATCATTCTTCAAGTATAAACGGGATTTTTAAGTTCATGTAATGGGAAACATTGATGATTTAATATCTTATGCAATCACTGTTCTTATTCAGCGAATGCACTTCCTTCACTCACAAAGACACCACACTCGTAAATGCAGAGTAATTGCACTCGTAAAGCAGGTGAACAATCAATGCACTTGCTTAATTACAGCACTGAAAAATCACTACACTTGTCAAATCATTGCGTCTGTAAAATCCCCCCACTCGACAAATTATTGGACACGTACAATCAATGCATTCGTAATATCACTACTCACAATCATTGCACTTGTGCAATCACAGCACTCGAAAAACAATGGGACTCGTCAAATCTCTTCAGTTGTATGATCACGTGCAACCAATTTCACATGCTGTTTCTCGCACAACTTCAAGAACACATCCGTTAATTTGAAACAAGCCAGTCCATAAGTCTTGGTGGAGGAAACAATATTCATACCCTTTCTCAGCAGCAAAGCATGCATACAGTACGAATAAACTCGCCTCCCCCTCTCTCTCTCTCCCATCTGTCTTTAATAATCCTCTCTTCAGGAAATTGCTTTTGAGGGCACCCAGTGTCCGTAAAAAAACTGATTAATGGACAGCATTTGTGAGTCTCTTTTAAAGGAGTCGAGAGAAGAGTATCACAAATGAGTTGGTCGTTACTTCACCAGCTGTGCCTAGTATGCCTGAATAATCTTATTCGGATGGTTTGTGAGATTGGAGGGAAAAAGCCGTATTTTTTGGCAGCTATGTCTTCCCTTTCATTTCCCTGTATGCCCATATGGATACCGAGCCATTTTTTAATACAGGGAAATGAAACGACAGACACAGCTGCAAAAAAAGCACTCCAGACACAATATTCAATACAAAAATTCCATACACCGACCTAAAACCACTTATTACAAAATTTATACACAAGAAATGGCAAAAATCTGGGGATGATTAAACACAGAACAAGATCCATCCTATTCAAGATACCATAAGTGAATGGCCAGCAGGTTATAGAAGAAATAGAAAAGAAGAAGTGATAATCTCCAGACTTCGTATTGGTCACACCCACATTCACACCTCCTAAAAGGGGAAGACTCCCCAGAGGTACATGCAAAGTATCTCTGACAGTCAAACACATTCTCATAAAGTGTGAGAGTTTTAGTCAAATTCGCCCAAAGCATTACCTATCAAACAATTTAAAGAACCTCTTCAAAAACTCCAAACCAGAGGAAATCTTAAGCTTTCCAAAAGAAATCAATCTCTTCGTCAAAATCTCGTCAAATATAATAAAACATTACTAAAACTCATACCTCAAAACCTAAAACATGCACAAAAGACAAAAGCAATTTAACCCTTCTTGCATTAAATGACCCACAGTGGTTGATATGCCGTTAAACAAAACTCAAACTCAAACTAATAATCGCTTACATTCTCTGACTTTATTTTTTTATATAATCCTAATCTTCGGATATACCAAAACTTAGACTCCTCTGACAACCAAACAGTTCAATTTATTAATCCACCATTCCCTGCTGACATTTTAAAATACATGTGAAAAATTAACTTGTTTGATAATTTTATGATTTGGGGCAGCACAAATTTATCAAAATGCCTATGATTTACTTTTTTGACTTTTTTGGTGTGATCTCGACAGTGCAATGTTTTTATGTTAGACTTCTCATGATATGATAAATCTTATGATGTATAAGACTTCTAATGATATATAAGACTTCTAATGATATTATATAACTTATGATATAACTTTATACCTTAACCATAATAACTCGTCCCAATAACCTCAAAGACTTCAAATTAGACTTCACCGTTTTCATGATTTAAAATTTTTGTTCTTGAAAAGTCGCAATAGTTTCTCAGGAAAGTAAAAAGTTTCAAGTCAATCGAAAGTTTAACTATAATTCTTTCTCTATTAATGAAAATTTTCTCTCTGAAATAGTGTATTCTGGGGGTAAAATTGACTTTAAAATGTTTCTATTTTGTAAAAATCACGTGAAAATTTTTCAACGATTGATGACGTCAGCACGACATCTTAATGAGGTAGACGATTTTTTTCATTCAACCTAAGCCGCAATTTAATCGATTATTTAAACGAACTGTGGTCGTTAAAGGTGGAATCTTTTATTTTTATTATTTTTTTCAAAATAGGTACCTCCAATTTGGTCAAAAATTAGTTAAAAAAAAGAAAGTCACGTGATAATAAAACGTCAATCTGCACACCCAACTTCGTATATATAGCGTGGCCTGGTCGAATGATTAAAACGTATTTGATGAAGAGAGTTAGAATTTACTTAGGCTGATAAAACAACGATGCGTGTGTATGTGTGCGAGGGGAGGTGTAACGTATCATCGAAAGTCATAAATTACTTCGATTTTTTCTGTTTCAATAATAAATTATTGCTAATGAGTAACGTTTGAAAGAGGATTGATTAACTATTTTTTTTTTATCATCCAAACTTCTTTTAAGGTCGAAGATCGTTACACATTGAATATGAAAATCTTTCAGCTTTGAATTCAATCATTTCTTTAATACATCTTAATACAATCATTATAATTTAAAACAAATTTGCTCGGATTGTCATCTTTCCTTTCCTTTCCTTTCTTTTCGTATCTTTTATTCATTTATATTATTCTATTTTCATTTATTTATTTATTTCATTTTCACAATTTCTGATTTATTCACAACACAATTAATCTCTGTCTGTCTAGGGAAATAATGGATAGAAAGAGGAACTGGACTCCTTTTTTCTCAACCTCTAATATCAAACAACTTGAATTAATATCCATCATCATCAAGTCATGTTGACAACGCGGATTTCTCGGACTCATTCTCACTATTTATTCCTATCTTTCATCTTTCCTGGTAGGGCCTCTTGACTACATCCACTGTTTGCACAGAACCGACGTGTGTAAGTTCTTGCTGGTCGGTCCCATATAGGAGTCCATTTTTGCACATAGCTTATGATACTGTTTTTACTTCGCCACTAGTGCCTTGCAGGTCTTCTTAGACTAACTCCGATGATTCGTGAGAAGGGAGGTAAGTGGATGTACAGCCACTGTTTGTAGAATTTAACCTCCAGGATTAATTCAAAGTTGCACCCAGCAATTTTATGTAATTTCCATGTCTATCACTTTCTACTTATGTACTGAACGAACGTAATGGTTAATGAGCTATACTACAGGCTCTAGATAAACTAGTTCGAACTCCAGTCATGATATTTTCGGACTTGGTAAAGGTTTTTAACCCGTTATATTCCCAGTTATGGGTTAAAAAGTATTATTGCTGTTCTTCTACTAGTATGAATTTAGCATAAAATAACCAACGAAGTTTGATATGCCATTAAACAAGGAATCCAAGAAACCAATTATTTACTAATCTTAGATACAAGGATAAAATAGTAGGCCGCTTTACGCGATTCAACCTCGCTAAACATATGAAAATATAACAGAATTATTGAAGTCACTAAACTAGTAATAGTCTTATAATATTATTTTGATTATGCATTTATTCAAACCCACTGCACGAGCAGTATGTGATATAAAGTCAATTCTTTAAGCGGAGTAAAGCTGGTTTGAATTTAACGTCTTCCCCCTCCGGATTTGGTGCCTTACGAAGGTTAAAAATGACAGTTTGTCCAACAATTTGTTGTATTTTGACCTTCGACCCGGCCAAAAATGCCATTCCAAGGTAATGCATCGGAAGGAAGTAACACATTTTAATGGCAGTTATGAGAGGAAATCGCGTGGGCGGAAATTGGCTGATGAAATGGGACGAGGTAAAAAATTCCCATGGTACACTCATAGACTGATGCACCGGAAGAGAGCGACCTGTGAAGTGCATGACAGTTATTTCCGCTTGACGACCATCCAACATGCGATTCCAAAAATCGAGTGGGCGACTGAGTGAGTGTTGAACTATTATATAACTCAGTCAAGACAGAAGTCAGAGAGTTCCAGTTAGAGTTGGAGACGGAGATAGACAAGTTGTGGTAGGTAAAGCCACATCAGGCCTTGGGGCCCCTGATGAGTTGCAGTTAGAGATCGGACGGAGTAATAGACGAGATGTGGTAAGGAAAGCCACATCAGGCCTTGGGGCCTTGGGGCTGAGATGAGTTGGGGTCCAGAGAAGTTGCTGATAAGATGCAGTAAAGAAAGCCATCACCCAGCAGAGTGGGCCTCAGTGCCTCCGGTTGAGCATCTGGAGAACAAGAAAGACACAACGCTGACGGCCATAACAACGGGGTCAAAATATTGCAGTTTCTGTTCGGTCTCCAACTCCCTCTCACATACAAACCTTGAATAACCTTTTCGAACCCTTGCACTAAAGTGAGAGGTACATATTTTCTAAAGAAGTCTTCCTGCGTCTTTATTTATTGTGTTGTTATGATGCTGCAGGTGTAGATGACAATATAACAAATTGACTCAAAGCTAAGAGCAGGAAGAACTGATAGATTTACGCCTCCCCGAAATTCATTATCACGAATAAAAACGCAAATAGCTCTCTCCAGGAATTGAAACCCATTTACCGACTCCATTTCCCTCGACAATAACCTTTATGTCAAGTGCACTTCCTTCCTTTGACACAAGCTTATATATATATATATACCTTTAAGAAAAACAAAAACCGGTCACATTAGGATTATAAATTTATTTCCATCCTGTTATAGGTATTGATATGAATCAATAGCATAAAAAATAATAGGACTTCTTCAGATCTAATAGATACATTATTTACAATCAGAATAGACACAAGAGGGAAGGGTGGGAGTGGGTAGATGAGGGGTGATGAGTTTCCTCCCCATTTGCCCACTTCCGGTTTTTCTTTTTATTACCGGTCGGAATCACAATAAAGTTACTAGACGTGTATTCAAATCTCACTTTCTACCGTAAATTAAAATCTAAATTTTTAAAAACTTAAATTCTAAATACATCACAACGTAAATCTCTAGATTTAATAATAATTTAGGGAATTATAACAATTCTTATTAACCTTACGCAAAGATTACAGAAATAATTATCTTAAATCAAATTAGAAATTTTAAATTAAAAATTCTAATTAATTTTTTTTATTCGTACCCATTAATTCAGTTACTTTTCCATTGAAAAGTACGTTCACATCACACGGTGTCATCCTATTTTTTATTTCATTCACTTCACCTAAAATTGATCCTGTTTTTTAGTCAATTAAAAATTATCTATGATATTTGTCTATAGTTTAAATTTATTCCTATGTCTACATCTAGCTACTAAATCACATCTCTGATTTTATAATTTCCCAGGGTCTTGGTATATATATATATATATATGGTGGGTTTAAAACCTGTCATGTGTATTTTGATGCTGGGCCTAGAATAACTGTTTTCTGTGATTAATTTTCAGCTTCATACAACTGAGTTTGGGTCTAAAATATGTCTCATTCTTTTTTTCATCCGTCTCTCTACCAGAGGACCGTGAGAAGCTGCCAGAACTGGAAGGAATGTAAAATCATGTGATATTTTTAGTCTTTTATGTATTTAATTTGCCCTGTTCCTAGTAGTATTAACTACTTTTAAATACTTTTTTTCATTCGATTTTGGATAAATAACTAAAACTTACATACATACATACATATATATATATATATATTGATTATATATATATATATATATATCGATTTTAGATGAATAACTAAAACTTACACACACACACACACACACACACACATATATATATATATATGTTTGTGTGTGCGTGTGTGTGTTAAGTAAAAGATAATGATAAAGGTATGTTGAGTGTCATACCATTACAATATAACGCAATTAATTGCTTAATTATTCATCTGTTCTTCAAAGTGATCTCGGCTATAAAAGTTATCAATAATCATAATGTGATGTAAAGATATTGAACATTAAATGAATGATTACTTTAAAATATTCAAAATAGTGTAAGAGAGGGCCTCAACTAGCGTAACAATAAAGTCCATCGCCAAAATTGACAAAAAAAAAAACAACCTAATAAAATGTAGCTCCTACGTTTACATAAATAACGGTCGTTACCGGACGAAGTGTAAGATCGTAGATGTTTTGGAATTAGTGTATGGGATTTATTTACCGAATTACGTCCCAGGGAATTTAGGTAACTTGATTTTATTTCTTGGGTCTAATTTCCAAGTTTAAATTATTTAAACGCTATAATATTTCATTCAGAAGCTATAAATATTTTAACTTTAAATTAGTTGCTATTATGTGTTGAAGTGATGTCAAGAAATGTTTAATTCCTAAAATACTTAAAATTTGATATTTAATCGTCCGTATGTTTTAGGCTTCCTGCCTATCTATGTTGTCAAGCGTAACCTAGAGAAAACATCTGGTAAACTTTTGATTTATGCAATATACTTAAATTAGTCTAACTCTGAGGATAGAGAATTTTTACTAGAATTTCTATTTTATGAATAATATTTAATGATCAGCGTTTACGCTGAATATTTTTTGATGGTGACCAAAATTCTCGATATAACGGAAATAGAATTGAAAACCTTTTTCGTTTGCCTAAGTATAAATGTCAATATCATCATACATCACAGCTACATGAGAAACCCATGGAGGTTTTCCATTATATTATATATATATATATATATATATATATATATATATATATATATATATATATACAGTGTATCGGATGGAAACTAAAACTTGGTTAAGTCGTCATTATAAAGTTATTTTGGCGGAGGATATTACGATATTCCCCGCCCACTGTCTTTGGAAGCTGACTGGAGATTATATATATATATATATATATATATATATAGACACGTTTGGTTAAATATCACGGATTGTTTTTGTTTGAATCTACAAGTGAAAACGGTGAAGTCTAATCCCAATGACTAGTTCAAGTTGGAAAAGAAAGTACCCTATATTAGCCCAAGCGCTTTCGACCATTTCGTTGATCTTATTTGGAGGTTGTTTTAAATGCAGAAAAGAAAACATATCTGTGGAACAACAGGTCCTTTGGATTAAAAGAGGTGGGAGAGGAGCCATCTTCCGATGACTGATGCCCTAGTTAGTAACATTCATCGGCCCATTCAGTATTTATTATATTTCAGCCATTCATCAACTTTCGCGCGAGAAACAACATAATGTCACAATCTCTCTATGAACACAACTTAAAACTCTAATGATGTGATATATATATACATGGTGAAGATTAAATAGGGGAATGCGAATAAAAACCCTAAATGAGGCAACAAAAGAAACACCCTTTAGTCGTTCCCCATCCCTCCATCTTGTATTGAACAGCCGACGGTTTTCTCGTATTTTGGTACCAGAAAGAAACCGGACTTCCCCTAAGAGGGAAGTTGAACTATTCTAAAAGTGGGCGAAATAATAAGTAGGGAAGGAGCATCGGCCAGGAATCGGTAATATGACTTATTTGAATGAGAATCCAAGACCCTACATATTGGGGTAGGGAAACATTATAAGATTAGGTATAAAAAAAAAAGAGGGGAGATTTTGGTTGCTATAAACTAGATGACGTAGCCACGACGCACAACATTCCACTTGCTTGGGAAAAAGGGTGACAATGAAACAACTACATACCCAGGGTGGCATTCCGAGAGATTCAGACCATCGCTGCCATGTGCAGGAAGAGCAGGAAAAGATGGCTCCAATGATGCTCCCTTTCTTACGACCAGGCTTGCTGCATGCAGCCACCTATTGTTCAATGTTATGCGGTCCAAGCGTTTTCTTTCGAATTTGATCTTGACCCTAAGCTGATGCCTAAAGAAAAGAATCAGATCACGATGAGAAAAGTTTTCGCCGTCATACAATCCCTTCTTTCGCGTCGTCCAAATCACCATTCTGGCTACGGCTAGGATCGCGAGAAACACCACACATTTCTCACCTTTCTACGGAGGCAAAGCATTGTCATCGACGTAAACAACGTCGAGCAGCACGAGCTGTTTAGGATGAAATCGAGACGTCCACTCCCCGGCGTGTCTCCAAAACGGGCGAACCTGGTCGCAGTAGTAGAAGGTGTGCAAAGCCGTTTCTTCCACCCCACTGCCGCAGCGGGGTTAATAAGGCATATCTACCAGACCCGCTTTGAAGGCCCAGTCGCGAAGGGGTAGCGCATTCTGAGCGAGCTCAAGCCTGGCGCCCAATTCCATTTGACGAATCTCTTTTAGAGAGCAGCTGAGTCGCTACAGGAACGAATCCGAAGCGGCACCCACCACTAGGTCCCGATACAGCTCCTTTCGAGGACAAGAAAAGTCACTGAACCGAGGCAGATTACGAAGGGTCTTATGGCACTCGGTAAAAAAACAGTGGCTTGCTCCTTGGTTTACGGTGGCTCTCGGCAACGGGGTTTGACGCAGGATGGGAGAAGCCACCAAAACCTTGCGCTTCCACACTGTTTCTCTCATCAAAGATCGACCCAGGAAGTCCATTTGGTGGCCTGGCCCAAACCACACCGAAGGATGTGGATGGGTCCATCGCTCAAGCGTAAAGGTCCAGACAGGGGAACACTACTCTTCCAGGCACCTAACAGCGGACCTTCACTCTTATCAATGTTTATCTTGGCTCCTGCTGTCTATTCATACCTAAAGATTGCCTTCTTCACGGCCTCTATGTCAGAAAGGCAGGACACAAAAACTGTGATGTCATCGGCGTACGCGAAAACCATTGCTTGCTTGTTGTCGATAAAGATAACTCTGGTTTGATTTCCGATGATCCACCTTATCGAAGGCCTTGGACTGATCTAAACTGATCAGCTCAGCATCTGTGTCGTCTTTTATCCCCTCAATGATCTAGCGAATCAGATTCAGATTGTTATGGATTGGTCTTCCCGTTACAGAGTAGTTCTGCTCAGGGGCGATCAAACCCCTAACAACAATCCGCCAACGATTCGCCAAGATCCGGGCCCAAATCTTTAATTCTATGATGAGCTGAGTTATGGGCCTGTAATCATCTAGTTTCGCTCAACCATGCTTGCTTCCTTTCTTTAGTAATGCTGCTAGGGATGCCCCTGTGAGCAAACCAATAGTTGAACACATTCGTCAGAGTAGGCACAACATGTAGGACATCCTCAAGTACACTTCGTAGAGTAAACCATCCTGAACCGGCGACTTGTTGAGACCGGCCTTCTTCAGCGCATCACGAATTTCATGCACTGAAACCAACCCTTCGCAAGCAGCCACTTCCACCACCCGAAGTCAGAGGATATCGGCAACATACTTGCGAAACCCCTGAAGCGGGACAATTAGCAAGACGGCAAAACTATCATGAAAATGTACTCGGAAGGTCTCCCTCCTCCACCACCCGGGAAAGTGTATCTTCTAAGGCCTTCGCCTTCTTGGCCCTTTCGAGTCTGAGCTTATGGCCTTATTTGAAGGCGAAGTCCCTAACCCAATATTCTAGAGAACCCCACCTCCTATTACCCACTACCGCCCCTTCTAACATCCGCTAAATAAGTGATTCTAGCTTGCCCCGGAAATTCTGTATCACCAGTAAGGTGGTATTGAATATCCTATGTCCGGCGAGACTAGGCCTATTTTCTAAGCACTGACTGACCCTAACGAGTTTATAGTCAGTGAGTCTTATCCAGTGAAACGTGGGACAAGAAAAGAAATGGGAGTTAGCTCGTCTAACACTGTCCAGGAAAGACCTAATACGGAGAGGCCAAACTATCTACGTCCATATCTCCCTCTCTGGGTGATCCAGACAAAACCTGTCGACTATGTTGAAACGGGGTATGAAGTCAACCAGGCTGGTTTCACTGATGTCCAACCCCTTAGTACCCTTCCCAGCCTTATCGATCTTGCAATAAAGCATCACATTCCAATCACCCACGCAAAATATCCGTTTCGAATCGCCGAGAAACAGCTCCAACCACTGAAAAAAGGAGCGTTTCTCACCAATGTAATTGGGCGCATACACCACAACTACTCAAAAGCTGATTATTTTCACTGAAAAATCAGCAACAACCAGTCGGCCCACGTTACTTTCAAAGACAAGATCAACATCCGCGTAAAAGCTGCGTCCGATTACCAAGGAGAACCCTGCACTACAGTGAAAGCCGAATACTTAAAGACCGACAAAGTCATCCTTCAGGCCCCGAGCGTCCGCTGCTCAAATGAAGTGTCTCATGCTCCGCAGCGATATTCACACTGAGGTTCGGGAGTTCACCGAGCAAACGCGCACAGTTGCTCGGATCCCTCAGTCCTTGCATATTCAGACTAGCAAGATTTAACCTTCCTGCTCAGTGTCAATAATGGTTTTAAAGTCTTCAGGGATTAAGATGCACACGGCGTGTACAAGGGAACCTGTGCTGAGAGTAGTAGTTACTCGGCCGTCCCTTGACAGTCAACCGACATCCATGAGGAACCTTAGTTTTTTATCCCTATTAAGTGAGGGATGGCCATAAACAAGGACCCATCCAGAAAAAAAGTCGGACATTTTTATCAAGGAAGGGTGCTCCAACTCCGCCAACCTTACGGCAATGTCGACCTGGCCAGCCTTTTCTAACGATTACCAGACGCCTTTTGTCCGGCTGACGAAAGTGGTCACCATGGGTGCACCTTTGAAGTTTCTGTGATTAATCACTGGTTTGTCCAGCGTTTTTGAAAATTGTATGAGGGTCCCTTATGCCTACCGGAGTGTGTAATCGAGTTTTGGATCGACAAATCTGGGAGAGCATAGGGCCATACTTTGGAAGTCTAGGTTTTTAGGTTAAAGTTTCTGGGACGGAGTGTTTTGTTTTTTTTATCTGTCGAGTATACAGACTTGGCCGTTTAGTTTTTGTTTTTAGGTAGTTGTCGTTGGGAGAACGGATATCGAGGTAAGGAATGCATGAGTTGTCACAGCTTTCGTAAAGCTGTCAACTGAGTCGACTCCACTATATCGGTTGCCATAATGAAGGTTAAAATTAAGTCAGTCACCAAGTGAAGTTGCCATGGTGGCCTGAAGCCTTGTGCCTGCTCTCCATGGGTACGAGGCCTGGATGGAGGAGGTCGCAAAGAAAAAAATCGACCGTAAAGTTATAAGCAAGCTCAGAAAAAAATATGTGTAAAAGGCTGAAGTGTGTCCAATGAAAATAACTACATATCAAAGAAGAAGCCCCCCTCCCTTGGCCGAGCACTAAAGCCAAGCTCATGAGAGGAAGAAGCAGAAGGAATAAAGAAAGTAAAAGCAAAAAGGAAAAATAAGTTCTCGTAGCAGCGATAATGATTCTCTACAGAAACACAAAAGTGAAAGTACATTCACCAGATGGAGACACGGAATACATCGACATTGTTGCAGGAGTACTACAAGGAGACACAGTAGCCGCGTACCTCTTTATCATCTGTCTAGACTATGTGCTTAGGACTTCGATCGACAAAATCAGAGAAAATGGCTTCGAGCTGACTAAGAGAAGAAGCAAAAGGTACCCCGCAAAAACAATCACGGACGCCGACTACGCTGATGACTTGGCGTTACTGGCGAATACGTCTAATCAAGCAGAGACATTACTGCATAGTCTGGAACGAGCTGCAGCTGGCATTGGCCTCCATGTCAATGCACACAAAACTGAATATATGTGTTACAACCAAACGGGCAACATTGCCACACTAGACGAAGCCTCTTTGAAACTAGTAGACAAATTCACCTACCTAGGAAGTAGCGTCTCATCAACCGAAAAAGACATCGACACACGACTGACGAAGGCATGGACAGCTATCGATAGGCTCTCGATCATATGGAAATCAGACCTGACCGATAAAATGAAACGCAGTTTCTTCCAGGCAGCGGTCACATCGATACTGCCATATGGATGCACCACATGGACGCTAACTAAGCGGCTGGAGAGGAAACTAGACGGAAATTACACAAGAATGTTGTGAGCAGTATTGAACAAGTCCTGGCGACAACACCCCACGAGACACCAACTATACGGACACTTGCCCCCCATCACGAAAACTATACAAGTTAGACGAACCAGACACGCGGGACACTGCTGGAGAAGCAAGGACGAGCTCATAAGCGATGTACTCCTGTGAACCCCCACATATGGATGTGCAAAAGCAGGACGACGAGCACGAACTTACATACAGCAACTATGTGAGGACACAGGATGTAACCTGAAGACCTGCCGGAGGCGATGAATGATAGGGAGAAGTGGCGAGAGAGGGTCAGGGATATCCGTGCTGGCAGCGCGACATGATGATGATGATGATGACGCCGCTTTAGAAACGAAAGCTGACAAAAATAGTAAGAAGAAAAAATCTGTTCCTGTCGTAATCTTTTAACTCCAAGTCGTCTTTGGGTGTAGTGTTAAATCGTTTGTTGAAGTAAGTTTTATACTTATTGGAGAGGCTTATATTTATTTGAAGTATTTTTCTTCTTTTTTTTTTTAAATTATAGATGGGGTTGGTTCATTCTGTTAGGATGGGTCGTTAATTATAGAATACATTCAATATGTTTCTACTGGAGGAGAATGCTATTTTTAGAGGAGTCTTTTCATGTTTTATAGTTATTCTTCGAGGATTTGTAATTGGTTTTTATTGTTATCTTCATATATGATTTTTGAATTGTTTATTAGGAGCTTTCTTATGTCAGGGGATTTGAGTTTGTCGGTGTTTTTGTTATGCTTTGTCATTAGATGTGGTAGGTAAGGCGACTAGAGAGTGTGGTTGCAGTTTGTCCAATGTAGGTATTAGTTGTTCTGATATTTTCCGCGATATACTCTCGAAATGGAAGTGTAGATTTATACACAGCATTAGTTTGAGTTAGTAGAGTTTTAGATGGGTTTGGGTATATATATATATATATATATATATATATATATGTGTGTGTGTGTGTGTGTGTGCGTGTCTGTGTGTGTATGAGTGTGTATAGACACTCACATATATGTGCATGTGTGCTTGTTAGTGTATTTATGGAGGTGTATATTTATAGTTATAATTTTAATCTAAAAATCTTTACAGTAATTTTGGCACGAAAATGTAGAGTCATATCACAATATTTTTCGAGTATAAGATAAGATACTGATGAAACAGGATAAAACTCACGATGTTGAGGTTGACGTATGCTAGAATAAAACACGCTTGAATATGTTAGATTCAGTTGAATAAATAAGTAAAATTTTTTTAGTCATGTGAAAATTACTTCACGCAGCTTAATCAGGTGCCAAATTACAAAGTAAATATTTACATTCATGCTGATATTTAGCTATTAATTGAGGATCGACAACATCAAACTGCGAGTCGTAAGTTTTTATCTTGTTTTATTGTCTTATTTTATTCTTGAAGCACACACACACACACACACACACACACACACACACACATGCACACACACACACACACACATATATATATATATATATATTAGCTGAATTTTGATCAGTGAATAATATTTGAGCTATGTCATTAATATTTACATGTGAAATACTTCATCTTCATAAGAGTGGATATTATGTTGAACAATCAACAATTTTTGTAAAAATAAGAAGCAGTTTGGTGTGGTTTCATTGGATTATGTTGGGTTGGGTACAGTGGCATATCAACCATTATAGCTTATTAAATGCCAAAACCTGTTTAGACATATATATAGTTATTTGTAAACACATTTTGTAAATAAACTTCTTAAATGAGCCCGAGCTCTTTTTTTTTTTGCATTAATTAAATGTTTTCACGTATTACTATGTGACAGTTACAATTTAACATCAGTCATTTGTTTTCACACTGTTTTATTTAACACTGATAGGATCCTATCAGGCGCTATCAGGGCAGAGTCGACCTGGGAGCAATTGCATTGATATGGGTACTTCACATTCCCTAAATCTCACCATCAGATCATTTAATATCATATAAAGAGCATTCATTGATAGGAGGGAGTTTTTCCCCTCTGCAGAAATGCAGTTCGTGTATTCTATAGCCAAGGCGACGGGGCTGGGTTTTGTTTTTTTCGTTTAATGACATATAAACCCCTGGTAGGTTATCCAGTGCCAAATATATTCTTGTAGAAAAACCGTAGTGGTACAATTTAACCCATTGCTAGAGGGTAACAAGTGGTCTATACATTTCCCAAGGTTATAAATCCAAAAGTTATCATAACAAAACTGGAGTTCAAACTTGAATACTACGATGTCACTGACTAATACATTAACCAACGTGCAACGTGGACTCCTTCGCTTAACAGATACGAACGTACTTAATTACCAATATATACTTATATATATTTTAGTATTACATTTATTGATTATATCACACTACTTTTATATCAATAGGTAAGTTGCTTAACAATTTAGCCTTCAGTTTTCTCTCATCAGAAAACATTAGCTCTTTTTCATTTTTTGAATATCATTTAATTATCATTATTGAATTATATAATTTCGTTGCAAGGACAACGTCCAATTCTGGCAAGCCGAAAAAATCCATTGTTTTTATTTCCCTGATGCAAAAAAAAAAAATAATAATCGTGTTTTTTTTTAATTAAAAAAAGAAACAAAAAAGAACAATATATGACTAGAAGATATTTATTTTCTCTCTGCAAAAGATGTTTAACTCTTGAGAATCAAGAACGAGACGAAAATATCCAAGATAAACAACAGAAAATTAAAATTAATCGAACAAATTCAGAATAAAATATACGAAATTATGAAAATAGCTAGAAAAAACAGAAACAGTTATTTAAATTAAAAATCATTATTTAAGTTGCCACGATGAATAATTTTCCCTGCTTTCATTCCTATCTCTTAATATATATATATATATATATATATATATATATATATATATATATATCAAGAGATTAAATTAAAGCAGGGAAAATTATTCATATATATATATATACGTGTGTGCGTGTGTGTGTGTGTGTGTGTGTGTGTGTGAGAGAGAGAGAGAGAGAGAGAGAGAGAGAGAGAGAGAGAAATTTAAATATATAGTTTTAAACGGAATGCTACGAGTGATAAAAGAACACTAGTAATTTTTTTCCCGTTTTTCATTCGTAAACGATAACAACAACATCACCGCCATGACGGTTTGATAAAAATCGGAATGATAAACGTTAACCTATTATGATACATAAACAAATACTTACTCTGAATATTTCATTAATATATATAGATATATATATATACGGGGATCGTTAAATAAGTTCCCAGACTTTTTTCGTATGGGCACTTTTATTGATAGTACACATATGAAACTCTAGTACCCTTCGAAGTAATCTCCTCCGGCTGCAATGCACTTATTTTACCGTTCCAACAACTTCTGGAAGGCCCCATGGAAGTCTTTTTGAGCGTGTCAATGACCTTCGTCACAGACTCTTTCATCACCTCAATTGTTTCATAAGGACAGACTCTGAGCTTAGGGAATAACCAAAAGTCACTCACAGGGAGCGAGGTCTGGGCTATAGGGAGGCTGAGGAACTGTCTTGATGCCAATCTTAGTCAAATAGTCTGTGACAAGGATGGAGTTGTGGACTGGGGCATTGTCAAGGTGGAAATGCCACTGATTTGAAGATGGAATCTCTTCCAGAACTCCCTTAAAACCTCAACATAGTAACACTAACCCTAATCCTTTGGCTAATCAACTGTGGTCTATTGACTTCCTTAATCCTGCCACACCTCTTATCATCCCCTCACAGACTCTCTGCCTTCCTTGAATCTCTTATGCTACTCAAAAACTGATGCTCGATTCATGCAAGATGCTCCAAAATCAGTCTGAAGTATTCCATACGTTTCTGTGGCATTTTTACAAGTTTAAAACAGAATTTTATTGCATATCTTTCTCCTAAAGTGTCCTTACGTCTAGATTGCATTTATGAAATACACCGGCTGTGACAATCAGGCTTTAGTAGGGTGTATTCCAATTGCTGCTGTAGCTGTTCATTTGAACCTGAAATCATGAAAATTGGTCAGTCATCTTATAAGATTATAGCAATAGCATACTGAATTTTCAAGAGTCTACGACAATTTTAAATGCCTTTACAAAAAAGTCCGGAAATTTATTGAAGACACCACATATATACTGTTCATTTAAAAATGCACATATTTGATTTAAAATAGTTATGTCTTAAATCACCGCTGTATTCTGTGTTGTTTAAATGAAGAAAGGAAATATTTTCTCCGAGTTTATTTCAGGGAAAACTATACTATTGGAAGACGAACTTCTAAATTTGCCAAAAAAAAAAGACACCCCAAAATTCCCCCCCACCAAGAAAAAAAAACCACCGCAAATGTAGCTTAACACGTGCTAAGACGAACCCATAAAAGAAAGAAAGATTTCTTGTCCACCTCTCTCTCTATCTGTCCACCCCCCTCGATGACCATGATATCATCATCATCATGTCGCGCTGGTAGCACGGATATCCCTGACCCTCTCTCGTAACTCCTCCTTATCGTTCATCGCCCTAGGTAGGTCTTCAGGACAACATCCGTATCCTTACATAGCTGCTGAATGTATGTTCGTGCTGGTCGTCCTGCTTTTGCACGGCCATGTGTGGGGGTCCGTAAAAGTACATTTCTTATGAGTTCGTCCCTGCTTCTCCAGCAGTGTCCTGCATGTCTGGTTCGTCTAACTTGAATAGTTTTCGTGATAGGAGGCAGGTGGCCGTACATTTGGTGTCTTGTGGGGTGTTGCCGCCAGGACTTGTTCAGGATTGCACGCAGCATTCTTGTGTAATTGCCGTCTAGCTTCTTCTCCAGCCATTTTGTTAGCGTCCATGTAGTGCACCCGTATAGCAGTTTCGATGTGACCGCTGCCTGGAAGAAACTGCGTTTCATTTTATCGGTTAGGTCTGATTTCCATATAATCGATAGCCTATTGATAGCTGTTCATGCTTTCGTTAAACTCGTTTCGATGTCCTTTTCGGTTGATGAGACGCTGCTTCCTAGGTAAGTGAATTTGTCAACTAGGTTAAGAGGGGTTCCTTCTAGAGTGGAGATGTCCCCCGTTTGATTATAGCACATATATTCCGTTTTGTGTGCATTAACATAGAGGCCTATGCCTGCAGCTGCTCGTTCCAAACTATGCAGTAGTGTTTCGGCTTGGCCGGGTGTATTTGCCAGTATCGCTATGTAATCGGCGTAGTCGGCGTCGGTAGGAGTAGAATTTTAATATAAATGCTAGTAAAATTAGTAACATCCTAGCGAGCATTTGTTAAAATAGTATGCAAACGTTGGAAGTGATTCCGTTTCCAGAAGTTTCACAGAGGTCAGTAAATTTATTCAACTAAGCTGTTCATTTAAAAATGCACATATTTGATTTAAAATAGTTATGTCCTAAATCTCTACAATATTGTGTTCTCAAATGAGGAATATAGTGCATTTTACATATGTGGACATGATTAGCTGTTAAAATAAAATTTAATGATTCTGGTCGAATACTTTAATATACAGGGCAAATAGCTTTTAGAAAAGATTCTAATCCTTAGAAGACTGTTTGCCCACCCTCATAGCAGTTAATAAGAAAACAAAGCAACTCAAGTCAAATTCGAACTCCACATATACCTGAAAAAAAGAAAAAAAACAGGTTAGGGCCTGTATCGGATGACAGGATACAATAGACCAAAAAAATTCTTTAAATATACATCAGTCCTGGACTTTCCTTAAGTTAAAACTTAAGGTAAAAAGAAGAATTTTTTTTACACGTACACATGGGATGCAGCATGATGTACATGAAGGTATTCGAATGCGCAATGCCGAACATTTCCTGAACGTGTGAGTCTTACAGCTTAACGCTCAGGATTGTCAGTTCGATCGGGGAAACTACTGCTGCTCATCTATAAGAGTGGCTTCTATAGATGAGAATAAAAACAGCCATCGAAAGATAACCATGACTCATACTCAAACAACATACATAAACCGCATCGCTCTTCGCTCGGGTAAAAAAGGGGCGCGTCCTGCTGAGGTTGGAGCCCTGGCCTCAGTGTTCGAAAAATCAGCTACAGAGCTCAACCAAAAACTACTAAAATGCAAACAAACAATACAGATAGTGACATTTAACGTTAGAACCCTAAATAGAATAGGTCAACTACCAGAGCTAACTGCATCAGCCGGAGAACACAAGATAGACATAATTTGCATACAAGAACACCGTTACACTCACACCGAAGATATCAAATATCACGAAACTGTCAATGGATGGATGCTGGTGACTATATTGGCATGGAAAAACTGTAAATGCATCGGTAGGAGGGGTGGGAATGCTTATAGGACCAAGAGCGCTAAAAACACTTAATAGCATTGAGAGAATACAACCTAGGATGATGGTCGCAACGTTTAATGGCAACCCCAAAGCAACAATCATCTCCTGCTACAGCCCTACCAATGTTAGTGAAAAAACCGAACTAGTCACCTTCTACGAGGAGCTATCCTCCCTAGTTCGTAGCATTCCAAAACACAACCTGCTAGTCATTGGCGGAGATATGAATGCACACATCGGGAAAAACAGAAACAACAAATACAGCCTACACGACACGTCAAACAGGAATGGACAACATCTAATTTATTTCATGATAGAAAATAGATTAACATGCCTCAATATAAACTTTCAAAAAAGGGAGGGAAAATTATGGACCTACACATACGCGAATTATAGTAAAGCACAGATAGATTACGTCTTTATAAACAGGAAATGGAAAAATAGTGCGATGAATTGAGAGGCATACTCCTCTTTCGAGGGTGTGTCCTCCGATCATCGAATAGTTACGGCCAAAGTACGACTAAGCCTAAGAAAAAACGCCACATGAACAGCAACAACTAAGCACTATGACTGGGCCCTACTTAACAACAGAGATATTAGAGACAAATATGCATTAGAATTAAGAAATAGATTCGAAACACTACAAGAGAAGACAGAAAAAGGTACCCCAAATGACGAATATGAAAATTTTGTTGAGGCACACCTTGAGGCGGCATCAAAGTGTATCCTAACAAAACCTAGAACTACATATAGAGTCCCATGGGAAAGGTCAGCGATTAGAGAAAAACGTGCACTCCTGAAAACTGCCTCCAAAAGCTATCGGAAGAACCCAACAAACACAAATACCCGAAAACTAGAAAAGGCACAATATCAATTAGCAGGAATATATCTAAAAGAACAGGCAGAATACATACAAAATCAGATAGATAAAATTAGAGACCCGTGGAAGATAGACAATCCAGGATAGCCTGGCAAACAATAAACGAAGTAAGTAGGAGGAAAAGCACATCCAAAGCAAAACTGAAAGCTGCAAGCCAACAAGAAAGAGTAAAACTGTGGGAACAGCATTTCAAAAATCTACTAGGAAACCTACCGAAAATAACGGATGAACCGATCACCAGAATTATCAATAAGCAATTAGACATTAAACTAGGTCCGTTCACCAAAGAAGAACTCGACTCGGTTCTTAAAAAAATTAAAAATAGGAAAGCTGTAGGGCTGGACGAGATCACCCCAGATGTGTGGAAGACTAGACAATTCGACGATATACTGCTCCGGCAATGCAACGCAGTCTATAGTCAGAATAGGATAGAAAGATCAACGAAGGGATGCATCCTTCCTTTCCCTAAAAAAGGCGACCTCGGATTATTCAAGAACTACCAAGGAATAACACTTACATCAATAGCAGCCAAAATCGACAATGCCCTACTACGAAACCGCATAGAACCCAAAATAGACAACATCTTTAGGAAAAACCAAAATGGCTTCCGGATAAATAGATCCACAACCTCACAAATATTGACCATCCGTAGAACCCTTGAAGGGAATCGGGCAAAAAACCTTCAGGCGACATTACTATTTGTCGACTTTACCAAGGCCTTCGATTCTATCCACAGAGGGAAAATGGAACAAATCCTACTAGCATACGGCCTACCAAAAGAAACCGTAGCAGCAATAATGATTCTCTACAGAAACACAAAAGTGAAAGTACGTTCACCAGATGGAGACACGGAATACTTCGACATTGTTGCAGGAGTACTAAAAGGAGACATGATAGCCCCATACCTCTTTATCATTTGTCTAGACTACGTGCTTAGAACGTCGATCGACAAAATCAGAGAAAATGGCTTCCAGCTGACTAAGAAAAGAAGCAAAAGGTACCCCGCAAAAACAATCACAGACGCCGACTACGCTGATAACTTGGCGTTGCTGGCGAATACGTCTAATCAAGCAGAGACACTACTGCACAGTTTGGAACGAGCCGCATCAGGCATTGGCCTTCATGTCAATGCACGCAAAACTGAATATATGTGTTACAACCAAACGGGCAACATTGCCACACTAGACGGAGCCTCTGTGAAACTTGTAGACAAATTCACCTACCTAGGAAGTAGCGTCTCATCAACCGAAAAGGACATCGACACACGACTGATGAAAGCATGGACAGCTATCGATAGGCTCTCGATCATATGGAAATCAGACCTGACCGATAAAATGAAACGCAGTTTCTTCCAGGCAGCGGTTGTATCGATACTGCTATATGGATGCACTACACGGACGCTAACTAAACGGTTGGAGAAGAAGCTAGACGGCAACTACACAAGAATGTTGAGAGCAGTATTGAACAAGTCCTGGCGACAACACCACACGAGACTTCAACTATACGGACACTTGCCTCCCATCACGAAAACTATACAAGTTAGACGAACCAGACACGCAGGACACTGCTGGAGAAGCAAGGACGAGCTCGTAATTGATGTACTCCTATGGACCCCCACATATGGCCGTACAAAAGCAGGACGACCAGCACGAACTTACATACAGCGGCTATGTGAAGGCACAGGATGTAACCTGAAAACCTGCCGGAGGCGATGAATGATAGGGAGAAGTGGCGAGAGATTGTCAGGGATATCCGTGCTGGTGGCACGACATGATGATGATGATGATATATATATATGAGGTTCTCTTATGGACAATTTCACAGGGACAAGCCAGTGTTGGCCAACCAGCTAGAACTTACCAACAGTAGCGCTTTTACGGAAAAGGGATGTAGTTTTAAAGATTTCCCAGGAGCAATAGATGACGGGGATGGAGAGAAAGAGAGAAAGAGAGAGTAAAGCAAATTTGCGCTGGTTGCTTGAGTTGATGATGATGATGATGATGATATATCTATATGTGCGTGAAGGTTTGTGTGAGATGAATAATTTGACTGATGAGTTATATGTATATTACTTATATACATTTTTTATATGATTGTTTTATTTTATCTTATTGATTTTTCTATCTATTTAGTTTTTGCTCAAATTTATATGATGTGAAGGTATCGTATCGAATACAAATATTTTACACATTTTATTGTATGGTTTGACCTATTTTTATATGACTCTGATAATTATTGGATTTTAATCATTTCTATTTGACAATAGACATCATTTTGGTTTGGTTGGGTCGGGTTTCATCGTATATTAACCATTCTAGGTTATGCAAAGTCAAATCATGTTTATAAATTTCTATCAAATATATATCTTTTGTAAACACCTTTTGTTAATAACATTTATAAACGAGCTTGAGATCATTTTTGGCTCACATTGTGGATAGAAGTGGTTTCAAGTACTGCTATTTTACACTAATCATTCTTTTCATCATTATTCATTGATTTGATTGGTTTGGTTAGGTTTCTTTGTTTAATGGCATATTAACCTTTGTAGAATTAATTTTTATTTATTGCGGACTTTTTGTCCTCATCTTGGTAGGTTTTTTTTTGTGTGTGTGTGTTTGTTGTTTCTTCTTTCACTACGTTTCGGCCAAATTTCACCTCTGGCTTTCTTCAGGTGATTTTGTGACAATGATCCAATTAAAGATAACCTTTGTAGGTTATTTAATGCCAAAGACATTCTCGTAGAAGAACAGTAGGGGTATAATTTAACCCATAACTTGGAGGATAAGGGGGTGTCATACCTTCCCCAAGAGTATTTGCCGGAATGTGAACGTTATAGCGCGACTGGAGTACGAACTCGTTGACTACGACTCCGCAGTCCATCACTTTAACCATTACACCACGAAGACACCCCCACATTGATTTGAACACTCAAATGTTTCCATGTATGCAAAAGTAATACAAATAAATCAATATAGTTACACAATTAAAGAGTTTCAAGTAGTGCTAAAAAAGTTAATTATTGTACTCAACATTACTTATTTGTTTACATACAGTTTAACTGTTCCCCGTATTGTTATGTTTCACAAACAATTCAATTAGACATCGGTCACTTGTTTAAACATAGTTAAATTCTCAAAAAATTCTAATTCAAATAATTCAATTTAATATTAAGTCATTTGCTTGCATACCGTTTTACATAGCACTAATACCCTTGGGAAAGGTATGAATCCAATTATTCTCCCTCCAGCTATGGGTAAATAGTAGGATAGACTGAGTTCTTCAGCCTTGGTTAGGCAACTAGTCTAGGAGAAGGAACACTCTGAATTCAAACCTGTTAAACTCCGCTTAGAAAATTGACCTAGTGTCATATCCTGCCCGAGCGGATGGGTTGATAAATAGTATACCGTTTAAATGTTATACTGTTTTTTTGGATAGATAGGCCCCAGTCAGGTGTTGCCATTCCAGGTCAGAGTTGACCTGGGATGTATGGTATAGAATGCGTACTCCACCATCACCAGAGTTTGCAAACTGGAGCCTTAGCATCAGATCGTTTAGTATCATATACAGGACATTGATGGTGGGGTTAGTCTAATCCCCTTTGCAGAGATGCAGTCGGCGTATTCTACAGTCCCTGTCGACTGGGCTCTCATTTTTTTTGACAACAGTTATATGGTTTCATGTAACTAATAATAATCCTTAGTAAACTATTATTGCTTCAAGTAAGTATTCTTGATATAAAGAATTACCGATTTTATGTCATCAAATATAAATACGAAAAGTTTGTTAACATATATTTAGTCTATTTATAAAACCCTGACGTGTATTACCACTCACCAGGTAGTAATGGCAATGAAGGACTACTTCACACGCCGCAGGTCATGAGAACTGGAACCTTACAGTTAGATGCATTATAGCGTCATACACAGGGCGACCCTTTGGTAGGTATCAACATTCTGCAAGACACAGAGTCAGCGTATTCAAAATCCCGCCGACAGATGATGTCTCTTTTTGTATTATCATGAATCTTTCACACAATATTTTTTGTTTTATGTCTGCATAAAAATCGAAAAGTAATTAGTTTTAAATATCTTTTCAAATATATGTATATCATTATTTCATTTTTTTACTTTCATGAATCTTAATTTACGACAAAACAAAAGAAAACCTAAAAAAAATATTAATTTACTTTCCAGAAACTGAACATTTTACGACTATAAAAACCAAAATAAAGCAAAGTTGGAGGGTCTGAAATCAAACAAAAGGTCAACGATTATCTCTAGAGACTGTCAGTATAGAAAAGATGAATATTTGTAATATAGAACGGTGTTTTTTTTTTTCTGATTGTATCTTCAATTTTCTCGCATTTTCTGCACACATAAGTGTGGTGTAACTCTGCTTACTTCTTAGAATCAAATGTCTCTGCCAATTCTACCAAGGATATGCATAATCGGGAAAATCAAATCAAATCTATTACAATACACTAATCCTAGTGACACATTTTCACATTTACTACACTATGCTCTATATGAAACACAATCTTTGTCAAGGATATTCATAATTTAATTTTTATCTGCGCACATAGCTTGTGTATTTCAAAAAATGTATATCGTAATTTAGAAAATCTATATTTCATAATCTGTTAACTTGAAAATTCCTGTTTAAAAATCTCAAATTTTAACAGAATTTGCTGAAAGACATTTCAATTGAACGTTTGATATTTAAGTACCTTCTCTATTTTTTGAGAATAGGAGTTCTATATCTAAAAAGAAAAAAATATTAAAAAATGGTTTTGTTGATTCAACACATTCTGTTAAAATCAAAGATCATTTGAACGAGAATCAGTCATGTTATTTTATTTCGACATGATATCATTTTTTTCTGAAACGCCTAGTAAAATCCTTGGTAGAATAATTTTCCCCGTAATTTTCGTCAATATCTTTACTTTTATAGACATGATAGTAACGAGAAACTGATAGATGTGCAACAAATAGTTCTTATTTGACGGATTTTATAGCTATACTTTCATGGATGTGTCAAAAGTTTTGCATTTTTTTGATAATATGCGGTTCAATTCGGCAGTTCGGAATGCTTTTGCCGAGGTCATGAATATTATGTCCCTCATTTGACTGATACTTTTGTGGTTCTCGCAAGATTTACGTCTATGGATTGAAGCATGGTTTTAGGACTACTTGACTTTGCCCGGTGTTCAAGGTTCTAGTAACACGAGAGAGATTTCTTCTGCCTTTCGGTTACTGTACTGTATTCAACACACCATTTTTTTCTCAACAGATATTTTCGGTAGCTTCCTCGGCGTTATAGCTCAGTTCGTAACTAGTAAAGCATATGTTCCCGGTTTAAATAACGTTGTATGTTTTTCTGTGCCGCTTTCATATCAACCTTATTGGGAAGCAATGCAAAACGTGTCAGCGCACCAACTACCACGTAACTACCGACCCCAGTAAAAGTTAGCGACCATAGTCGAGGGTGACCCGAAGGGTCCCTTTTCGATAGCTACTACACCAAGGTGTAGGGGAGGGCGCTACTCCATTCCCAGGATTGCTCCACTTTACCCTTGAACCGTACCTTATAATGCTGAGTGTTAAGCAAGGTGGTATCAAGTTCCATTTTTAAAGTCTTTGGTATGACTCGACCTGGGATTGAACCCAGGTCTCCCGGGCCATTGAGCGAACACTCTAACCGTTGGGCCAAGGTATCTGCAATTATTTAGACTGCTTCAGTCCAGTGGTATATATGTACTAAAATATGATAAATCTTTTTAATGACCCCAGTATTTTCACATCGCAATCTAACATTTTCTTCTGAAATATTTTCTCTTGAAAAATCTACCAAAATGTGTATTATTTTTATTCATTTTTCTTATTTTCATGTAATTTTCCATTTGTAAGAGATTGTCCTCGAAACTAATTTTTGGTAAAGATACTATAATATCCCGATACGAAATATTTTATTCACATATATTTTTGAAGCATGAACAAAGTCAAAACAAAAAAAAATGAGAGAGAATATACTGAGATATTTCTTTGAATGAGATTGAAAGTTTTCTACATAAAAGCCACTGAAGTTGTAAAATGTTATCCCAACTTTAAAAAAAGGAAAGGAAAAAGAAAAGAAGCAAGGAAATTTTAGCCTTATTTCAATAATGGGATATTTTCACTGTGTAATTGAAATCTATAATTTAAAATCCATCTAAAGTGACATTATACATGTTGCATTAATATACCAAGATATTAGAAAATATACGTATGTGAGTGTCAGTCACGATAGATCTGCATCATCTTTTTAATGGATATGTGTATAGCAGTGCATATATATATATATATATATATATATATATGTGTGTGTGTGTGTGTGTGTGTGTGTGTGTGTGTGTAAATTATCTCATACCATGAGATGTAAGCGCTCAAAAATTATACGATGTTTTTTTTATCAAATAATCTTATTTTATAGAAAAGATACTTACTTGTCAAAATTTTGCAAATTCATCAGCAACAATTTGCAATGTTAAATTATTATCATTATTATTATTACTAATATCCTTTTGGGGGTTTTCATACTAGAATTAGCTGATTGTTTTCCACTGGTTATAAGTGACAGCAAATCTTCTTAAATCTCCAGGACTCTTCTCAGTATTCTGGCTGATCTTAATAAAGTTGGAGTCTGGATGGTCTCTTCCTGTTCTCTCATTTTCAAGTATTTCATTCTCTTTATCAATCCTGTGGTGATTGTACCGAGCGCAACAATTACAATTGGAATAACTATCATATTCTTTAGTTCTTAAGCGAGGTGTCAGGGCTTATCGCTCTTTTTGCCTTTTTATTTTTACTCTGTGGTCTGGCAGTATGGAAAAGTCCACTTTTCGATGGCTTCTCTTTATTTAGTTGACTATCTCAAGGTCTTGTTGTTTAGTCAAGATTCGGTGATCTGTTTGTATTTCATAATCCCTGAGATCTTTCTGAGTCTCTGTTTCAAGGACAGATGTAGTGTTGTGCATAAACCATTTGTTCGCATCGTTAGAATTCAGTTTCTTGCACAATTGAAAGTCGATCAGCTTCTTCCACTCAGTTCTGTCTTATTCTTATACTCTTTTTGCGCTAATTTGCAGCGTTCGTTTATAATGTGATTGATTGTTTCGTCTTTATCACCACATAAACTACATTTGCTATTTTGCTGCGTCTTATCTAATTTTTGCTTTAAAGTAGTTGGTCCTTATGGTGTTGGTTTGAGCTGCTATTAGATGAGATGCAGTTTCTCTCTTAAGGTTTCCTTTTCTTAGTCCTCTTCGGGATTTTTCGTGTGAGATTTCGCTTGTTTGTCGTTTGATATATCCATACATTTTTTCTTCCCATTTTTGCTCGCATATTAATGTTTTAAGTTGATCATGGTGCTGTTTGTGTTGTTCCTGGTCACTGGGTTTAGTCTTTATTTGCTATTTTTTATGTAGTTTTCGAGTTGTCGTATTGATGCATTGATGCTATTGTCAATGCTGACGCATACTCTTCTTCCTTCTTTTCTTGGCTTATATTATCTAAGTCATCTCTAGGATTAAAGGCTTTATGCATCGTCATTAGTTTTCTTGTTCTCTGGTTCATTTGTTAAAGTTCTCTCGTCTACTTCAAGAATCGTCCCGTGTATTTTACAAGGGGGACAGCTCAGACATTTATCCATTTGTTGTGATTTCTGCTATATAGATTGGTTTCGAATAGTGTTCTCGTTCTCCAGAGTTATGCTTTTTAAATTTTTTTCTATTATCTCTACTTGTTTAATTCTGTACGCTTCCAATATTCCTAAGTATTTGTAAGTTTCTTTTATTCCGAGTGGTCTGATTTTTCCTTGATTTAGTAGATCCATTCCTTCTATCAGGTGTCTTTTGCCAGTTCTTAGTATTATAATTAGTCTGGCCCATTTTATATACCAGACTACATCCCTATATTCTGAATGTATATTATCACTTCTTTTATGCATGGAGGTGCCCGTGGTGTAATGGTTATCGACGCAGGGTACGGACACGGTGACACGAGTTCAAATCATGGACCTGACTGATTGCATTTCACATAGCACTAATACCCTTGGGAAAGGTATGAATCCAATTATTCTCCCTCCAGCTATCGGTAAATAGTAGGGCAGACTAGGTTCTTCAGCCTTGGTGAGTCAACTAGTCTAGCAGAAGGAAAACTCTGAGTTGAAACCTGTTAAACTCCGCATAAAAATTGACCTTGTGTCATATCCTGCCCGAGCGGAGGGGTTGATAAATATGATTATCACTGCTTTTATGGGGGTTTGCCTTTTTTTAAAAAAAATTTTGCCAAACAGTTTGATGTCGAGCATGTTCATTAGGTGGTCGATCTTTTCTTGAGGTTTAGTAAGTCTGTAGCCGCCTGTGTATCTCCTAAATATGTAACTGTGAGGCATCATCGATTTTACAAATATTAGCGATAGCGTATTTCCCTTGAAGATTCCTCTCTGGATTTTCACCTCAGCTAAACTTTTTCCTCTTGCAGTCAATTTCACTTTCCAGTTTTTCATGGTTTACTCAAAAACAATTGATTTTGTCGGCTATCCTGCACATTTTGAAACAATCTATTATCAAGCTTTTTGGGACCATATCGTATGCTTTATTGATGTCAGTCCACGCAATCGCTATATTGTTTCGTCATGTTTTACTTTCTTTGAGGATGAGTAGATGAATGTGACATCCTTTCTGTTCTTTGGGGAACAGTCCGTTGCTTATTAACGTGTAGTAAATACCCACCCTAATTTCGGCCTTTGGTATTTTCCACATAAGCGGTAGGCTCGTTATCCGTCTATAATTTTTGGTAGCGGTTCATTTTTGGAGGTATTTTTGGATAAGAGTGGCCTTTCCTTTGGTCTTCCATTCGGATATATTTTTTCTTCGAAGCATCTATATTTTTCGCTAGCCAGTTGATGGAAGAGATTTTTTTAAAAACCAGAATCACTGTCTGCCATTCTGCCGAGCGTTTTCCTATTCGGTCTTTTTTTTAATGTTGTGACTTGTATACTCGCTTTAGAGCCTTTCTCAAGTCCTTGTAACTCTTTCAGTGTTATTTACCCATTCAGTTTTTCTGTTATGTTCTTTTCGTTTCAATATTTTGCTCCAAACTTGTTCTGTTTCCTTTACATCTGGTTGTTTGTATGACTTCGTGCATTCTTCTCCTACTTGCTTATAAGATTTATTCGTCATTTTGGAATTTTCTGCTTTGTCTATTGTGAATGATTCTCTCTCTGAATCTTTTTAGTTTTCCTTCTGTGCCATTAGTTGCTGATTTATCTCTTTGAGTTGCATTGATTGTTTTAATTGTTGTGTTGTTTTTCACTTTTCGTCCTATATTCCCACGTTTTCCTCTGTCATTATTATTATTATTATTATTATTATTCACTCATCAGAGTTTTTCACATCAGCGTTAGCTGATGGTTTTTCACTGGAGTTTGAGTGACAGCAAGTCTCTAGGACTCTTCTCAGTATTCTGGCCGTTCTCAATAATGCTGTTGTTTGGATGGTCTCCATTCGTCCGACAACTTCCAAGTTCTCCAGTCCCTCTTATAATCCTTTAGTTACTGTTCCAAACGCACCAATTACAATTGGTATAATTGTCACCTGCATGTCCCATAGTTTTTTCAATTCCCTCGCAAGGTCGATGTACTTATCCTTCTTTTCACATTCTTTCAGTTTTATTTTGTGGTCAGCCGGGACATCAAATTCACTGATGGTTTTCCTCTGGAGTGTGAGTGACTGCAAGTCTCAAGACTCCAGTACTGTTCTTAGTATTCTGGCCAATCTTAACAATGTTGTAATTTGGATGGTGTCCATTCTTGCTCTTATTTCCAAGTCTTCCAGTCCCGGTATCAATCTTTTAGTGACTGTACCGGGTTTCCCATTTACAATTAGTAACACTGTCACTTTCATGTTCAATTGTTTTATTTTTAGCTCTCTAGCAAGGTCTTGATATTTATCTCTCTTTTCGTTTTCCTTCAGTTTTACCTTGTGGTCAGCCAAAACGGCAAAGATAACACTTAAGTATTTTCTCTTTTTTTTTTACGTTTTTTGTTTTTGTTGACTATCACTTAGTTTGGTCATTGGGCCGAAATTAGATGATCCGTTTGTATATCAAAAGCCCAAAGAATTTTGTGCGTCTCATTTTCTAGAACGGATTCTGGACTGTGCATATACTACTTGTTCTTATAGTCAAATTTTAAACTTTTGGACTGTTCCCAGAGGATCAGCTTCCTCCCATAGTCGTATCCAGTCTTTTATTCTCTTTGCGCGTATTTACTTCATGTGCGTATTATATCATTGATCGTTTCGTCTCTGTCACCACATTATCTACATCTGCTATTTTATTGTGCAGTGTCTATTTCTGCTTTCGTTGTTTTGTGTTGCTATTAGAAGAGATTCAGTTTCACTCTTAAGGTTTCCCTTTCTTAGCCCTGTCTAGGTTTTCTCGTGTGAAATTTCGATTGTTTTTCGCTTGAAATATCCGTATGGTAGTTTTTCTTCTCATTTTTGTTTCCTGGTTATTTTTCTTCTGCATATACTTGTGTTGTCTGTACTGTTTCGGGTGGATGTAATCAGTCTTAAGCAGTCTTCTTATCATTGTATCGATGCATCAACGCTATATTGAATGCTGGTAAGTACTCTCCTTCTTTTCATGACAGATACTGTCTGTCTTCGTCATCTCTGGGATGTCAGGCCTTTTGGAACATTATGAGTTTTCTTGTTCTCTGATTGATTTTTATAAGTTCTTCTAATGTACATTGTAAGAATTGACCAGAGTATCTTACGAGGGAGAACATCCTAGATATTTATCCTTTTGATGGGATTTTTGCTTTGCAGTTTTGTTTTGAGTAGTTTTCTCGTTCGCCTTAGGTTTTCTTTTTAAATTTTTTCTTTCATCTCCACATTTTTGATGGTATCTGCTTCCAATATTCTGAAATATTTGTAAGTTTCTTTTTCTCCGAATTATCTTCTGTATTCTTGGTTTGGTTGCTTTATTTCTTCCGTCATATATCATTTTACGCTTTTCCTTATTCATATGGCACAGTTTTCTTTGCCAAATTACATCCCTATTATTATTTATTCCTAGAGGTTTTTTCGTATCAGCGTTACGTGATGGTCTTTCACTGAAGTTTGAGTGACAGTAAGTTTCCTCACATCTCCTGACATCTTCTGAGTATTCTGGCCGATGGCAATAAAGGAGTTGTTTGGATGGCCTCCTCTCGTCCTCTTAATTCCAAGTCCTCCGGCCCCTTTATTAATCCATTGCTGACTTTACAAAGAGACAAAATCACAATTGGCATAAATGTTATTTTTATATTCCAATTGGTACGATCGTCACTGTCATGTACCATAGTTTCTTCATTTCTCTAGCAAGGTCGAGGTACTTTTCCTTTTTTCACATTCTTTCAGTTTTATTCTGTGGTCAGCCGGGACAGCAAACTTGACAACTTTGCAAATTCTCTCTTATTATTATAATAATTATTATTATTAGTTTTTCCCATCAGTATTAGCTGATGGTTTTTCACTGGATTTTAAGTGACAGCAAATCTCCTTAAGTCTCCAGGACTGTTCTCAGCATTCTGGCCGTTCTCAGTAATGCTGTCATTTGTATAGTCTTATTGTTATTTTTATAATTATTATTAGTGGTAGCATTAGTATTAGTAGTAGTATTAGTAGTAGTAGTTCGTTATTTTTTACTTTTACTTTGTCTCTTTCTCTTAGTTGATCACTGTTTCCCTCTTGCTGGTATAAATATTTAATTTAGTCTCGGACAATTAAAATAGTCAAATATTGGATTCAACCAATTAAAATATAACATTTTTCGTAACGCATGGCGTTGCCTATTGGAATAGAGACCACACGGTTTCTAATTTTTTGTAAAACATTTTTGAAAAAGGAAAAAAAAGTTTTTATGAAAACAAGTGAAACTAACAAGAAATTTTTGCCAAGACAATTTTGGGAATTTTTTTTTTTTTTCAAAAAAGAAAAAGTTTGATTTTCTTGAATTAAAATTTGAATATTAGCTTGTTATTTCTGCGTCGTGTGTATTTCTTCTCATTAGCAGAATGGATAATCAATTAAATCTCTGGGTTTTTTTTCAACAATATTTACCATGCGTTAGATATTTTTTATTACTAATTGGATGCAGTTATTTATGGGGAAGTTTTTTTAAAAATCTTAACACGTTTTGAGAGTTTCATTATTTTCAATGAATGGTATATTTCTTAACCATCATTATTTGACTGTTAACAGTTAAAAAAAATATTCTTCTCCTTTTGCAAAGACAAATTGGAGTTATTTTTCGTTCACGACCAAGATGGTTATTGTAAAGTAAACAAAAAGTAACACGTTTGCAAATATATAAAATACGTGTACGTATGTAAGACGACGACTAGAAAAAAATAATTCTATGATCAAATTTAGAGCGATTTTACCTGAAATTCAATCAAGTCAAATATTTCGATATAAAGATACAAACCCTGGCAGTATGAAGGATAGAAAACAGATTCAGAATATGTAGACACAGAGATTACAGTTTTTCGCTTAATAATAAAAAATGAACATGTTTTTTGTCTTCCTTTCACAAACACTCCTGTGTAAATCCATTAATTAGAAATGGTTTGATAAATTTCCATAAGGAAAAAATTGATAATACATACGAAAATATCAAGTGTTAGTTCGCCAAGTCGGCTGGGTGGGGCTGTAGAATATGCCGATTCTACCTAAGCTTTGGAGGAAGACACCCCCACCAACGAGTATCCTCGTTAGGAAATGAAAACAACTGCTATTGAGGCCTAATTCTCCACAAAAGAGAAAATATTTATAAATTTATACAATACGTACGTGAGGCAACGGAGAGAAAAAATCTATTGTCAAATTTCGAGGGATGCTATCTGAAATTTGCTTGTGAGGCTCACACTCTGGAACTTTGGGGAATGTGGAATATCCCTCAATTGTCATTACTCTCGGGTTCACTTTGACCCAGTTTGGCAGTACTTTTTAGAGTCCTATCTATGAATCAAATAGAACTTTACAATAATTTACTGTACTTAAAACCATCTAACTCTGTGGAAACAAATGATTGATAATTCAAGTAAAATTAAAGTTATCAGCATACGATTTGCTCTCAAATTATATATATAAGATTCAAGTAACCAATAGGGTTTAATATGCCATTACACCAAATAACCTAACCTAATATAACCTAATAAATGACACCTATGTGGTGATAAAGATGAAATTGTTAATCCCATAAAAAGCGAATGAACCAAAGTAGCACCAAAGGAATATAAGACCATGCATGACTTGTTGGGAAAAGGGATCTAAATGAGTTGTGCGACAGGTTTATATTTGATTATATTGAGAAATGGTAAATGCACAAACTAGGATCTGCTACAGAAAATGAATAAAATTCTTGGGAGCTTAGTTTTAAAAATCTCGGCGAGATGACCAGATTTAGTTTGGATTATCGAGAAAAGTATTTGTCATTTATTTTATGTTAACGTTTCACATAACTACAGGAGGTAAATAAAAGGCTAATAGCTGGATCTTGGCAAAGATCAGAAAAATGTGGGCGATACGATGGTGACAACGATGCTAATCGTAATTGGAGCCTTTCAATTAGTCCCCGAAAGGCAGGAAAATAAACCGGGCGAATTAGAAGAATTGAGATGATACAGACAACAGCCCTAGTAAAACCAGCTGGATTACTTTAAAGAATCGGCCTTATCTGAGGAGACTTGCTTTCATTTAGACCCCCGTGAAAAACCGCTAATTAAAGTTGGTCTGAAATAAATATTTAATCCCAGCAGATCTCAAAATTTACTTACAAATGTCAGTAAATTTTGAGATAAGCTGGGATTTTGAGATACAAGTAGATCCCCTAATCCCGGCCAGAAGACCAGATCAATTAAAAATATTAAATATAAACAAAAAAAAAATTGTCACTTAATGGATTTTATTGTTATATGGAGATGGCAAACATTTGGAACTTACCAAAGACCTGAGAAAAGTTGTGGAATAGACGGGTGAAATTGATTGTAATTGCAAATGTTGTGCTTTAGACAATTCCAAAAAGCTTTGAAAAGAGGCAGGATTGATTTGATATGAGAGGAAGATACAATACCATCCAGACCAGGGTATTAAAAAAAATAGTTAAAATATGTAGAAAAGTGTTGGAGACAAACAGACGAGCTGTCACCGAGACCCAGTCAAAAACCTCTAGATTCTGCTATAGTAAAAAATCAAGCAAGATAATAACAAGCGAATGCAGCAAACTGGCACAGAAGGAGTACAAGCCTTGACACGACTGGGTGGGCAAGGTAATCCACTGGGAAATGTGCAAGAAATTTAAATTTGACCATGCCAACAAATGGTATATGCACAATCCAGCACCCGTCCTAGAAAATGACACACACAAATTCCTATGGGAATTTAATATACAAACAGATCACCTAAACTTGGACAGAAAATCAGACCTTATAATAATCAACAAGAAAAGAAAATCGGCAAAATTTTCGACTCTGCTGTCCTGGTTGACCACAGAATAAAACTGAAAGAATGTGAAAAGAGAGGTAAGTACCTCCACCTTGCTAGAGAATTGAAAAAACTCTGGAACATGAAGGTGACAATTATACCTATTGTGATTAGTTCTTTTGGCACGGTAACTAAAGGATTATTAAAGGGCCTGGGGGATTTGGAAGTTGGCGGCCGATTAGAAACCATCTAAACAACTGCATTATTGAAAACGGCCAGAATACTGAGAAGAGTCCTGGAGTCTTGAGGATGCTTGCTGTCACTCAATCTCCAATGAAATACCATCAGCTTACGCTGATGTGAAAAACTCTAATGAGTAATAATAATAATAACAATAGAAATAATAAAGACTTTGCTGTCCCGTCTAACCACAAAGCATAGTTGAAAGTAAGCGAAAAGAAAGATAAGTACAAAGACCTTGCTAAAGAATAGAAAAAATTGTGGAAAATAAAAATGACGGTTATACCAATAGTAATTGGTGCTCTTGGTACAGTCACCAAAAGACTGTTAAAAGTACTAGAGGACTTGGAAATAAAAGGATGAGTGGAGACAATCGAAGGTTCAGAATTGCTGAGATGACTGAGAAGAGTCCTGGGGACTGGAGGAGACTTGTTTTTACTCAGACTTCAGTGAAACACCATCAACTAACGCTGATTAGAAAAACTCTCAAGGAGCAAAAGTGATAATAGAAATACAATAAAGAATCGAGACCAGCCATACTATAGAATTGTCAAGAAGATTTGCTGTCACTCAAAAGCTAGTGAAAAACCATCGGCTTGCGCTAGTGTGAAAAACTCTAAAGGGTTTAAAATACCTATAAAAGGGAAGATTTAATCTCTTCTAATATCAATATACAACAATGCCATGAAAAAACGCAAAAATAAATAAGACAAAAAATAGTACATGTTGATTATGAGGTGATAGAGACGAAATAAGTAAAGTAAGTTGGTGACCTTTCGTTTTGAAACTTAAACGACACCGAGATGTAGGGGAGTGTACTACTCCTTTCCCTGGACTGCTTCACTTTACCCTTACTTTATAATGCTGAATGTTAAGCAAGGCGGCCTCAAGTACTATTTTTTGAGTCTTTGGTATAATTGACCTGGGATTGAACCCCATTCTTCCGCACCATTATCGAACACTCTACTCATTAGGCTAATGTCCCGGCAGAAACGAAATAAGCAGTCATATAATAAGCGAATGCTGTAAAATAGCACAGGAAAGATGTAAGACACGACTGGTTAGTCAATTTCACATGTCGTTAAAATTTGACTATACGAACAAGTGGTATATCCACAACCGTCCCGGAGAATCAGAAGCACAACTTACTCAGGGATTTTGTGATACAAACGGTTTTCTTTCTTCGTGACCGGTTGAAAAAGTCTGCGTGGCTCATTAGCAAAAGAGCTGAACTGCGTCTTTAAAGTAAGCTAGTTACTTTCACTTTCGGGTTAATATCCTTGGGAAAGGCATGAACCTCCTAATCCCTCCTGTTGTGGATTACATTGTGTAGTATATTGACCTCAGACCCGGCCAAGCATGCCATTCCAAAGACGGCGGAAGTGCATATTCAGATGGCCAGTTATGGGAAGAGATCGCGTAGGTGAGCTTGAATGACAATATGGGACAAGGTAAAAATGCCACGATGCCGTCACAAAGTGATGCACCGGAAGAGTGTGACCAGTGAACTGCATGACAGTTATTTCCGCTCGATGACGATCAAACATGCCATTCAAAAGACGGCGGAAGAGATCGCGGGGCGTGGAGACGTGTCCATATGTCCGCGTGGGAGTTTGATGGTAATATAAGGTCGACGAATTGAATGGAAGACAGTGAAAAATTCCGCTGTCCACGCAAGCTTCTCCTGTCGTTGCCCCGTGCGCGTTTTCTCGGCCACCGTCTACTTACATCGAAGAGTCCTGGCCTCATAGACGAACGATTCTAATACCTCCACTGATTGCTCCTACTTCACATAAGCGACCGTCGAGAAAATAAATATATATTGTTATATATATTACATGTTGTCGTTTGTTTCGCCAGAGCGAAACGTAACAATGGTAATACTACTGTTCTTTAAAAAGGATGTTTTTGGCATTAAATAACCCATGAAGTTTGATATGCCACTGAAAAAAGAAACCAACTTAACTTGTTACTCTACTGAGGTTAAAGAGTCAAATATGCCTTCTTATTTAACCATACGTAGATGTAGAATCGCTGGATCCACACATTTTCCCAATCTATTAGCGTGGCTTAATTAGCAGAGAGTTTGCCCATGGTTCAATCCTTGGTCGAGTCATACGAAAGATTAAAAAGTGGTACATGATGCCGACTTGCTTAACACTCAGCACTATAAATTAAGGATCAAGGGTAAAGTGGAGAAATCCAGGGAATGGAGTAGCGTCTTTTCATACACCTCAGTGTCGTAGCTATTGAAAAGGGAGCCTTTGGGTCACTCTCGGCTAAATTTGCCGAATTTACTTACTTAAAATGCAAAAATCTCACCTTGGATTTGAACTCGGCTCGTAGTGCCTAAGACGATAATCATTACACTATAAGTATCTCCATATGTAAATATACTTATTTACTAAGCTTAGCTGAGATGTGACCAGAAATATGCAACACTCGGGGTGAAGCAAACTCATTGCTAATTCAACTTGCTTACAATTACACCACATCTGCGTGATGTGAGATTTGGCTTATGTTAGCGCGCACTAATGTAAGCAAGATCTCGCACGCACGCACGCTCGCACACAGACATTCACAGAAACACGTGTATTTAAATCCACCAACTTATATACATCCGTACGCACACAAATATACACACTCATGCAAACACTCACCTTTTTATTTCTGTTTTAATTACTAGATAAATATAACAAAAGAATTCGTTTTGAAACTTAAACTTTTTGTTCATTTTCATATGTTTTACGAAAAATTGTTCGGATTCACGTGTGGAAAGAGAAAGGTAAGGGGATTTTCTCTATTGTTCTCTTTAACACGAAATCTCTTTTTTTTTTTTATCTTATTCTTTTTAATTTGGTTTGTGTTTACCTAATTTAGCGATTCTGTGTAATGTATTAATTCATTTCTTCATTAGAAACTTGCAACGTGTTCTGATTTCTTTGTTTTCTTTGTCGATATTTATTCTGTTTCCCTATGTCATGAAGCGAGAATCAGCAGCTCGAAAATCTTGCCCAGCTATTGGGGGAATTTGTCTCGAAGTGATAGAGTGACGTAGTGAAAAAAACAGTGAAAAAGAGACAAGGGTTGTTTATGGAGAAAAGGTATGGAAGGTTAAAATGGAGATAAAAGAGATATAATGGTCAAAAGAACGGAAAGAAATGGATGAGAAAACACAGAAAAAGAAGCAATGAACTATGAAATAAACTGAGCCCAAAGATGGATTAAAAAAAGTTTGTTTTGTTTTTTAAAGATAGAATTCGAGAAAAATATCTGTGGAATAACCAAATAAATAGAACTAACAGAAAAAAATATGAATTATAAGTTAAGAAAACAGACGAAGAAATATATAAAGAATATAGAAAATATATTTTAAATATTAAACGAAGTACACGGCAACAAAGAAATTTTTTTAAAAAAGTAAATATTTAATATAAAGAAAAAAGTAAAGAAATAATGAACAAAGTGGGAAAGAAAGGAAGAAAAAGTTAATTAATGGCGAATATCCGTTAAAAAATGAAAAAAGGAAGGAAGGAAGGAGGGAAGA
>OY757904.1:18577752-18585252 GCA_963585895.1 Sepioteuthis lessoniana | reverse complement strand
ATCTATAAATCTTCGTTTCTGTTATCTTTGTTATATTGTTTTATACATTGTTTTGGGTGGACATTTTGAATTCTTTCAATAATGGCAAATTATACATCTCTGCTGAATTCATGCTGAGGGTAGATAATTTTTCTAGTCGTTTGTAATCAGTAAACGTTTTTGTAAACATAAACACATAGCCACGCACGTACACAGATTCACACATTTTCTCTCCCTCACTCTCGCATACACACACACACACACACTCACGTTTTCTCTTTCAACATATATATATATATATATATATATATATACAGGGTGACCCCCCAAAAAAAAACTCATAAACTTTTTTATTACTTCTACAAGAATAAAGCAAAATAATTCTTATTTTGTACACTCGAACTTCTGGACATGGTAAATACTATGGTCCCAATTTTTCATGCACATAATCTATTTCATATCCAGAAAAAAAGCAAAGGCTAGAATTAAATTTATGAATTTAAGTCAAAAATATATGGGTTCTTTTTTGGGAGGGGTCACCATATATATATATATATATATATATATATGGTGACCCCCCCAAAAAATTTATATATTGCTCATTATACATTGAGCACTCCTGAAGATTTATAAAATTTTCTTATATATTTTCAAATTAAACCCCAACGTCTTCTTTATATTTATAGTCATATAAGATAGGCTATAGACTGTTTCATTATATCAAAACTCGTCAGTGTGGCTAGACACACAGTGGGATCGAAACCTAGCTGACTTTACTCCAGTCGGATATATTACTGCTCAGCCATTAGCAGTCTCAGCGTAAACGAAGGGATTTTAACATGTACGAGTCTCTTGCTTTGAAGTTCGCATTTTGTTTTTATTTGTGTTGACATTATTTGTTCTATTTTCCCTTTCTTGAATCCTTTTATCTAAAGTCAATAATTCAAATTTATTTTGGTTACCTATCCCCTTGATTGCTACCGAGTGCTCAATTCATTAGAAGAGCTTGGCATTACGCGAATGGCAATCGGTAATTCCTTCGCGAGAGTGCTCAACAACCATAAGCATAAACAGACTCTTTCGTTTATAACAACTCATCAGTGTGGCTAGAAACGGGAGATGCTGCAAGCTAGGACTGAAACCCGGATGACTCTCTCTCTCTCTTTATATATATATATATATATATATATATATATATATATTATATATATATATATATATATCACATTAATATAAAGTGTGGACATCGATCTCAATAGCACTATAAAATAGAATTGAACACTCAACCATTGGAATCTACTGAAGGGTTATCATTTTTCTAGGGAATGCAATATAAACGAGCTCCTGCTATGGGCTGATAGCGCACCTTAATTTAATTTGTCCAGTCAGCTAGGGATGTAGAATACACTGACTGGTTTTCTGCAGGGCGGGGGGTAAGACCGCCACAATGAGCGTCCTGTATATGACACTAGACAATCGAATAGTGAATTTCCCATAATGCTGGAGCTTTGGGGAATGCGGATTTCCCCTTCATTGCCATTGCTCCCAGGTTCACTCTGGCTCGGAGTGGTAGCACCTGATCGGGTCCTATCTATGGCTCAAATAGAACTAAACTGTGTACTTATACTAAACTGAATTGTTTGAAATGGAACTGTTTTGCATGCTAAACTGAATTGTTTGAAATAGTAGTGTTTTAACATTTAACTGTGTGTAAACAAAAACTATACTTATACTGAACCGAATTGTTGAATTACACTAAACTGACGTTTGAAATGGAAATGTTTTTGACAAATTGTGTACTTATGCTAAACTGAATTGTTTGAAATAGAACTGCTTATTTGAATAGAATAAATTTGGCATTAAATAACCTACAAAGATTGATATGCCATAAATCTAAATAAACAAACAAATTGTAATGATACTTCAGTTTCATTGTGATTAGCTTTTCATGAGGTGTTATTGTTAACAATACGCGCTCAGGTCTGGCATTCAGATTTTCTTTCTCATAGACAGGTTGCCTTACTAAAGCTGAAGAGCCGATATCAGGTGGGGAGAAAAACACCCATGGCTTTTTCTTAAGCATTAGAGTAAATGTGAAACATCAGCTGCGTCGTTCATTATTCGGACTTGGATTGTTAAGTTAATTTCCAGGTGCCTCCATATCGTTTAACATGAAAAATTCTATAAACTTACTGAAATGAAGTAGTAATAGGAACATTGTGATAGGAAAAAAACATGTGAAGAAGAATATTGAAATAAGAGGAAGATATAAATTCAACTGATGTGGGGTGACATGGTTAAAACAAAAATTATATTTTAAAAACAGAATCGGAATGGTTTCTCAGCAGTGAGATATACATAAATTTGAGCTTACAGATATAGTTCAGTCGTAGCAGACTAAGGTTGAGAAAAGTCATAGACCATACAATAGATAAGTTGTCTGAGGCGCGGAAGAGAGATCGGGAGACAAGCACATTTAAAAGAGATTAAAGTGTCTGTTATACAAAACATGTCTTCATTTCAATTGACTCATAATTAATAAATGAAAGAAATAAACAGTAATCCTCTGTTTAAGAAGGTTGATATTGTTGTTGTTATTAATTTGCTTTCCCTACCAGATGTTAGCCCACACTTTTTGATTTGCAACTGTAATTAGCTATGCAGTCTGTTGTGGGTTACATGAAAATCGTTTCATCAGCAATAATCTAAAAAGAAATTGTTGCTAATCCCTAATCTGCAACAAACCCCAGAACGATTACACACACACACACACACACACACATATATATATATATATAATTAGTCATGCAGTCTGTTGTGGGTTACATAAAAATCGTTTTATCACCAATAATCTAATCCCTATTCTGTAACAAACCCCAGAACAATTATATATATATATATATATATATATATGCGATTTTATGGATATTTTCTAAACTGATTTTTATCTGATGTCGTCTCAAAAGAGCATATCAATTCTTGCTAATCGAGACGATCTACACGAACGGATACTTTGCAAATTTATCTCCCGAACTATCACTCTTCATCACGTACCCAAGGGAAATATGAAATAGAAACAATAGGCAAAAGAAAAAAAAATAAACAAAAAACAGGAAGATTGGGATTTGAATGATTGATTTTTGATAAAAGGATAAACGAAAGGGAAAATAAAACAAATAATGTCAACACAAATAAAAACAAGATGGGAACTTAAGACCAAGAGGCTCCTACGTGGTAACTATTCCTTTACATACTTATGGTACGTGATGGAAGGGGTAATGCACTTTGTGGGGCATTTTGGGAATGACGCACTCGTGTGGATTGTTCATTTTTTTTACAACGATGAAGATATTGTTTTAGTTTATTTGTTTGGTTTTCCAGGCTGCGTGCAATAAGACCACTACACACACACACACACACACACATACACACACACACACACACACACACATATATATATATCTATAGAGAGAGAGAGAGAAAGAGAGAGAGAGTGCCGAGAGGGAGGAGAAGAGAGAGAGCGTGTTTTATGTCACAATATCATATTTATTTTGTGAATAGTTGATTTATTTACGCTGTTATGTTTAATTTATGACTTTCGAACGTATTTTATTATTATTATTTACTTCTTTAGAGCTTTTCACATCAGTGCTAGCAAGTTTCCTCAAGTCTCCAGGAATCATCTCAGGATTCTGACCGTTCTCAGTAATGCTGTCTCTACCCGTCCGCCAATTTGCAAGTCCTCCAGGCCTTTTAGTAATCCTTTAGTTATTGTGCCTAAGGCTCCAACCACAATTGGAACAATCGTTACTTTCATGTTCCACAGCTTTTTCAATTCTCTAGCAAGGTTGAGGTACTTATCCTTCTTTTCACATTCCTTCAGATATATTATGTGGTCCGCTGGGACAGCAAAGTCGACAATTTTGCAAATTCTATTATTATTATTGTAAAGTTTTTTTTTCATACCAAGGGTAGCAGATGGTTTTTCCAAGGAGTTTGAGTGAGAGCAAGTATCCTCAAGTATCCAAGATTCCTCTCACTATTCTAGCTGATCTTAATAATATTTTTGTCTGGATGGTCTCT
This sequence comes from Sepioteuthis lessoniana, assembly GCA_963585895.1. Lineage (NCBI taxonomy): Eukaryota > Metazoa > Mollusca > Cephalopoda > Myopsida > Loliginidae > Sepioteuthis > Sepioteuthis lessoniana. The sequence continues at coordinate 18,581,190 of OY757904.1, read as the reverse complement.
ACTTGTTGTCTTATTTACAAGTCTCGAGTCTTTTTACAATTTTTTTTCAATTGTCTCAAGTGCACCAACTGCAATTGGTAAATCCGTCACTTTCATGTTCCATAGATTGTTTGTGTTTTAGCACTCTGACAAAGTATTTGTAGTTATCTCCGTTTTCGCTTCTTTCATTTTTACTCCGCAGTCTTCAGCGACGGTAAAGTCCATTAATCGGCAGGGTTTCTTTTTTTTCTTTTTTTGTTGACTAACACTAGGTCTGGTCATCTGGCCGAGATTAAAAGATCAGTTTGTATCTTGAAATCCAAAAGAAGTTCATGAGTCCATTTTCCTGGTCTGATTCTGGGTTGTGCATATACCACTTGTTCATATGGTCATATGAGAAATAAAGCACAACTCCCAGTCGATTAACTCCACCACTCAGTCGAGTTTAACCTTATAGGCTTTTTGCACTAATTTGCTGCATTTGATTATTATTATTATTATTATTCAGAAAGTGTATAATAATAATAATAATAATATGGGCGGTTTAAACGACTAATAAACAATATCTCACACGACAAAACCTGAACATGGTTAAGAAAAAAAGGAAACTTTAAGAGAGAAACAGAATTTCTCCAAAAACAGCACAAGACAACGCCGTAAGAACCAATCATATCAAAGTAAGAATAGATAAGACTCAACAAAATAGCAAATGCAGGCTATGTGGCGACAGAGATGAAACCATCAATCATTTAATAAGCGAATGCAGCAAATTAACACAAAGGGGGTATAAGTCTAGACACGACTGGGTCGGTAAGGTGATTCACTGGGAAATGTGATAGAAATTTAAATTTGACCATATTAACCCAGCACCTGTCCAACAAAATGACACGCATAAACTCCTATGGAACATACAAACGGATCCCGGCCAGAAGACCAGACTTAATAATAATCGACAAAAAAAAAAGAGAAATTGCAGAATAGTCGACTTTGCTGTCCCGGCTGACCACAGAATAAAACTGAAAGAATGTGAAAAGAAGGATATGTACTTCGACCTTGCTATGAAAAAAACTGTGGAACATGCTGGTGACAATTATACCAATTGTAATTGGTGAGTTTTGAACGGTAACTAAAGGATTACTAAAGGGACTGGAGGACTTGGAAGTTGGCGGACGGGTGGAGACCATTCAAACGACATCATTATTGAGAACGGCCAGAATACTGAGAAGAGTCCTGGAGACCTGAGGAGACTTGCTTTCACACAGACTTCAGTGAAAAAACCATCAGTGAAAAACTCTAAAGGAGTAAATAATAATAATGATAATACTTTATTATTATTATTATTTTTATTATTATACCCTTTGTGAGTTTTTCTTAAGCGCATTAGGTGGTGGAGTTTCAGTGGAGTTTGAGTGAAAACAAGTCAGTATTCTTCTCAGAATTCTGGTCGATATCAACCCCCTTTCCAAGCATTTAGGTTTCGTCCTGAGCGCACGAACTACAGTTGTCACCCCATGCTCCACAACATTTTAGTTATCTGCCAAAGTCTTGGTACTTATCTCTCTTTTCGCGTTCTTTGATTTTTTTCTTTCCGTGGTCCACTGAAAAGGCAAATTCTACAAGACGCCAAGTTCTCTTTTTCTTTTCTTGTCTTCTGGTCTGAATTAAGGAATCCGTTTATATATCAAAATCCCGTAGAGTTTTTTTTTTGCGTCTAAATCTCTGAAACAGATTCTGGTTTGTGCATATACCATGAAGTGGGATATTCAAATATCAGTTTCTGGACCAATTTCCAGTGGATCACCTTTCCCACCACATCTTGCCTAGTCTGGTACACCTTTTATGCTAGGTTGGTGCAATCGATTATAATGTGATTAATCTTTTTTGCCTTTGGCACAACGTAACCGGCATTGGGTATTCTATTACGTATTATCGATTTATTATTTTCATATTTTTCAAGTTTCTAACACTAGCCTTTGCCAATGGATTCTCACCGGAGTTTGAGTGACAGCAAGTCTCCCCTGGTCCCCAGGACTCTTCTCAGTATTCTGACCGTTCTCAATGATGCTGTAGTTTGGATGGTCTCCACTCGTCCGCCAACTTCCAATTCCTCTAGTCCCTTTAGTAATCCTTTAGTTACTGTACCAAAAGCACTAATTACAATTGGTATAATTGTCACCTGTATGTTCTATATTTTTTTTCAATTCTCTAGCAAGGTCGAGATATTTATCATTCTTTTCACGTTCTTTTAGTTTTATTCTATGGTTAGCCGGAACAGCAAAGTCGACAATTTTGCAATTTCTCTTTTTTTTGTTGATTATTATAAGGTCTGGTTTTCTGGCTGAGATTCAGAGATCTGTCTGTATGTCAAAGTCCCATAGGAGTTTATGCGTTTATTATTATTATTATTATTATTATTATTATTATTATTATTAGTAGTAGTAGTAGTATTTTACTCCTTGTGAGTTCATTACACCGATGTAAATTTCTGTTTTTTTTCCCTGAGAGTGAGTGATAATAAGTTTGCAGCATCTTAATTGTTGGTTTGCAAACTGGAATTGATCATCCCTAGTGGAGTCCCGCTGGCAGGGGAATATCATGTTAAAAGACCCGAAACCCCTCCAATAACCAAGCAAAAAGACATGACTGATGACGCCACCCAGCGCTTTTTTTAATGAAACTAGCGTAGTTCTTACAACCCCGCCTAGTCTTCTCAGTATTCTAGTCGATCTTAACAATATTAACAATATATTTCAACTCTCTGGCAAGATCCAAGTATTTGTCCATATTTTTGCTTTCTTTTATTTTCTATTTCTGGTCCGCTGATTGCTAATAAACACAAGGTCAGGATTGAATGATATGTTCGAATCTCAAATTCCCAAATAAATTGATTGGTCTCATTTTCCAAGACGGATTCCGGTTTATGCCAATTGCATTTGCCGTTATGTTCAAAACTTAATCTCTTACACATTTTCCTGCGGATCATCATTCCAAAAAATGAGTGCCTATTATTATCATATTTACCCAACCCCCTCCGCTTGGGCAGGATATGACACAAGGTAAATTTTTAAGCGGAGTTTAACAGGTTTGAATTCAGATTTTTCCTTCTCTTAGATTTGTTGCCTCACCAAAGCTGAAGAACCTAGTCTGTCCTACTATTTACCCATAGCTGAAGGGAGAATAATTGGATTCATACCTTTCTCAAGGTTATTAGTGCTATGTGAAATGCCAACAGTTTCGTGTAGGATTTGAACTCGTGTCGCCCTGTCCGTTTCCTACGACGATAACCATTACACCACAGGCACCTTATTATTATTATTATTATTATTATTATTATTATCATCATGTAACTTCTAGTAAGTTTTTTGCACCAACGTTATCTGGTTGTATTTCATTGGTGTCGCAGTGACACAAGTCCCTTTAGGTCTCCAGGACAATTCTCAGTATTCTTGCTTATATTAA
>OY757904.1:18562752-18575252 GCA_963585895.1 Sepioteuthis lessoniana | reverse complement strand
GAGAGAGAGATAGAGATAGATATTATATCTGTTCCCTATACAGAAAAAAATATAACTTCATCTATTGAAGGGAGTTCAAGTCACCTCGTATTTTGATTACGCATATGAAATTTAATTAGAATGGGTACATTATAATATCACTTTAAATTTTCATATTTGGAGAAATAAAATTGAAGTTGTAAAGCTATATTATATATATTATATATATATATATATATATATATATATATATATATATATATAACGGTATGAATTAAGTCAATAAATAGACTTAAATAGAATAACACAGAGGGAGTACTCAATGTACGGCTGATTATTATATGTAAACATATATAAAGAAACTTATTCCGAGCAGAATATCATTGAGAACATAAAAAATCAATAACACATACACACTGAGACACACACCACACACACACACACACACACACACACACACACACACATATATATATATATATATATATATATATATATATATATTATATATATATATATATATATATATATCAAACTAAAATAAATCCTATTTTTTTATGCTTTATTGGCTGCCCTATTACAGGTAATATTTTGTAATAAATATATATATACCTTTACGAAAAACAAAAACCAGTCAGATTAGGATTATAAATTTCTTTCCATCCTGTTATGGGTATTGATAGGAATCAATAACACCAAAAATAACAGGACTTCTTCAGATCCACTGTATAAAAATAATTACAGTCAGAATAGATAAAGGAGGGAAGGTTGGGAGGCTGTAGTTGAGGTTTGAAAAGTTTCCTTCCCATTGGTCCACTTCCAGTTTTTCTTTTTATTACCGGTTGGAATCACAATAAAGTAACTAGACGTATATTCAAAACTCACTTTCTACAGTAAATTGAATATTAAATTTTTAAATCTTAAATTCTAAATATATATCAACGTAAATCTCCAGATTTAACAATAATGTATGCAATTATAATTCTTATTAACCTTACGTAAAGATTACAGTAATACTTATCTTAAACTAAATTCAAAATTTAATATCAAAATTTAAAATTTTTTAAATCAAAATTCATATTTGTGCCCATTAATTCAGTTACTTTTCCATTGAAACATACGTTCACATCACGTAGTGTCTTCCCATTTTTTTTTCTCCTCAAATCTTGAATTAATACTATTTTTCAGTTAATTAAACATTATCTTTGATATTTAAACTATAGACAAATATCATTGAACGATTTTATTGTCCTGACGGAATTATTCCGACTCCAGTTGAACTGAACTGAATAATATATATATATATATATATATATATATATAATATATATATATATATATATATAATATATATATATATATATAAACACACACTTAAATATGTACATACCACAGTAAGAAATAATGTTTCCACTCTAGAATATTTATTTCTTCAATTACGTCTATTGAAGATTATGAAGTTAAAATTATTTTCTAGAATTTACACCATGTTTTCTTTACCCTAACCTAAGCGTAACTCAGAAGAGAACTAATATCCAGATAATTGATAGCTTGTCAATTGAAGGTCAAGCCTGTCCATAGCGTATAAAATTATCAATTTCTAAGAGGAGATATTTCTAGGAGCTATATGATTTGATTTACAAGTTTCAGATATATGCAACTTAATGTGGAGATAACTTAGTTTTATTTTACATGAAGTCTCTTTTATCTGCGTACTCATAGACACTAATACTTCTTGCTACCAACATACAGAAGGTATTCGGCTTGCGTTGGCGTATTCTGCATCCATAATAATCAGTATCTTAAAATTATCTTGACTATTAAAAATATATCTTGAGTATTAAAATGAAAGTGTGGATTTTTGTCTTTATAAGGCATTCGTAAAACTTTGCTCGAGGGTCAAATGTGACCCCAGGAGCATTCTGAACGATTCCCTAAAACTTGCATTTTTTTTTATCGAAATGATCTTCTTCCTGTAAAGAAATATCAACTTTTCGCTCTTTCTAAGGCCGATGCTTTCACATGAGGTATTCTGCAGTGAAAATGATTTAAGTTCTTTCAATGAAATATAACCTTGAATTTTTTTTTTTTTTTTTGATGTGCGGACTCACTGATTCTGAATAATGTCTCATGCCGCCTGCTTCTTGGAAAAGATTGCCGATTTTAATCAATGCAAAATTACTAAAATAATAATATTTAGAATCTCTCGGAAAGTAATGCAAAAACACATCGGTGCTCATATTATATTCTCAAATGATTGCCGACATTCAATCAAATTCATAATCACGTTTTCTTTATTAATTTAGGATCAGTTTTCTTTAAACGTGATCACAATTATTGTGTGTCATCCATAGAAAAAAAAACATACCTTACTATGACGAATCCACATCTAGAGTATATATGTTTATATATAGTTATTGTTATAGTTATAATTTTCTTAAAAGAAAATTCTCAGAAATGCAAAAAAAAACAAAGAATGTTTCTGAAAATTTCCTTTTTGAAAATTGTCACTTTTTGCTGCATTAAAGGAAATTTGGAAAGCAATTATGAACGAAAACAATCACTTCTTAAGTTTGTGTAAGCCATTGGAGTTTTATTAAAATATGTGGCATTTATAAAAAAAAAAAGGTTCAGTTTTTTAATATTCTCTTCAGAATTTTTTTTCTACAAATGTAATCTTAGGATTTTGGCATTAGGTTTATTGCAAAAGTTATCTTAATGTTGCAAACATATTTGTTTTAAGGTTGATCAAAATGGCGCCAAATCAAACCGTCCTCCAGCGTTGAGCAGAGGTCTTCCATTAATTTTCTAGTTGCTGAAATATACAAAGTTTGTGAAATTTACAGAAAAATGTGTAATATATATGGAGAAGCATGTTTTATAAAAAAATCATTTTTTCAAATGTTCTAAATTTTTAAAGAAGTTCGAAATTGTCGTTCAAGTAAGGACAGACTGGCCCATAACGGTGAGTGCACTTGACATAGGGGATTCAGTAAAATGTGCTCATTTTAATTGACAATAGAAACTGTTTCTTACAAACTGGCAACTTCTGTGGGGAAAGCACATTTTCACTTCTCTCTCTCTCTCTCTCTCTCTCTCTCTCTCTCTGTCCCTCTCTCCCACACTAACTCACTCCATCCGTCTTTTTCAGTCATCTTTCTTCGCAAGTCTTCTAGACGATATCCAGTATTGATGGATAAGTTTTTGCTCGTCAGCCAACATTACTGCGTCCATGTGTAGGAGTCGATAAGAGAAGGACGCTTATGAGTTCCTCCTTACTCCCCAATCAGTGCTGAGCATGTCTGGTCCGTCTTACTTGGAGGATTAATGAGATGGGTGGAAATGGCCGTACAAACGCTATTTTGAAAATACAGGTATTCATTAAGATCGCTTTAGATTGATAGAAGGTCACAACAGTAGAAGACTCTGAAATTTAAACCTCATACGAATAGTTTATTATAAGAAACAATTAACAAGTCCATTTAATTATTGTTCCTCCGTGAATTGCTTTGGTACCCAAAAATTAATGACGCTTTTTCATGTTCCAACTTTTCATGAACACGTTGATGGACTACCGACATTGGAAGGTAAAGTTCGACTGACATAATTTGAGGTTAAAGGTATCTGTTATCTTTAATCTTTTTAATACAGATTTGCATAGGCTTAGATCCAGTGAATCTGTTGCTTAATACTGGGGGTTGACATACAATATAATATTCTTGTGATGTTTCATGAATGCAACACGTGGGTTTATTTTTGTTAACCTTGTTCATTTAAGACTTTATACGCGAACATCCTTTTTGTTGCAATATAGGGTCACTAAAACTCAGTCATAATAGTATTGACTGGCTCAGTGGATGATTTGATCTCATTATTAACTTTGCTTTGATTTATTGTATTTAAAATTGTATATAAAGCCTTTTCATCTCCAATTCTGGTATCAATGCATGAAGGTTCGACTTTTATTATCATCCAATTAGGGTTATCAGGCCCATAGACATTTAAATATTCTTAGATATATGCTCAGACTTAAATTAATTATTGAATTATATATTCTACACCCTTTTAAAATTTTGCAAAGGATGGCCTTTAAAAAAGACAGAATATTTTCAGTGACTTTAGAGACAATTAAACTGATATACACTAGTAATAATATATATACGAGAGAAAACCAATAGTGTCTTTTATACATAAAGAAAAAATACAAAATTCATTTCAGTTTCGGAATATAATAATTAAGAAGAAATTTCATACAACCAATATTTTAACAAATATTGACACAAACAGAGGCTTCATTTTTTGTCCTCTGAATGTTTCTTTTTTTCATGTCTTAAACGATTTCTTACAAAGACTTACGTGACAAAAGTTATTATATTGACTAAATGATAAGAAATATGAAAAATAGATTTAATATTTTTCTATTTTGAATAAATTCGCTAACATAAAAGATGTTCACAGAATGATACCAAGACTAGTTACTGATGAAGTCTAATGATTTTGTTTCTTTGAATAAGAACGTATCAAATTTCGTTGATTACTTTAATGTCAATGCCCTCCTTGTTGAAAGACTATAATGGTACTATTAACCCAGAGTACTGAGGGATTAAAAAAGTTCGTACTTTTCCCAAAATGAATACCAAAGCGTGAATGGAGGTCAATCCCACGTCCTAGGATATTGTAGTCCAGCTCGCTAGCCGACAGGCTACAAGAACTCTCCTCAAGATCAAGTCTAAATTGTCAATTTGAAATAATGTCAAAGAAATATTCTGCCTGAAAATATTAGTAATCTATTTCATGAAGTCATTCCTTATTTGCATTTATTGAAAATAAATGAAAGAGTTATAAGTTACAATTCCAGGTTTACAGACCGAGAAAGCTAGTATGTTCAAATAACGTAAATTGATTCACTTACTGACTCATGTAGCCAAAGATTACGTGGATGTCTATGGGGATATTTTAATCTAATCTTTCTATTCTTTTCATAAACCTGTAATATATATATATATATATATATATATATATATATATATATATATATATTGGCAGCATTTCTTCGTTGATACAAATTTCATTAAAAATAATTAACATTTTATGTCTACATATTTTCTTCTGCATCCGTTCGAATTCCCGTATTACTTTTATCGTATTCGGGGGAATTGATTCATGTATTATGCATAGTTGTATGTATCCCTAGTATTTTATAAAGAGGTAGAAAACATAAAACGGGCTCTCATCAATCATGGGTTTCCTAACTATATTGTTGATGAACGAATTAAACGTATGATTAAAAATGTTAACCAACAAAATAAACACTGTACTACTCCACCCAGTCAACAAACATATATCAAACTTTTTTTATCGTAACCAAATGCACTATAATTATAAATCCGATGAAAAAATATTGAAAACATTGATTCACAGAAACATACTCCCCATTGATCCCAATAAAAAGTTAAAACTTATTATATATTATAATAAGTTTAAAAACTCGAATTTAGTCATTAGAAATAATTCCTCTCCCTCGATTGGAGTTTTGCAAAAAACCAACGTTATATATAAATTTTAATGTCCTTTAGGAGATTGTATCTCTGATAATAATAATAATAATAATAATAATAATAATAATAATAATAATAATAATAATAATATATGTGTTTGTTTAACCTCAACTACCCTGTCGGAGAGATTTACAATGCACCTTTCTGATACAAGTTCAATAGCTCAGCATTTAAAAAAAAACATTCATGCCCAAAAAAGCAATTACGGAAAATTCTCACCGACAAATAACAATATTAGAACATCAAAATAATAAACAAAAACTACAGATTCTCGAAGCAGTACATATTAGAAACATGCAACCGCCATTTAATTGAATTAATTTTCAAACCAGTGCTAATTTATTTAGATTTCTTTAGCTAGGGACCCTAATTATAGAAACCCATTTAAAAGCAAACGCCATAATCTTCAACGGTAAAGACGCTCTTACATAATGGTAATATGCTAAAACAAAAGTTACATCTCTTTTGAAATAGATCCTCCCCTGATGATGGCCCAAAGTGGGGCAGAAGTAATACGGGAATTCGAACATATGTAAACATAAAATGTCTATTATATTCAATGAAATTTGTGTATATATATAATATATATATATATATATATATATATATATATATATATTATATATATATTATCTTTTTTATCAAATGTTCCAATGATGCACGAAAAGCTTGGAACATTTAACTATTCAGTCATAATATTTTCCATATATATATATATATATATATATATATATATATATATATACAACAAGAACTAAAAAAAATACTTGATGCCTCCTTGTTTAACAATCAGCATTATTAGGTAAAGATCAAAGATAAAATGGCGTAATACAAGGAAAGAAGTTGCGCCCTCCCCTACACCTTGGTGTAGTAGCTATCGAAAAGGAAGCCCTCGGGTCACCCTCGATTATGGTTGCCATCTTTATTTACTTACTACCATTGGGAAAGGTATGAATCCTGTTATTTTCCCTCCATCTCTAGGTAAATGATAAGGCAGACTAAGCACTTTAGACTTAGCACATACCATGATACGGCAGCCGATCGAGGAGTAGGAAAACGTTAAGCTCAAACCTTTAAAACCTTGCTTAACAATTGGCTTTCTGTTGCATCCTGTTCCCTCTAAGAAATTATATATATATATATATATATATATATATATGTATATGTATATATATATATATATATATATATATATATATATATATATATATATATATATATATATATATATATATATATATAAGAATTCGGAAATTAATTGCATGTGATTTATTATGAAACTAGTTATTGAAGAAGATCTGAGTGAGTCCACGGAGCGGCAATCATCTGAGAGTACGAATGTCAGACATAATGGTTCAAATTTAGCCACCTGGTAACACTTGTTACTTAGAAGAGAAAACAATACCAGCAATATATTCCGGGAGTTATCCTCCTCCTTTTTTTCAATATCCTATGCAATTGCATATGCCTTAAGACTAATTCTAAATCCTAGTTTAATTATTAAAATCATTCGGAAAAGCAAAACCTCATTTACGTCGGAGATATGGAAATCACGCTCCTAAAATTGGAATGAAGAAATATGTTTTTATACCACAGATATCCATATTTTAGTAAAAATGAAATTTTCACATTATACAATGAAAGCGGAATATAATCGGTGAGATTAATTTCCAAACTTTACATAATTGAAACTGTCAAACAAAAAAGAAAATTACGCATATACGAATAATAAGTCTAATTAGTTTTCGACTTCGATATATATATATATATATATATATATATATATATATATATATATATATATATATATATATATATATATATATATAATCATTTCATTGTTTCTGTACCTTAGATTTTCTTTTAGATACATCCTTTTGATAACTGTTTTGATGGTACTCGACTAAAAATGAAGTCCTGATATATTGGATAATTATATTTTCATAAGGAAAAGTTTGCATTTTATTTATTTGTTGCCTATTACACACGCGCACCAACGCATTCAAAAACACCCAGGCACGCACATAGACTCGCGCGCTTTATCATTCATAGAATACAGTACTTCAGTTATTTACATTCCTTTACTATTTACCTGAAGACTTACATTAATGAAACACGAGAAGCTGTAAAACAATTGTTTTTTTATATTACACACACACACACACACACACACGCACAGACACACACACACACACACACACACACACACACACACACACACACACACACACATATATATATATATATATATATATATATTTATATATATATATATCTTCTTAACTGCCAGATGAATGTTGTTATAAACTTCAAGAAACTTGCAGAACAATATTTTCCATTGATTAAATATATATATAATATATATCTATTTATCATCATTATATATATATATATATATATATATATATATATATATATATATATATATATATATAGTGTCATCAATTTTTGTTCGTGGGTGTTGAATTATAACTTAGAAATTGATTATACACTTTTATTTGTTTATAATAAACAAAAGTACAGAAATTAGTTTTTTATTTTTATTTATTAAATGATATAATCCAATAATTAAAAATCGTTTTATTTGTCGAACTCTTCATTGTTCCTCATTAGTAAATTCAAAAAAGCCAAAAAACATCTAGGTATGTAAAGTTAAGAAAAAATTAACACAAAAAATTTTAGGTATTATTTCTTAGCTTCTTTTCATTGTAACATTAGGGGCTCCATTCATTCGGCCTTGTGCCCCACCTAAGAAAATCGTTGAGTAAATTACTTCTTTTTATTATACTTAATTATAATGTCCCATTTTTAGGGATTAAAAATAGAAATGAATAAATGAAACTATTGTTTATAGATAACTCAATTGACAAACACTTTTTTTTTTTAGAAAAAATACGTTAAATTTTAATCAGCGTTACTAAAAAAAAATTTAAAAATGAAAGAAAGGAATTATTTATTGAATAAACAAATACTTTTCATTTGAATTAATGCATGAAATTCTACACAAAAAATAATGACACCTTTTCATTTTCTAGTTTCTTTTTATTATTTCTTTTTTTATAGGGTAAAAAAGAAGTTAAACGAACACGTTTTTATTACCAACTCAATAGGTAATTTAGACATGAATTTAGGTTTATGTCATATTTATAGAAAATCTTTAAAAAAAAAATGAAATTATAATAATGTTTTCAACCATTCACTAGTATAGTGTTATTTTTTTTAAAGAAAATATACTCAATGTAAACACAAAACTTCCACAAATAAAAGAATTTTATTATCCGTAAATTTATAGATTCTTTTTTTTCCGTTTTTTTTTTTTTTTTAGTGTAAATCAAATTTGAACTAAAACTATACTGTTATTTCGAAAATTATAAAGTAAGAAATTATTCAATAACTGAACGATAATTTTCAAAAATAAAAATAAAAATATTGGAAAAAAAGAAGAAATAAGAAAGAAATAAGGAAACATTTTCGAAGCTATCAGCTAAGGGTTACATATTTATATACATTTTCTTAAATGTAAGATAAAATAAGAATAAAATTGGAAAAACAAAACAAAAACAAAACAAAAAAGCAAGAAAATGATAATATAAAATAATTCTTTTCATTTAAAATAATTGGCGAAATCTTTCAACTACAAATAAGGACATATTCAAAATTATTTCATTACTTAATTCGTCCATCTTTCTATCTCACGAACTTGTATTCACAAAATCCTTTTAGACAGGTCATAGTCTGGGTATTTTTGTTTGAATATATATATATATATATATATATATATATATATATATATATATATATATATATATATATATATATATACGTATATCTAAATTGAAACTTTTGACTTTAGAAATTTTTATTCATATGAAAATGTATTAAATGTGCAAAGAATCGTTTACTAGTAAGGCGCATGTCCAGACAAATGGCCAAGTCACTGAGTAATTAATTCCTAAAATATAGTTTACTCTTAAAACTCTATAATCAAACGAGAACATCGATGTCCCCTTAGATCTTGTAGCAGATTAACATAAATTCTTCACAACAAGTTAAAATTTAAATCTTAACAGCTTATTATATCAGAACATACATAACGAAACTAAATAAGAGCTATTATTATCATTATTATTATTATTATTATTATTATTATTATTATTATTATTAGTAGTAGTAGTAGTGTTTCACTCTTTGTAAGTTTTTTACGCCAACGTTAGCTGGTAGTCTCTCAGTGGAGTAGTCTTAGTCACAGAATGTTTCCTCAGGTCTCCAGGACTTTTCTGAGTATTCTCGTCGATCTCAGCTATATATAAGACTGGAAAGCTTCGATTCGCCTACTGATTTCCAAATCCTCCACTCCCTTATACAAGCTTGGTGACGGTGCCAGGTGCACAAACTATAATTGATATTATCCAAAACTTTTCCAGATCTCTGGCAATGTCCTTTCCCTTTTGTGATAGTTTCTGGTAAGTGATTATACAATTTTTCACGATTCAATATTTATACTTCTTCTTCTTCTTAGTAATAGTAGTAGTTGTAGTAGTAGTAGTTGTAGTAGTAGTCGTTGTAGTAGTAGTCGTTGTAGTAGTAGTAGTAGTTGTAGTAGTCGTTGTAGTAGTTGTAAAAAGGCCTCCAGGCGCAATTGTTTAATGGTTGATTGGTTGATGATTTGGGTTTGAAGGCATATCAACTTTTGTAGGTCATTTAATGCCAAATTCATTTTTATTCAATAATCAGTTCTTTTTCAAAGAATTCAGTTTAGTACGAGTACACAGTCTGATTGTCAAAAACATTTCTATTTCAAACTATTCAGTTCATTCAAACTGTTCTAATTCAGCTACTTCAGTTTAGTATGAGTATAGGTTTTGTTTACTCACAGTTAAATTTCAAAACAGTTCTATATTAAACAATTCAGTTTAGCATAAGTACACTTCCAATGTCAAAAATATTTCCATTTCAAACAATTCAGTTTAGCATAAGCACGCAGTTTAAATGTTAGTACACAGTTTAATTGTAAAACCATTTCTATTTCAAGCTATTCAATTTAGTCAAATAGTGCTAAATCAAACAATACAGTTTATGATAAGCATGTAGTTTAGAGCCCTATCAGGTGCTATCACTCCGGGCTAGAGTGGACCTGGGAGCAATGGCAATGAAGGGATACAATGTTTTCCCCAAAGCCCCAGCATCACTGGAACCTCACCATCAAGTTGTTTAGTGTCATATTCAAGACACTCGTGGTGGGGCCATACCCCTCAGCAGAGGTGCAGTCGGTGTATTCTACAGTCCCAGCCGCCTAGGCAAGCAATTATTTAAGTTTAATTGACATTAAATATGTTGAATTAGAAAGACTAAAAAAAATAAAACACTAAATAAATAAAAATAAATTACAGGTACCAAATCTCCGTAAAGGGAGTTTGCATTAAAAGCTGGATTTAATTTTGAAAAGTAAAAAATAAAAGATTAAAGTAAAAAGACAAAAAAACTTTCAGGTCTTTGAAACTCTCCCACTACTCATAAAAATAGAATCGTTAATATTAATATTTACAAGTATCCAAGATAAGAAGAAAATCTTAAATTCCATGTTTCAGTGAAAAAGATAAGAAAATACTCAAAGCCAGTTTTAAAATACAGTGAGACGCACGGAAATCAGAACATATTTTTTGACTGAAATCAAATTTTAAAAAAATTCTAACTACAATTTTATTCGGAAAAACATTGTCTTTCTAACAAAAAAATATTAGTCTTTTTTTTTTTTTACTCTAGGGACATTTTCGTTGATATTTTCCTTCGAAGAAATTTATCTGCTTCTGAACACTTTTACATGTATTTTAAAAAAGAAATATTTCTTTCTAATATCTTTTTAAGTACAGTAAGAACATCTTAACAAAAGATATTTTCAATTGATGAATTTAATTCAGTAAAATAATGCATAAACTGATGAATCTAAATGAATGATTGAATTAATAAATAAATAAATAAAAATTCATTAATTTTCAGAACTTTAAAACAAGTGTAGGAAGGTTGAATTTTTTGAATTATTTAACATTTCTTTATCTCTTTTAATAATATCCTGTTTATTTGAGTTTCTGTATATATCTATGTGTGTGTGTGTGTGTGTGTGTGTGTGTGTGTGTGTGTGTGTGTGTGTGTGTGTGTGTGTGTGTGTGTGTGTGTGCGCGAGTGAATAGATATGAATTTTATTAAACAAACGAAAACACCACCCTTTCAGATGAAAAAAAATTCTGCCGACTTGTAATTCTACTTTAATTTCAAAACTCTCGCTGTATGAATAACTATATCGATATCTAAATTCACACACACACACACACACACACACACACACACACACACACACACACACACACACACACACACACACACACAAACACACACACACACACCCACACGCACACACACACACAATATAATGCATATATAAATGTGTGTGTATATATATATTTATATATATTAAATTAATAAACACACACACCAATATCTATCTATCTATCCATATATATATATATATATATATATATATATATATATATATATATATATATGTATATGCACTTACATTTATATATATTCACCGACATATAAATTGTGATAAAGTTGATGACATATTGAATATTTGCCTAAATAGAATTTCTCGATATCTAAAATAAAATGATCTTTTTAATATCAAAAATAAAATTTTCAAATATTTATTGTTTTTCTAATTATAATTTTATGTGCTTCTGAGCTTAGAGATCTGCTTTCTTTATATTTGCTCCCTTTCTCTCCCTCTCTCTCTCTCTCTCTCTCTCTCTCTCTCTCTCTCTATAAATATAATATATATATATATATATATATATATATGTATATATGTATATATATTATATATATTATTTTATTCCTTTGATATAAATTATTTAAGTAATCGATACATCTCACTTTTTATATTATATATATATATATATATAT